>CM031241.1:316412639-316987639 GCA_018340775.1 Taxus wallichiana var. yunnanensis | reverse complement strand
ACTTCATTTATTTTATTTTATTTTTATTTGATATGTACACAAGATATGAATTATAGCATAGAGGGTCCGCTCACATTCATGGATTTATTTGGATAGAAAATGAGCCCGATGTCGACAACCTAAATTAGGAGGAACCTTTTGCGGTTGAAGTGGCCAAATCCATTTTAAATATTTTAGATAATTAAAAAATTTATAAATTTACCCAAGATGTAAATTCTTGATTTTAAGAAGAAGTAAATTTGATTAAATTCGATTTAAAATTTGGAATTAAAATAAAAAATCGAGAATGCAATCAGGGATTAAATACGACACGAAAAATTGATAGCAGTACGACATATAAGCGTACGTCTCTGGATTCTCAAAAAGAGAATCAATCTATTTAACATCCAATGAAGTACAATAACCCTTCAATAATGACAAATAGATCACAAAACCTACAAATGGGCTAATACTAGACCTCATAGAACTCTGTAATCACCATAGAAACCATTAGAAGTCCATCCAAAGCCTTTGCAGTATCTTCACAATGGAATATCCCTGAAAATGTGGGATAAAATCACCTATAGATGGAGAATTCTACGAATTATATGAAAAATAATACATGGTTGGATCCATCTTGGAAAAATGAACACATTTCATTTTACACTAGGGCTTAATTCTACCTCTAAGTGCTTCAAAACGGAGGATTTCCAAAATTGCCGTATTAAGACCTATGGCTCTTCTCAAGCCGAAGTTCCCATTCAAATACAACGAGATCCCTTATATCTCTATTGAGATCCTATGGTATGTTGGAGGGGTATGTTTGATTTAACATGAGCGATAGGGGTTTGAATCTCCCCACCGACTCCACCTTTTGATCCAAATCTTAGTGGATCTTAAGAAATCCCACTTCACATTTTCTAATGCTTTGCATTTGACCTCCACGCTTTATATTTTACTAGGCCGCCAATAGGTGGCTTCCCCTTATTCACTGCCACCATCCACGTAGATCTCCATACGATGGGAGGGGAATCAATTTATTTGTTTAAAACGTCGTCCATATCTCCACCTTAGGACTCGGGTTTGGTGGATGTGCTATTTAAATGTCTCACATGCGTGGCTCGACACAGTGGAGGAGCCTTCTTAAAAGGGTTTTCGACCAATGTGGTCATGGCTTGGACCACGTATCACCCCTTTTTTCAGGTTGTGCAATTGTCTCTGAGTCATTCATTAGCTAACTAGTCGAGCCGAGGACCAAGTTGTGTTTGAAGTTTTTTTGGTCATTGTGTCGTGAGTTGTATACACTTGAACTATGAGGATAAGGCCGAGCTATCCATTGAACCCTCCAAGCCGATTGTGTCCTCTACCAAGCTATGTAAATCGATTCCACCTTTGAATAGTTTAATCCGCTCGTTCAACGTCAAAATATATAAGGCCGTGACATTTAAAATTAGGCCGATAATTCGGCTAACATATAACATGATCTACTTGACTTAGTGGGAGTTGATCACCCCACGAGCTAGTAAAATAGCTCAAATGCGAGATCAATTCAAATCTGTAATGCACAATCAACTCTCCAATGTAATATGGCATATAATGTTGAAAATTCAATAATGGTAATACAAAAAGGCGACAAAGGGTTCCCTCCTACAAAAGAGTGTGTCGAACCTGGTTGAGAGTCCCTGGCCAAAAAATAGCAGGGCCCAACAATTTTACATTATCTGAAGAATAGAGGTGATCAAAACCTGAAATTTCAACCTTCCGCCTTTTTCCAAATTTCATGTGTTAATGCGTAACTCACTTGTTGACCCCTATGACCAGTTTCAAACATGGACTTTGACTGACAATATATTGATCGTATGAGCTCTGTTTTCGATGTTCCACATATCGTCGGAAATCTCTCGAAACAGTCTACCACTTGGCCATATTTTAGGGATATTTAGGGAAATATTGAATGTCCCAAAATGTCCTCAGAATCACACCTCCCGAATGTGGAGGATTTTATTCCACCAAAAGCATACTGGAAAATTTTTCACGTTGTCCTGAATTTGAATACTCTTTTGTCACATCGAAGTACTACTAATGTGGAATATCTAGTTTGTTTTACTGCATTATTCTCACTTGAAAAATTATTCCCGATCTTGGATCTATGGTTTAGTGTCCCACCATGCTTCTTCCTTCATATTGATTGCCACATCTTCACTTTTACGGGTCTTACGGTTCGACAATTCCTGACGCTTGTACTACCACATTTTCCTGATAAGGTCTTACTCTTCAGAAAGAAAATAATAATATACTATTACATCTGCCCTCTGGGGATCTTACACTTCAGCAACATATATTCTGCATGGAAGTATATATTTCCACATCTTCCCTCTAAGGGTCTTATACTTCGACAACACCCATAAACATGTACTGCTACATCTTCCCTTCAAGATGTCTTACACTTCAACAATACTTAAACATCACCACATCTTTCCTCTATAGGTCTTACACTTTGGAAGATGTTACGTATATCATGATCAACTATTGGGGATGGGTCTATGCAGAAACATTTGTAACTATAGAATATCAAATCCAAAACATGCAAATACAGATCTAACAATCCCCACAAAATCTACAACAGTGGAAGTATAAACAAGAATAATCCAAATCACACAAAAGTACACACACATAACACAACATGTACCATGGTTCACCCAATGTGGGCTATGTCCACCAAAGATAGATATCTCATATATATAATATAACAAGAGATTACAAACCAACTCTTCTACACAAGAGTACATGTATCTCTACAAGAGTATCTCTTCCTCTAGATCTCCAACCAGATCTACCTGAGTACACTAAACCGTGCCTCCATACCACCACCTATGTATCCTTCAAATCTCTAACCAGATCTACCTGATTAAATTACAACCATGCCTCTGAAACACCACCAGATCTCACATGCCCAGAAGCTACCCTACATTTGCCATTGTGTAACCAAACTCTCCAGCATCTTGTGAATCTACAAACAAGACCTCTAGAAGGGTCTACCAATGTGCAACCATAACCATGCACCAAGAAATAAGTCTCTCCATCATCATTGCATCAACTTGTGAAAACATGAAGACAAATTCCTCTATAATACTAGATTCTTATGGATCAACAATACATCATGATCTCATGGATCTATAATACAATATCTCACAACATGTGGATCTACAAGAATGAGCAATAACAAGATCTCACAACAACCTATGGATCTAACAAGAAGAAACACTAAGTGCTTTGCATACTATACAAGCCATTACATGAGACTAAACAATACAAAGGAAATACAGTAGAAGATAATACCATCTTCTCACGAATAGTGTACCTGCACTTTCTTTCTATTTAGCTTTTCTTTATGAAAGCTCTTGTCTTCGTGCAAGCTTCTTTTTCTTCTTCTTCTTCTTCATCCTTTCAACCAAGGATTATGCTCTTCTTCTCATCTAACACCTATAACCCTATTTTTTAGCTTATATAATCCTGAACAAACTTAGGTCACAATAGCCATGCAATTACATCTAATATATTTTCTTTAAAATAAAAACTATATTAAATCTCGTGACTTATAAATAAAACACTCCCGCACAGAAACCGATGTTAGTTCTTGCTGACCGTCTGAGTCATTATTTGGTGATCTTTGGTCACTTCTAATCGATGTTGGTCACTATGTAACACAGTCACTTTTTAATGCATGCTCTTGTGAAGATATTTATCTCCGTAACCTAACAATCTCCCACTTAGAGATAAATTTTTGAACCTTTATACATGTACCTATACATCACCGTCCTCTACACACTGTGAAACCATCTATTCTTTCCTTCAACAATTTTCTCAAAAATAAAACCAGAAATATCAAACCATCTTAAAACCAATAAGATAAAATCATGACTTACCAAACTCCGCACAAAGCTATAAGCGATCCGTGACACCAAGCCTCAAGCTCCCACTGAATCATAATACCATACCAGTTGTTGGTATTAGACAATTAAGTTAACCTAGCTCCTCATGCAACAAGCCATCATGACTAACACACTGCAAGAGCTCCCACTCAAACCAAAGTCTCGAACCTCAATAACATCTATATCCATACCGTAAAACCAACCATGTTCTCCATCCATCTCTCCAAGTCTCCATGAAACCACCAATGCAACTAACCAAGACAAGGGAAACTGGAATATACAAAAGAAAAACAAGATCCTGGGTAAAGATAACCCAAATGAGTTCTACCTTAAACAATGGGTGATCAATCCATAAACCTACATAACTCAAAGAATCCAAACACTGCAATCTGTAAATCCAACCTTGCATAAACAACTATCATGTCCAAGACAATCATCTGTAGATAACATCTCCCATGGAGTAACATAGTAATCAAGAGGAAATACAAACATCCCCTACTCATGCTCAAGGCATCCATGTGAAAATAAAACATCTGCATCATCATAGACTCACAAAACTGAATCTATCCACATGTACAAACTCACCATGTACATCCATCCATATCACCAGGCTCTCCAGAAGCTCCAAGTCTGCCACCGACTAACTCCAAAGCCGAATATGAATCTTGTGCTCATCAATGTCAATAAAAATATCCATGCTAAACCATGCCACTAATACCAAGTGCAAATACCAACAAACATGTCATCAACATACTCTACATAATCAACCAAGATGAAAGCAAAACAAGGGCACCATCTAAAAATGGTAAATAAACACTATTGTCAAACCTATGACCAAATCAATCACGAGTTTCTTAACGGACCCGGTCACTTTACCGATGACCATGGTTACCAAATGACTGACCACGGTTAACCCTAACCGACACCGGTCTCTGTAACTAGCATATTTTCTCCCTTTTCACCCTTCAAACTCTGAAAATTGTTTTATCATCTAAAACCAGTTGAATCAACCATCAACTGCCTTCCCTAAGGAATATCTAGGCACCACAAAATAAACCAGAAGTGACATCACAAAGCAATAAACTCAAAATACCTGTAAAGCCGTGACTACCCTCCAAAACCAACTTGTGCCTCCTGCCACTCTGAATAGTAGCAATCTCCTCTCACTCTACATGTGCATCATGTATCCAATCCTGCAATGCCAACAACCATGGATTTCTCCCAATGAACATGAAATCCCCTGCACTTCCTCTAACACCAAGCTCAAAAGATAATATGTCAGTGAGAAATAAAACCAGATGAAAGAACTATAAAATTTATTCCCTTTCTTCTCTGAGAATACTTCTACATCATAGAAGTTTGGACTTCTTGTGAAGTAGGTGAATCACCTTCTTTCCATCCGTGTGTACTCAACATCTCTCGTTACTTGCAATTGTGTCTAACCATGAATTTTCATTGAGGATCTCATCCTTAGACTATAAACCCTTGTCCTCAATATTCCACACAACCGGGAAATAAAATTCAAACAACACCAAAAACATGGTGTAAATCTGTGCACACTATCCAAACATAATATCAGTTGCTCCAAATGAAAGAAATAAAACATGAATCATATAGAGATACCTGACTCAAAGTCTCAATGGACTAACTGAGCCAACTCCGTCCTCTTTCTGATCTAAACCATGAAGTGATCTACACCATTTCTGCCATGTACACTTTGTGCAAGAAAATCGATCCTCCAAACCAGGACAAAAACCATCTACCCTCTCTTGTTGCAAAAACCCTATATAGATAAGTTTCCACAGAGACCGACCACGGCCATCCCGAACCGACCACGGTTAGCTGACTAATATTGGTTCCTCTATGACCGACCTCGGTTCTTAGACCAATGTCGATGCTGCTAGAACGAACCCAACACCACACAATTTGGCATAGAACACCACACTAGGTGCCTGCTTAGACCGAAGCCGATAGTTGAGCTGAACCATCCATTTCAAGAAGCATCCACATATCATACAAAAAATAATACAAAAAATCCATGCAATAAATTGCATCAAGATGAAATACATCACCTTACCAACACCAAGATACTCAACCACATCTTCAAATAAACTGAAGTACATGCTTCTCTGATAGAATCCTCATCTTCGTTCCATGCTACAACCTCTCTACCAAAGCCTCGTGCATCTAACTACACCAAGGATGCATACCTACTCCTTTTCTCTATCTAGATCTACAATCCAAAACCATGCATGTGCTATTAAAATGAAAAGCACTGCAAAACCAAGATAAAACCATACCTCTATAACCCGGATCTGCAATCTGACCACCATGCTTGTGCCTCCAAAAACTAGGGACACCTCAAAAAATAAGATACATTCCATGCATCTCTCCATTTCTTCATATCTGTGATTTTTCTATTTAAAACTAGGTTGCCCAGTAACCAACCACGATCACCCTATAACCAACCACGGTTACCACCAGTAACTAACCACAATCACCCTGCCGACCTTTGGTTACCACTTAACCGAGCGTCGGTCACTGTAATTTCCAGCAACCTTATAGTTCCCACTTGAGATTCAATCTCTTCATAAGATCTTCTCATCAGGAAAAAAACCCTTGTCTCATACATGTCAATAATAACCACTAAAAAAACCATGAAGCGAACCCTTGCTCTGAAATAACCAAGCTAACCAAGCTTTGATACCAGTTATTGGGGACGGGTCTATACAAAAAAATTTGCAACTATAGAATATCAAATCCAAAACATGCAAATACGAATCTAACAATCCCCACAAAATCTACAGCAGTGGATGTATAAACAAGAATAATCCATATCACACAAAAATAACACAACATGTACCATGGTTTACCCAATGTGGGCTACGTCCACCAAAGATAGATATCTCATATATATAATATAACAAGAGATTACAAACCAACTCTTTTGCACAAGAGTACATGTATCTCTACAAAAGTATCTCTACCTCCGGATCTCTAACCAAATCTACATGAGTACACTAAACCATCCCTCCATACCACCACCTGTGTCTCCTCTAGATCTCTAACTGGATCTACGAGTTCACTACAACCATGCCTCTGAAACACTACCATATCTCACATTCCCGAAGCTACCCTGCATCTACGCCAATGTGTAACCAAGCTCTCATTGTACTATGAATATGCAAATAAGACCTCTATAAGGGTCTACCAATGTGTAACCATAACCGTGCACCAAGAAATAAGTCTCTCCATCATCACTGCATCAACTTGTGCAAACATGAAGACAAATTACTCTACAATACTAGATTCCTATGGATCAATAATACATCATGATCTCATGGATTTGTAATACAAGATATCACAACATGTGGATCTACAAGAATGAGAAATAACAAGATCTCATGATAACTGTGGATCTAACAAGAAGAAACACTAAGTACTTTGCATACTATGCAAGCAATTACATGAGACTAAACAATACAAGGAAATACAAAGTAGAAGATAATACCATCTTCTCACCAACAGTGTACCTACACTTTCCTTCTATTCTTCTTCTTCTTCATTCCTTTCAACCAAGGATTGTTCTCTTCTTCTCCTATAACACCTCTAACCCTAGTTTTCTAGATTATATAAGCCAATAAAAACTTAGGGCACAATAGCCATGTAATTACATCCAATAGATTTTATTTAAAACAAAATATATATTAAATCCCATGACTTATAAATAAAACACTCCCGCACAGGTAACCGATGCGTTACTTCTTGACTAATTCCGGTCACTTCGACATATGTCGAACACTTCCGACTAATTTGAAGCTGTGTAACCCATTCAATTTGTAATGCATGCTCCATTGAAGTTATTTAGCTCCACAACCTAACATCAACTACTATTTTGCTACACGATCTCAACCTCTACAAAGAATGACAATCCAAGCTAATCTCCCATGAACTCAATAATGGTGACTTGACCTGTTGCATGGCTATTGCCTCTACACAATGAGAATCCTCATATTGATGATGATAGGAAGGTACCACTCTGTTGTATGCCCATGATGCCTTTATGCAGAGTGTCTATCCGGCTTTGATGTTAGATGCCAATGATGATCAACTACCACTCTGTTGCACAGTCACAATGCCTTTATGCAGAATGACTATCCGAATTTGAAACCAAGTAAGTTCAAATATCTACAAAAATGGATGAAAAATCTCCAAGTCTCATAAAAATGAGTTAAGTCATGTATCTAAGCTATAACATGCACTCAAAATCTAATTAGGAGATATGATTGGAGTATTAATCAATTTTTCCCAAGTAAGAAAATACACTTGAGCATGGTAAACCTGTCTCTCAGCTTTTCTCACAAAATATGAACTCCAAACAAATATTACATACTATTCACAATATAGATCTATGTAATATAACATTGAATTTTTTTACTAACCCATGCTAACGAACTTTCATCTGCAGGTATTACCTGATCCAGGGTTGAATTTTCAACTGGTGGTGGATTAGGAACTTCCCTTACCTTTGCAACATGCATGTATTCCATCTTAACTTTACCATTCCTCTAATGGCGAGATGGATGAAGTCTCCAACAAGTGTCCACCCGATGTCCACTCATGTGACAATGAGTGCAAAATTTCCTCTTGTCCTTCTAGGATGAGGAAACACCGCTTTCATTTCTCGCTTCTAAACGACAAGATTGGTCTTTCCTATTTTCCTTGTTCTTAACGAACAACATAAAACTATTCATCAATGTCCTTCTCTTCCAGCAATTGGAAACAAAATGGTTATGAAATCCACAAAAATTACAGGGAAAAGAATTCCACATTTTCGAAAAACATAGCCATACTTCTTAAATTGAAAGAGTGGATAAGAAGTTTTACAATTTTCATGGTGCTTATGGTAAGAAAGTGGAGGTGGAATCTCGATACCTCTACGTGAATTTTCTTACCAAATCCTTTTTCTAATGAAGAAGCACATGATTCCTACACCGAATCCGTCGGAAGGACTAGTGGGGTATTCATTTTTCCTTTGGAAGATTGTATTTCTTTGGCAAGCTTGGAGCATTCTCCAATATCCTTTCCCACACTAGTAAAACCCAAACCTGCAAAATGAGGATGATCCTCAACCTATATTGGGTTAGCAATTCCTTGGCTATCTTTGCCAAGACCTCTTCCATCAAAACCCATCTTATATAACAATTTGGATCCAATGCCTCTATTATTATTTTCAAATGAACCAAATACATCATTACCTAAATTCGAAACTAAATGGGAGGAAAAAGAAGATTCTCGTGGTGAAAAATTACGGTGCACACTCGTCATGGTGAAGTAGAAACAATTTCCTTCTTGGTCACCACATTACAAACTGATCAAGATCTCATCCTTTGATGCTAGATCCTTTTTCAACTGCTCAACTTTCTCTTCGAGGGAATAGATCTTGCATCGCAAGAAGCGAATTTTACTCATGGATTATTCTGTTGATGCTCTTGAGATCTTCCATTATTTCCCTCTTCAATACTTTCCCCATGATTACCTGTAAACCAACTATATTCCAAAATAATGCAAAACTACCGAGTAAGAATATCAAGCCAAATAGTCTGCACTGATGGGATTAGAAAATCACAAACTAGTATCTAAGTTTAACCTGAAAAAATCATGAAACCAGCTACGATACCAAGGCGATATGAAGTATGATTTTTACCTCATGGGTATTGTTTTAAATAATTCGGATACTTTAAAAGTTTATTAATTTACCCGAGATGTCATTACTGGTTTTAAGAAGTAAATTTTGATTAAATTACTGATTTAAAATGTGGAATTAAAATTAGAAATTAGAATGCAATCAGGGATTAAATACGACACCAAAAATTGATAACGGAGTTCGGCATACAAGCCTACGTCTCTGGATTCTCAACAAGAGAATCAATCTATTTAACGTCCAATGAAGTACAATAACCCTTCAATAATGAAAAATAGATTAAAAACCTACAAATGGGCTAATACTGACCTCATGGAACTCTACAATCACTAGAGACCGTTCCAAAGTCCATCTAAAGCCTTTGCAGTATCTTTGCAATGTAATATCCCTGCAACTATGTCATAAAATCACCTACAGATGGATAATTCTAAGCATTACATGAAAATAGATTACATGGTTGGATTCCTCTTGGAAAAATGAACACTTTAATTTTTACACTAGGGCTTAATTTTGCCTCTAAGTGCTCCAAAACAGAGGATTTCCAAAACTGCCATCTTAAGACCTATGGCTCTACTCAGGCCAAAAGTTCCCATTCAAATACAATGAGCTCCCTTATATCTATGTCGAACTCCTATGGTGTGTTGGTGGGGTATGTTTGTTTTAACATGAGCGGTGCGGGGTTCGAATCTCCCCACCGACTCCACCTTTTGATTCAAATCTTAGTGGATCTTAACAAATCCCACTTCGCATTTTCTAATGCTTTGCATTTGACCTCCACGCTTTGTATTTTACTATGCCACCAATACATGGCTTCTCCTTAATCGCTACCACCATCCATGTGGATCTCCATACACCTGGAAGGGGGATCAATTTCTTTGTTTGAAACGTCATCCATATCTCCACCTTGGGACTCGAGTTCGATGGAGGCACTATTTAAATGTCCCACATGCATGGATTGGACGAAGTGGAGGATCCTTTTTAAAAGGCTAGTCAACCAATGTAGTCATGGCTTGGGCCACGTATCACCCCTTTTGTTAGGTTGTGCAATTGTCTCGAGCCGTTCATTGGCTAACCAATCGAGCCATGGATTGAGTTGTGTTTGAATTTTGTTTGGTCATTGTGTCGTGAGTTGTATACACTAAGATGTGAGGATAAGGTGAGATGTGCATTGAACCCTACGATATGACTATTTCCTCCACTAATCTATGTAAATTGGTTCCACTAAATAGTTTAATCTGCTCGGTCAACACGGAAATAGATAAGTCCGTGGCATTTAAAATGAGCCCGATAATTATGGTTAGTATATAATGTGATCAACTTGACTCGATGGGGAGTTGATCACCCCACCGAGATAATAAATAGCTCATCTATGCTCAATTCAAACCATGCGATGCATAATCAAATCTGCAATGCAATATGGCATATAATATCAAAAAATTTATAATGGCAATATAAAAGGCGATAAAGGAACCCCTCCTACAAAAGAGTGTGCCGAACTTGGCTGAGGGTCCCCGACCAAAAAATAGTGGGGCTGATCAATTTTTAATTTTTCAAAGACCAGAGGTAATCAAAACGTGAACTTTCAACCTTCCACCTTTTTCCAAATGCCATGTGTCAATGTGTAACTCGCTTGTTGACCTGTTGACCAATTTTCAAACTCGAACTTTGATTGGCCATATCTTAAGCGTATGAGCTCCATTTTTCACGTTCCATCTGTCCTCAGAAATCTCTTGAAACAATCTACCACTTGGTTATAGTTTAGGGAGATTTAGGTAACTACCAAACGTACCAAAATGTCCTCCGGATCATATATCTACTTAGAATACATAGCCTAATTTCCAACTTTACACAAGGATGCAACAACCATTTCTTGAAGACCCATGCTTGTTGGACACAATTTTTATTATTTATATTTATTATTTCCTTAGTTACTATAAGTTCTTGAATCGAGTCCAAAGACACACAAGATGCACTAAATTTACTCGCATGCGAGAAAAAAGGACAAACATTGTTCACATTATCAATACTATGTACCTTGTCAACTAAAGCTTACATCTTCTTTAACCGTGGATGGCATTGGAAAAAAATAACACACACATGCATAGAATAATGATAGAATGAACACTCATAATCTATATATTTTTCCCATTTGGTGTGAAAATATTGATTATCATGATTTATTGATTTCAAGCCATGTATTTTGAAATACATTGCAAAATATGCTACAAAATCAGAACAAAAATATGAAACATACCACCATCTTCTATTAGGCATTGTGAGTATCTCGATGTTTTGAGATGTTGCATCCAAGGAATTCTATAAAATTTAAATGGAATTTTTTTTTAGAGGGATATAAGTTCCCAAGAGATGTGTCATCTATTGCAAAAGATGCCACATATAGTGTGCTGTGAAACTCTGCTTCTCTCAATGTAGGCAAAAATATCTTATAGAGAGTGTCCACTAGTGATGTTGAAAATGTGCACGAATCAAGATTTAATGATGCATATATTTATGGACCTTCTATAACGGAAAACGTTTCACCTACGAAATGGAAAAACATTGGACTTTTAGAGATAGCCGTAGCAACCAAAATAGGAAAAAGAAAAAACATTTGCAACCATTGTCGAGAATGACTCCCGTAATGTGATAGCATGTCTTCTCCATAATCTGAAGCCTTTGAATATTTTTTCATGTCCGAGATATTTCTATACAAATCATTTAAACACATTGTTCAAGACATTGGAGAAGAAAGAGATGATATTGTCGCAAAATGGTGACAATCCATAATAACTACTATGCATGACACATACAACATAACGCATGTGAAAGTAATTCATTCTCTAATGATGAAAGCACTAATAGTGAGGAATCTAACACAATAAAATATAATAAAACGAATGGAAATTTTTACCCTTACATCACCCTTCCAATTCAATGGATCGAACGACTTGGAAATTGGTTTTTCATCCATCATACCTTCTTTACAAAAAAAAATAAGCTTCTTTTATAAAATTGAATCGTGATATGCATGATATAATGCCACATTATTTCACATACACTCTTGTAATTGCTAACTTGTGTACTAAATAGTGGCTTACATTTGACATTGTCATGTCTTACTTCTTTTGCAACAACTCTTTATCACCTCTAAAAATGATAATCTAGGGAAGCCTTTGCGCGAATGTGAAAATCATACTTGATAGATTGCTTTAGATAATCAATGGATTTTCATGTGCCTTTTAATTCCCCCATTAATAAATTCGGCATCAATTCGGGTTTGTGCATTCAACATAAACATAAATACTATTCATGTTGCACTGTGTATTCCCATAAGGGACATGAAACCATTGGACAGCCATTCACTCTCCTCCTTCCGATAGTAGTCAAAACATGTGTGTTACATATTGATAGATGAAATGAGATTTATTGGACTAAGGATACTCACCTGCATTGATGATAGGTTGCGGAAAGCATTTTGTCACCATAGAAACTCTCCTTTTGGTGCACATTCTATTATTTTTATTGGTGAACTAGACCACCCGCCCACCTGTAATGGATGCCCCGCTTTACGCTGAAAAAATTGGGATAACACTTTTGCAAAGATTCACAATAGTTGTAACTTTGGATGTCATCTTTTGGAAACAAGGCACAAATGCTTCTCGGGGTGCTTTACATAGTCTTTTTATCGACATTAGAAACGTGGAACCTAAGGTTGAAGATTGGAAACTACTCGTGACATGACTAAATCATCCCTACCAAAGAAGAAAATTTACATTTTTAATCAACAATGCATTTGTTTTCAACAAATGTTATGGTTTTAATTCACAACAAAGACATGATAAAATATTTGAATGTTCCCATTGTAAAATGCCATGCAGAGCATGATAAATAGGACAGATCGATTGATGATGATAAAGAGAAATTAGAATCTTCTACTCTCTTGTGTTACAACCAAAAAGTAATTCTAACATCTAATTTATGGATTTATGCGGGGTGGTCAAAGGTGCATGGGGTCATATTTCAATAATTGTATACAAACATAAAGTAGCCCCCTTGAGCTACCACTCTTTGTTTTTTATTAACTTCATGAACTACGAGAGGACCTCCATGGGACATCAACCATCCTTCGCATGTTCCAATTGAACCGATTACACGAGGGAACCAGACGTAACTCCCTCTCAAAATGGATAGGGATTTAAGCGTACATAAGTCACAAGGTTTGACATTGAATAGGGTGAAAAAGACATTTGAATAATAGAACGGATGTGACTCACATTTACTGGTGTTTCTAGAGTGTGTTTTTAAAGGACCTCCACTTCTCTCTTGGGTTCTCCTTTGAAAGATACTCTAAAATACAACCTGGATCCTATATACGATTGAGAAAGCAAGAAGAAAATAGGTTGCAAAATATATCACTGAAAACAATGGATTTACAATCAACAACACTACCTTCAACATCGACACCTAAAAATGTATATAGGATTAATTTATTTTACGTTTAATAACTAAAATGCACAAATACAAAAACTATAAACTTCTCGTTATAATGAAAAACTTTAATAATTGTTCTTTTGTCTTGTTGCTTGCAAATGCCTAAAAAATCTCAAACAAACACAAAAAGAAGGCACATTCAAAGCCAACAATTCAACGACTACTACCCATTACAGAACATGAGAACCATACAATACCATCCAACTTCAAGACACCGATAGAACAAATCAAACAAGGCATGCAGAAAAGATTCCTGTCCAAAATTGAATATTTCCCATCAAGATGTGGTCGTTCAACAGAAGACTTGGACATACCCTTGAAACAATATCTTGAGGATCGATTGAAAGACAAAATATGCCACAACTTTAAGAGAAATAAGAAAACTTGAGAACCCTTGAATCGAAGCAACCACTTTTCTTTGCTCGGGATCGAGATGTAGATACAAAGGACCTCTGATGTTCATGCATGGAGCTAAAAAATTAAACTAGAACATGCATGGAAATGCACCAAAAAAATCCAATGTCTTCAAGCCGGATGAGCACAAATAGTTCAAGAATAATAACATGTTACTATACATATTGCAAAAATAGGTGCATTTGTGGTCCTCATTTTGGATATTAAAAATACCTATTATCTACCAATGAAAAAATATACAAAACACTCAATCGGATTTTATAACATATTTACTTATTACAATGTTTAGTACATTTCATACATAAAAAATGTGTTGAAGCCTACTTTTCCCACGTGTGTTGCGATTTTTGGCTCCTAATTATTTTAATTGGTTATGTAAAAAATATTTTTTCTTCATTTACTTATGCATCGTGTAACACTTCATTTTCAAATTGTGAATTCAAGCTTACTTCCATGTGGCATATTTTTTCACTTACATTTAAAATAATATGGTTTTATATCTTTGTAGTTTTTATAGATTTCAAATATATTGCTTACATGGAATTATCGATATATCTTCGTTCCTTAAAATACTTTTTTGTTGTCATATGTATATTATTACTTATCCATCTTTTTCAAAAATTAAAATGTTGCACAAATCGAAGT
This sequence comes from Taxus wallichiana var. yunnanensis, assembly GCA_018340775.1. Lineage (NCBI taxonomy): Eukaryota > Viridiplantae > Streptophyta > Pinopsida > Cupressales > Taxaceae > Taxus > Taxus wallichiana. The sequence goes on along the minus strand of CM031241.1, from coordinate 316,972,474 downwards.
CAAGTGTTGTTATGATAAAATACCATAATATTGATATCATTAATAGCATGGATGCTTGTTTTGTTACTCAAACTTTATGAATTTTCTAAAAATAATCTGCAAGAAAAATGATATGTATAGAAAAACACCAAAGACAATTTTTCTTTCATTTTTGTTTCCTCAATAACAAAATAAAGCAAAGAAAGAAGTGCCTTCATAGAAACCAGGAAATTATAAACAATTTTTTGTTTGGAAAGTTAAAAGCACATTGAGAAAGCGTCTGAAGTATTGTGCAACGGTGTGGTTGGCTCGTAGAAACCAGAAATACTCTGCGACTTCCGCCATTGTTTAAAATCCACTACTGTGGTTTTTTGAGATTTTACCGAGATGAATATATAGTATTAGTGTATCATATTAAAAAACATTTTATATAAAAAAATTTGTAAATAATTTTAAAGGATTGTTTATGGAGAGTTCATGTAATAAGGCTTACATTAAAATGCATATAGTTTTGTTACTAATTGTTAGTATGTCGTTGCCTTGAAGAAATGTAACCATGCGATGTATTGTTAACTAGATTTTTGTCCATTTAACTTGTCTGTGCAAATTTTCCATTCAATCATAAAAAGTTTTTTCACATATCAAAATAAAAATGTGGTGTATAGGTTCAAAGTATAACATACATTTGAATGATAATTCATAAGTGTTGTATGTTGTAGGTTGTGGGTTTGAATGATAATTCATAAGTATTGTATGTTGTAGGTTGTGGGTTTGTATTTTATCCATGAAATCTGGTAAGCATGTCGATTTATGGCCTGCTTGGGAAAGGGAATCAGAACCAACAAAATGAACAGAAGCCTCACAAGGTTCATTTTGATACGAATGATCAGAAGCCACTGCAAAACGACTTGCTTGTGCGTTTTACGGTGGCATCGTTTGTGAGTGCTACGCTTGTCTTCTTGTCGATTCGGTCGGCTTTCCTCACTTATAACATCAATCCCTATTTCACAATTTTGTATATAATATATACTCCCCGCCTTCGAACCATCCACAATGAATTTTGCTCTCACTAGTACTTTGAATCATTGAAATTTATAGGCTTGATAGATTTGAACATTGTGGAACATGGGATTTCCTTCAGAATATAATTGTGCAGTTAACCAGGCGCTCATCAACTTAGCATTTGCGTTAGTTTACATAGAAAATGCAATATATTCTCTCATATCTCGCCTTGGACTGATGGACACACACACCTTTGACTCGCTACATTCTCTTCCAGTCACTCCTCCTTCTGCGTCAGGTTTTACTATTAGAGAGAGGTTGCCTGTCAATACATTCGGACAATTTGTAGAGAAGTTGAGTGTAATGGAGGATGATATTTTGTTAGCCATTTGCTTGATCTCTTTTGAGAATGATGATTAAATCAGAGTGTTGTGTAATTGTTGTCACGTATTTCACACAAATTATTCCTTATGTTTTGTGTTTGTTTTGTATTTTTTTGTCACAGGTTGGGGGCGATGAAAGATGAGAAGGGTGGGGAGAGAATGCTAAACAAAACTCTCACTAACAATTTGTCCTAAAATAAGTACCCTTATGGGTTAAATCAACGATGCTCCAGGAGATAAATTTGTGACCCTAATATCTCTTCATTTACCATACACGATTTGATTGATCGGATCTATAGTTGTAGTATCGAAGAAGCTTCCATTGCATCTTAGAGGAAGTTACTTCTGCCGCTATTTTGTTTTTACTTTTTTAGGTCTGCTCGGGGTTTGGCGGGCGGCGATGCACATGGACGCGCAGGAGTGAGGCGGAAAAACCACGGGGAGAGAGAGAGTGAGTGTCAGTGGGTTAGCCGAGGGCCGACCCCTACGTCCGACCCACTAGACAATGGAACTGCTTTGGTCGCATGATAGGTTGATGCGGGAAAAAATCTAGCGATTACCATTTATAGCATAGAATGTTCATTTGTTATGTCTGTTTGTATAAACTAATATTTATAAAAAATGTGTATAATTATTTAGCTCTCGTAGTTACGACTATACAAGTAAAAATACTAGTATTATTTGAAATCATTGCATTTTAAAGAAATCATGAATTTTCCATACGAATACCAAAAAGAAACAGATCATGCTACAAATAGCACTGCTTGATTTGAATATGGATTTGTGTAAAATTATTAATAACTTTGTACAGAGTGACTTGTGTTAAAGTTCTTTGGAAATATATATCTCCCCATCAAACACAATGATATCATAGATTAATATTAATATGGTTGATAATTGAAAATAAGGGTCGATGAGTCATACGAGCTTCTTCTTTCAATTATGTAGTTTTAGAATCTAGTCACTACCTTTCATATACGTGTCTATATCCGACTCTAGAATAATCCCGACTTGTTTCTTTCTTCTTTCAAGTTCCACAAGTATTTCTACAATTAGTACAACGCTTAATGACAGAACAGAATGAGTTAAAAATGAATTACCCATGATCAAGTATGTTCATGGAACAAATACTCGCTTTAGCTGAAAGCATAACAAAGTTGGGAGTGAAAGCATAACAAAGTTGGGAGTAAAAGCATTACACACGAGACCTCTTCTTGTTAGGATTATAATTTTCAATTGGTGTAACACGCCTCAAGATTTGTACACTTCAATGACAACTCTTTCAACTTTAACACGAGCTCCTCCACAATTCCACACTTTGCGTAGTACGACTCCACCCACACTCCGTTTCAACATTTTCTCCTTCACAGAACTCCACACCCTCCTCCTAACCGCAGCTCAAGGTGCACATAGTCCATAAAAACGGTGTTTCATAAAGATTATGTCCCCTATAAATACAAAACCATAAAACCCCGAAAATGAAAATTGTCCCAACGACTCTACCTGCTCATAATTCCTCTGTAACTCAGAAAAATGAAGAACACAACATGCAAGACAAGGAGAACATAAAATCATAGATATATAATCGTACTAAAACGTGTCCAACAAAATCATTTTAAACTTGTCATGGAATGCACGCATTAATATATAGTGTGTCTCTCCCCTGTTTCCCCCACTACCACCACCTTCGAAAGCCATCTAACTTTAGAGACGCTTTGCCAAAATTGGAGAATGAACCATTTAAAACCTCGCCTTGGATCCGAACCGATAGTAGCCAGGTGTATGGTGTACTATTTCCACTATTGTCTACGTGGCAAGATCGTCTCTATTTTTTTAAACGAGTAGGTACGACATTAATTTGAAAACTAACTAAATGCGAGTCCAGAAATGCCACCATTTTGTGACCATGTCTTGTCCATCTCCGCCCAGAAAAAGAAGGCTACGTTTGAACAGGCAAATAGAACTGTGTTAGATTTTCGAGTTTGGCCTAGAGATTTTGCCTTTGCAACCAATGTGGTGTCTTACTGATCCATGAATGGGTAATCTCAATCAATAAGTGTGTCTTGATCAGTTCCATTTTCTGTGGCCTTTTTAATAAAATATTATTGTGACGGATCAAATAGCTACTCACAAGAATCCATCGAGTTTCTTCACAAAGACAAGACCTTGTTAAATTGATTTATATCATTTTATTTGCTTAAATTCCATTAACATATTTTTATTACGATTTTTTTTTGCCACCGAAATATATCCTTATTTATGGAAAACTAGAGTTCTGAACAATTTTTAGGTGTCTATTCTAATTTGATAGACACTTTTACCTATTGAAAAGTTATAATCCATCAACTATTTTATTGTCAAGCAAAGCTCAAATCACAAAATGTTTCCTGCACTTATACACGTCTGGTTAAATTATAAAGTGACTTCGACATCATACCTTCAATTGATGACAAAATCACACACAGACGGAACTCCACTCATTCATATATCATTGCTTATTTATAACATTTTTGTAAAATTGATTAAACAATAACACTAACTTCCATTCCGCAACATAGCTTTAGGTCATTACAAAAGCAATATACCCATGCAATCTTCTTTCAATGCAAAAACAAATTGAACACTTCTAACATGTCCGCCCTTGCGATTCATCAGATCCTTCCCCTTTCGCACACACAATTCCCACGCAAACAACATAGAACAAATGCATCCAACACAACAAAAAAAAAAATACCTTCGGCAGGATTTGCCATATCATGGCCTTGTTATTATTGCAGAATGCTTATCAACACAACTTATCCCCATAAAATCTATACCTAATATAAAATAAATTCAACCTTAAATTCAATACATTTATAATATCCATAAGTTTAATGATAGTAAATATTGTTTTACTAATATTTAATGAATATGGTTTATACAGATAAACGCCTCTCGGTGGGTGACAGGGATACATTCCTACTTATCAAACTCCAAATATGTATGGATCTCATATCTCTATTTAAGAACATTGAAAACTACAGTAAAAGAAAACTACCATAATTTATATAAATCCAACACATAAGCTCCTCAATATTATCATAAATAACACTGAAGAATCATAATCTCTGTGTCTCAGGGGTGTTTCTGAAAAAAAAAATGCATTTATGAAAATAATTTGCAAGAAAAATGATATGTATAGAAAAACACCAGCACAGTTTTTCTTTCATTTTTGTTTCCTTAATAACAAAATAAAGTAACAAAGAAGTGCCTTCATAAAAACCAGGAAATTATAAACGATTTTTGTTTGGAAAGTTAAAAGCACATTGAGAAAGTGTACAGAGTATTGCAACAGTGTGGCTGGCTCCGGCCGAAACCAAAAATACTCTGCGACTTCCGCCACTGTTTAAAATCCACTACCTATGGTTTTTTGAGAGTTTTACCGAGACGAATATATAGTATTAGTGTATCATATTAAAAACATTTTATATAAAAAAATTTGTAAATAATTTTAACGGATTTTTATGGAGAGTTCGTATAATAAGGGCTGCCCCTTAAAATATATATATTTTTGTTACTAATTGTTAGTATGTCGCTGCCTTCAGTAAAATGTAACCATGCAATGTATTGTTACCTAAATTTTTTGTCCATTTAACTTGTGCAAATTTTCCATTCAATCATAAAAAGTTTTTTCACATATCAAAATAAAAATGTGGTGTATAGGTTCAAAGTATAATATACATTTGAATGATAATGCGTAAGTATTGTATGTTGTAGGTTGTGGGTTTGAAATTGGGACAAACAATAGGATGTCAAAACGAATTTATTTCAAAATAAATTGAAATAGATAACATGTATATGTGAGGTTAGTTCACAATATATTCAATTATCAAATATTGATGTGACTAGTAACAATCTACCAATTATCCACTAATCGCATTTTAACCATCAAATAAACAAATAAACATGAAGACATCAAAAATTTAACCAACTGAAATAATTAATATCTAATATTTGACCTAATCACTCACAAATGAGTGTATGATATTAGTGTATTATGAAGACTGTAACTAAAATGTATGTGGATGAACTTCTATCTATAAATGGTAATTTTATATGGATATCATATATAAGAGTCAAAATAATATTTTCTTTTGCCTATATATTTATATAGAGGATTCAATCTGGATCTAGTTACCTTATATAGATAGATGGCCCCATTTATCCATTTTATAGTTTATTCATATCTTGAACGGTTGGTCAATTGATAGGTCGAGAACAACATATGCATGCGCATAAAAACAACAGATATGCACCATAAACCACATTTATACCCATGCATGTGTGGGACTTGCTATCGACTGTTAAATCATGGGCGGAAAATTATTTAAACAACTCCCTGTTATGAGATGACGATATGATATTTAGAAAGGTACGATGTACAGACTAATATTTAAATACTTATTCACTGCTTCCAAGAAGGAGGCCGAATCTGGCCTTTTCCGTTCACCATACTGAAAGGTCAATAAAAGGACTTGGTTGTCCTGTGCAGCCCATGTGCGCTCATTTCTGCGACCATTAAAACGCCGCCACCTACTTATCAGAGTTATTACTCGGGATCGGATTCATTTAAATTTCTGCAGTATTTTTCAGAGTTATTACTCGGAGTCGGATTCATTTAAATTTCTGCAGTATTGTTAAAGCCCTAGCTGACACAGATATGACTGATTAGAATCGACGGGTTGTAACCGGTTTTCTGGATTCTTCACTGTAAAATTAACTGGCCTTACAGGTCTGCAGGTTGTGAATTGATGGAATGAAACAGATCCAATGGTATGTGGGACCAGACAGTGCAGTATTCAATACTTGAATTTAAATTTGAATGTGAATTGATGGTGACTTGTGAGAGGGCAGAGTGAGAAAAAGGATTTTTGGGTTCATAAAAAACTTTCCCCGCCCATGGGTTAGTTCCCAAGGACTATTTTTGATCATAAAGGTGTGTTTTGGTAAAAGCTCAAAATCAAAATATCAAAGATCTCTGACAACAGACGAGGAGCTCTTTTTCTTTAGAGATAAGACTGTCAACAGTCTGTAGGCAGGATATTAGAAAACCTGAAAAAAAAATTTATTAGAAGGAGAGCTTGTGAAATTCACTAATTTTACCAAAATCGGCCGCCTAAAACATGCAACTTTGCTAATTTTACTAAAAGCGATCATCCAAAACATGCAACTGTCGCATTCTAATGAAACTACCGCAATGGCTCAAAATAGCTAAAATGTCTTACAAACTGTTCAAGTGGGGTCGAATGATCCTTACCCAGATAAAAACTGGCATAATCTTTAGGCATAGTAGTATTCATCGACTGCGGAAGACTGAGATGGGGTTTACCCATTGTAAAACCCATTGGCTGCATATAAAATAAGGGCTGGAATTGGAAACGACTCGCTTGGTATTGATATTTACGTATTTCCACTGCCAGCAAGGTAGCACCATAAGCGACTGCTTCATCTGGGTTTATACTTTTGCTCAACTCCTTTCCCTCAAAGAAATGTGTGAGCAATTTCTGGACCTTTGGTATTCGAGAGGAGCCCCCTACTAAGACGATGTTTGTGACTTGTTGCTTGCTTATATTGGCGTCTCGGAGGCATTGCTCCTGGATTTTCATGCACTTTTCAAACAAATCTGCGTTGAGCTCTTCAAATTTGGCTCTCTTAATCTGAGCATGAAAATCCTTTCCTTGGAAGAGGCCATCAATGGCAATAACAGTCTTTGTGGCCGAGGACAGAATCCTTTTCACTCTCTCGCATTCCGAACAGAGCCTCCACAGAGCTTTGGCACTTTTACTCGCATCCACCTTGTATTTTCTCTTGAACAGTTTAATGCAATGCTCTACCATCCTCTTGTTAAAATCTTCGCCTCCCAAATGCCTGTCCCCTCTAACAGCGTTCATGTCACTTTTCCCTCCTTTAAAACCCAGAACATAAACATAAAAGGCACCCCTACCTGCAAGGTCAACGTCCTAACCTGCATCACACACAGTAACAACATTAAATGATGAAGAGGACATCCCCTTTTTCCTTCAACAGTGTCAAATAAAGGCAATGACCAATACAATCTTGCCAAAAACAAAAATTGAACCATAAAACTATAGTTGAACCCACTTAAATACAAGTGGCACAATTTTATTACACAAAATCAAAATAGCTAATTGTCAATGTGAAGACAATATCCTTGCCTTCGGCAGGATACTAATACTAGTACAAATATCTCTTTTATTAGATCCTACCCCTTGTTCCCATTATAAAATGTATGTCAACATAATAAATAAAATCTAATAATACTAGTACAAATATCTCTTATTATATATATATATAGAGAGAGAGAGAGAGAGGATTTTTATCTAGGATTTTATTAAAAAAATCTTATTAAAAAAAGGTAAGTCTACTACATGGTCAAAATATTACTATTTTTTTAATGGAATTCTCAAATTAAACAAAACCAATAAAATAAAATGAATCCTAAATTTAAAGTACAAATAAAAAAGTACACGTTGACACCATAGATCCCATCCCTTGTTATCATTGTAAATTGTGGAGATAATAAATAAAATATAATAATACTAGTACAAATATCTTCAATATATATATTTTTAAGTAGAGTTTTTATCTAGGATTTTATAAAAAAATCACTTTAAAAAAGGTCTCAAAGTCCACTACATGGTCAAAATATTACTATTTTTTAATTGACTTCTCAAATTAAACAAATTGAATGAAATAAAATAGACAGTCAAATTTAATGTATAAAATAACAACGTACATGTCTAATATATATATATATATATATATTTTTTAAAAAATTCAAATGATTATTAAATTTAATATGCTAAATAAAAATATACATGGTCACACAATTAAATCATGCGGGGCCATTATAAAATATCTATGGACATAAAACAATGTTTATCCCCATAACAAATAAAAGTCAAATTTAATATAAAAATATAAAAATCACACCATTAAATCCCTCCTTTATTATCTGCCGAAGGCGAGGATATTGTTTTCACCTTAACAATTAATCTATTTCTCTTTCCTCAATCAGATGTTGCCATGTGGATTATTTTGAAATTGGGCTAAAGTTTAATTTTCCAATATTGTACTTGAGTTCCATTTCATTGGCTGACCCCTTTATTTGGCACTATTTGTGAGAAAGAATTTGTCCTCCACTGCATTTAAGACTGTCACTGTTTATGACAGGTTTGATTGGTGATCCCTTTTATTTTTGGATGGCCAGTTGTTCCCTTTATTTCACACGAAAACCAAAGCATTCAAATCAAAGCATTGAAAATTAGGGTTGTGTTTGAGGTGGGCGCGATCTGTCGGAGATGGGTTGTGTGAAGATTTTGAATGCTCATCTTGTTTTACGCGTATTGACATTCATCTTTAGCACTAGGTGGAATAGGGTCGCAAGGCTTTGTTTCATACTGAAGGAATGAGTAAAGAAGAGAACTTCAAGCTTCTCAAGATCCAGGTTTGTTTTGTTAATAAATGGTAGGGATTTTCATGTGCGGGCTGTATTTGTTTGCATTTAGATCTTGTCGCTCTAAAGCTTTGCTTTAAGATGTTGCGAGTGGTGGATGATAGTAAATAACATTTCGACAATTTTCTTTATGAGACCATTGTACTCAAGGTCCATATTCACTGCGAAGGATGTAAGAAGAAGGTGAAAAAAGCTCGCTAAAGAAAGTCGAGGGTATGCTTGAGACTTCACTTGTTCATTTAGAAGGTGCTTGATTCTTTAACAATGATCTTTTTAATGGACAACTCGACTTTTCAAAAGTAATGTAGAAAGAGTTAAGACATCATTAGTGAGAATTTCATCAATGTACTTTGTTTGTGGCTAGCAAGATTTGTGTTCATCTATTTGAGCTTTTTCTTGGCAGGTGTATATACCTCGGATATTTGACGGAGCGACAGAAAGTGAATGCAACAAGGAATATAGATGCGAGATACTCGATAAAGAGGTGGTGAAATCGGTAAGCATGTCGATTTATGGCACGCTTGAGGAAAGGGAATCAATAGAACCAACAAAATGAGCGAAGCCTCACAAGGTTCATTTTGATACGAATGATCAGAAGCCACTGCAAAACAACTTGCTTGTGCGTTTTACAGTGGCATCGTTTTGTGAGTGCTACGCTTGTCTTCTTGTCGATTGGTCGGCTTTCCTCACTTATAACATCAATCCCTATTTCACAATTTTGTATATAATATATACTCCCGCCTTGAACCATCCACAATGAATTTTGCTCTCACTAGTACTTTGAATCATTGAAATTTATAGGCTTGATAGATTTGAACATTGTGGAACATGGGATTTCCTTCAGAATATAATTGTGCAGTTAACTAAGGCGCTCATCAACTTAGCATTTGCGTTAGTTTACATAGAAAATGCAATATATTCTCTCATATCTACTTGATGGGTGATGGACACACACACTTTGACTCGCATTACATTCTCTTCCAGTCACTCATACTGCGTCGGGTTTTACTATTAGAGAGAGGTTGCTGTCAATACATTCGGACAATTTGTAGAGAAGTTGAGTGTAATGGAGGATGATATTTTGTGCGCCATTTGCTTGATCTCTTTTGAGAATGATGATTAAATCAGAGTGTTGTGTAATTGTTGTCACGTATTTCACACAAATTGTTCCTTATGTTTTGTGTTTGTTTTGTATTTTTTTGTCACAGGTTGGGGCGATGAAAGATGAGAAGGGTGGGGAGAGAATGCTAAACAAAACTCTCACTAACAACTGTCCTAAAATAAGTACCCTTATGGGTTAAATCAACGATGCTCCCGGAGATAAATTTGTGACCCTAATATCTCTTCATTTACCATACACGATTTGATTGATCTGGATCTATAGTTGTATCTGAAGAAGCTTCCATTGCCTCTTAGAGGAAGTTACTTCCTGCCGCTATTTTGTTTTTACTTTTTTTTAGGTCTGCTCAGGGTTTGGCAGGGCGGCGATGCACATGGACGCAGGAGTGAGGCGGCAAAACCACAACGGAGAGTGAGTGAGTGTCTAGTGGGTTAGCCGAGGGCCGACCCCTACGTCCGACCCACTAGACAATGGAACTGCTTTGAGTCGCATGATAGGTTGATGCGGGAAAAAAATCAGCTTGATTACCATTTATAGCATAGAATGTTCATTTGTTATATGTCATTTGTATAAACTAATATTTATAAAAATGTGTATAATTATTTAGCTCTGTAGTTACGACTATACAAGTAAAAATACTAGTATTATTGCTGAAATCATTGCATTTTAAAGAAATCATGAATTTTCCATATGAATACCAAAAAGAAACAGATGCATACAAATAGCACACTGATTTGAATATGGATTTGTGTAAAATTATTAATAACTTTGTACAGAGTGACTTGTGCTAAAGTTCTTTGGAAATATATATCTCCCCATCAAACACAATGATATCATAGATTAATATTAATATGGTTGATAATTGAAAATAAGGGTCGATGAGTCATACGAGCTTCTTCTTTCAATTATGTAGTTTTAGAATCTAGTCACTACCTTTCATATACGTGTCTATATCCGACTCTAGAATAATCCCAGCTTGTTTCTCTCTTCTTCCAAGTTCCACAAGTAGTTCTACAATTAGTACAACGCTTAATGACAGCACAGAATGAGTTAAAAATGAATTACCCATGATCAAGTATGTTCATGGAACAAATACTCGCTTTAGCTGAAAGCATAACAAAGTTGGGAGTAAAAGCATTACACACGAGACCTCTTCTTGTTAGGATTATAATTTTCAATCGGTGTAACACGCCTCAGGATTTGTACACTTCAATGACAACTCTTTCAACTTTAACACGAGCTCCTCCACAATTCCACACTTTGCGTGGTACGACTCCACCCACACTCTGTTTCAACATTTTCTCCTTCACAGAACTCCACACCCTCCTCCTAACCGCGCATGGCTCAAGGTGCACATAGTCCATAAAAATGGTGTTTCATAAAGATTATGTCCCCTATAAATACAAAACCATAAAACCCCGAAAATGAAAATTGTCCCAACGACTCTACACCGCTCATAATTCCTCGTAACTCGGAAAAATGAAGAACACAACATGCAAGACAAGGAGAACATAAAATCATAGATATATAATCGTACTAAAACGTGTCCAACAAAATCATTTTAAACTTGTCATGGAATGCACGCATTAATATATAGTGTGTCTCCCCTGTTTCCCCCACTACCACCACCTTGAAAGCCATCTAACTTTAGAGACGCTTTGCCAAAATTGGAGAATGAACCATTTAAAACCTCGCCTTGGATGCGAACCGATAGTAGCCGGGTGTATGGTGTACTATTTCCACTATTGTCTACGTGGCAAGATCGTCTCTATTTTTTTAAACGAGTAGTACGACATTAATTTGAAAACTAACTAAATGCGAGTCCGTAAATGCCACCATTTTGTGACCATGTCTTGTCCATCTCCGCCCCGAAAAGAAGGCTACGTTTGAAGCAGCAAATAGAAGCTGTGTTAGATTTTCGAGTTTGGCCTAGAGATTTTGCCTTTACGCAACCAATGTGGTGTCTTACCGATCCATGAATGGGTAATCTCAATCAATAAGTGTGTCTTGATCAGTTTCATTTTTCGTGGCCTTTTTAATAAAATATTATTGTGACGGATCAAATAGCTACTCAAAAGAATCCATCAAGTTTCTTCACAAAGACAAGACCTTGTTAAATTGATTTATATCATTTTATTTGCTTAAATGCCATTAACATATTTTTATTACAAATTTTTTTTGCCACCGAAATATATCCTTATTTATGGAAAACTAGAGTTCTGAACAATTTTTAGGTGTCTATTCTAATTTGATAGACACTTTTACCTATTGAAAAGTTATAATCCATCAACTATTTTATTGTCAAGCAAAGCTCAAATCACAAAATGTTTCCTGCACTTATACACGTCTGCTTAAATTATAAAGTGACTTTGACATCATACCTTCAATTGATGACAAAATCACACACAGACGGAACTCCACTCATTCATATATCAGCTGCTTATTTATAACATTTTTTGTAAAATTGATTAAACAATAACACTAACTTCCATTCCGTAACATAGCTTTAGGTTATTACAAAAGCAATATACCCATGCAATCTTCTTTCAATGCATAAACAAATTGAACACTTCTAGCATGTTCACCCTTGCGATTCATAAGATCCTTCCCCTTTCGCACATACAATTCCCATGCAAACAACATAGAACAAATACATCCAACACAACAAAAAAACAATTACCTTCGGTAGGATTTGCCATATCATGGCCTTGTTATTATTGCAGAATGCTTATCAACACAACTTATCCCCATAAAATCTATACCTAATATAAAATAAATTCAACCTTAAATTCAATACATTTATAATATCCATAAGTTTAATGATAGTAAATATTGTTTTACTAATATTTAATGAATATGGTTTATACAGATAAACGCCTCTCGGTGGGTGACAGGGATACATTCCTACTTATCAAACTCCAAATATGTATGGATCTCATATCTCTATTTAAGAACATTGAAAACTACAGTAAAAGAAAACTACCATAATTTATATAAATCCAACACATAAGCTCCTCAATATTATCATAAATAACACTGAAGAATCATAATCTCTGTGTCTCAGGGGTGTTTCTGAAAAAAAAATGCATTTATGAAAATAATTTGCAAGAAAAATGATATGTATAGAAAAAACACCAGCACAGTTTTTCTTTCATTTTTGTTTCCTTAATAACAAAATAAAGTAACAAAGAAGTGCCTTCATAAAAACCAGGAAATTATAAACGATTTTTTGTTTGGAAAGTTAAAAGCACATTGAGAAAGTGTACAGAGTATTGCAACAGTGTGGCTGGCTCGGCCGAAACCAAAAATACTCTGCGACTTCCGCCACTGTTTAAAATCCACTACCTATGGTTTTTTGAGAGTTTTACCGAGACGAATATATAGTATTAGTGTATCATATTAAAAAACATTTTATATAAAAAAAATTTGTAAATAATTTTAACGGATTTTTTATGGAGAGTTCGTATAATAAGGGCTGCCCCCTTAAAATATATATATTTTTTGTTACTAATTGTTCGTATGTCGCTGCCTTCAGTAAAATGTAACCATGCAATGTATTGTTACCTAAATTTTTGTCCATTTAACTTGTGCAAATTTTCCATTCAATCATAAAAAAGTTTTTTCACATATCAAAATAAAAATGTGGTGTATAGGTTCAAAGTATAATATACAGTTGAATGATAATGCGTAAGTATTGTATGTTGTAGGTTGTGGGTTTGAAATTGGGACAAACAATAGGATGTCAAAAGCGAATTTATTTCAAAATAAATTGAAATAGATAACATGTTTCGAGAATCCATGAATAATAATATATGTGAGGTTAGTTCACAATATATTCAATTATCAAATATTGATGTGACTAGTAACAATCTACCAATTATCCACTAATCGCATTTTAACCATCAAATAAACAAATAAACATAAAGACATCAAAATTTTAACCAACTGAAATAATTAATATCTAATATTTGACCTAATCACTCACAAAGTATATGATATTAGTGTATTATGAAGACCGTAACTAAAATGTATGTGGATGAACTTCTATCTATAAATGGTAATTTTATATGGATATCATATATAAGAGTAAAAATAATATTTTCTTTTGCCTATATATTTATATAGAGGATTCAATCTGGATCTAGTTACCTTATATAGATAGATGGCCCCATTTATCCATTTTATAGTTTATTCATATCTTGAACGGTTGGTCAATTGATAGGTCGAGAACAACATATGCATGCGCATAAAAAACAACAGATATGCACCATAAACCACATTTATACCCATGCATGTGTGGGACTTGCTATCGACTGTTAAATCATGGGCGGAAAATTATTTAAACAACTCCCTGTTATGAGATGACGATATGATATTTAGAAAGGTACGATGTACAGACTAAAATTTAAATACTTATTCACTGCTTCCAAGAAGGAGGCCGAATCTGGCCTTTTCCGTTCATCATACTGAAAGGTCAATAAAAGGATTTGGTTGTCCTGTGCAGCCCATGTGCGCTCATTTCTGCGACCATTAAAACGCCGCCACCTACTTATCAGAGTTATTACTCGGGATCGGATTCATTTAAATTTCTGCAGTATTTTTCAGAGTTATTACTCGGAGTCGGATTCATTTAAATTTCTGCAGTATTTTTAAAGCCCTAGCTGACACAGATATGACTGATTAGAATCGACGGGTTGTAACCGGTTTTCTGGATTCTTCACTGTAAAATTAACTGGCCTTACAGGTCTGCAGGTTGTGAATTGATGGAATGAAACAGATCCAATGGTATGTGGGACCATACAGTGTAGTATTCAATACTTGAATTTGTCTATTTAAAATTTAACTGAAGTAAAAAAGTGGGCCCAGGACTTAATGAAAATATATTTGGTAAAAAAATGATAATTTGAAAGTGTCCATTAAAATTATGCTATTATTATTCTGTATATTGTCTTCACCTTAACAATTAGTTATTTGCATTTTGTTGAATCAAATTTTGCCATCTGTATTTAAATGGACTGAACTAAAGTTTGATACTTTAATTTTTGTGTTGTGGCAGGATTCTATTGGTGATCCCCTTTATTTGGCACTGTTGAATGGATGGACTCATATTCATTTAATGTCATTTAAGGCTGCAGGTTTTGTCAATTTTGTGTGGCTCGAGGTTAGTTTTGTTTATTGCTTTGAGAATGAAATTTTTATCTTCATTTGAAATTCTGGGCAATTCAGTTTCCAAGTTACTCGAACCTCAAGAATTCTTAATAGAAATAAATACCGATTCTCCCATTATCAAACGTTGCTTTACGAACAACATTTACAAAAATTCATTACACCTACCTGTCATTTATTTTAGCATGTAAGCGAGCAATATTTTCAGATGGAAGACCAGGAAATTGAATTGGCTTTCTAAATGTTTCGGGATTTGGTTATTAAAGCGTCTGTTTGTTAGGGTTTTAGAAATTTAGAAAAGGCAAGCGAATTTCTTATCACGATTTACCAACAAAAGAGAGATCCGAAAAGAAATCGCAGTCATCCTTTTGTTCTTTGTCTATCCTCTCTGCTTGAAATATATATCACATTGTCGTTGTTTTTACTCCGCCGATTTAATGATAGTCGGTGCAAACATTATTTGTTGACAATATTTACCGAAATTCATTCTTTGTAACAAATTTTCTGGTAGGTAAGAAAACTTTTCCAATGGAAAAATTGGGTCTTGGCTTCGTAAAAAACATTTCTTTGGGTAGTTTGTGCTATAGTATGTGCATTTGTTTGACAGTCTTTTTTCGGGTTTTGAAAATTTTGTTAAGGTAAGGGAATTTATGATCAAAAGTAGCCAATATGAAGAGTCTTATTCGTACATGTCGTTCCTTTTGTGTATGACAATATTTTTGTTGTCTTGTGATTTATTTTCCAATTTAATGATCGCTTGACATTTATTTAGTGAAATTCATTATTCCGCTTATTCTATTAGAAGACAAGCAATTTTTAGAATGAAATTGTGTTAAGAAATGTTATATTGGGTGGTTTTGGCAATGCACATGGGTTTTTTTAGCGTAAATGCCTTATTTGAAGAGGGAAATTCAACACGCCAAGGGGAACATCCGAACAAAATTAACAAGAGAAGCGAGGTTTATCCCGTAGTTACTACTGGCATTTGTTCTTGTACGATTCTTTGTGTCATGACTTTGTTGTTGTTTTGTGGTGCCATCCACTATCTTTGTGTGGTCATTGTAAATAAAACTTTAATATTCTCAACTTTTAATATTGTATGATTTCTCAAAATCTAAATGTTTCTCTTCTGCGAGTAAAGAATTAGAAAACCTCGAGATGATGTGGATGCTTTTCCTTTTTCATTTCCTATCGAGTGTAGTTTAGTTTGTAGAGGAAGGTCCAACTAGAGATGATCGGTTATTGTAATGTAAATTTGATTCCTCATTTATGTTTATTGTGCCATGTAAATTTGATAGAAATGTATTATTTCTCTTGTTTTTTGCTCGGTCATGGAAAATGAAACTGCCTTCTTCTGGTTTTGGCATGTGGCTCGAGGGGTTCACCATTGAGTTTCCATGGGGTTTAGAAAATGGTAATTCCTCTGAATATTCCACTTGGTTTCCGTCATGTCATACCTGTGACCTCAATATTTGTGCGTGATTGATCCGAGCTTGGCACTTATTTTACGCAAGCTTCTTTGTTACTTTAAATATTGGCTTCCATTGTTGAAAATAGAAACCTTGTTTGCATTTTTTTCCTTTTCTTATTGCCCAGATTTGTATTTTGAAGGGATCCCTTTGTATAGCATTTGTACGATTCGTGTTTTTAGTCTCTTTGAGATTTATGGAGCTATATTTCACTCCTCTTTGTTGTATTTTCCCTCATAGCTCGAATTGCATGTATTCCTCTCGAATCGGGCATGATTCGTCCCCGCCCGCTCTGTTTGTTTGGTTGTTGTGTATTAACCTTTCAACGTCGGGTTTATATTTATTTGTGTAAAGTTTGCTCAACTTGATGGATCCTCAAATGTGGACTGAATCTATACAGATATATGTTTAATATTCCTTTGTCTTTAGTAACATCTGTCAATTGTGAATATGCATTCTAGAAATTTACATCTCCTAACACATTGTGTTTGACAACGGAAGTATCATTTATATGAATATGTATTTCTATTTGAATCTTTTGGAAGTTACAAATAGCATGAGAAAAGTTGTATCAATCTATCGTAGTTGACCACCGCATGATTAGATGATTTACATTACTGCATGTTGTAATTCATCCCATGGTTTATCAACACTTAATGATCACTAAGATTTTGGATTTGGGGAAATTTTATAGCTTGGCTCAATGAATTGGTAATGCATGTACCCTATTTTCTTTCTCATATGTGCTTCGATATTGTTATGATATGGTTTGTATAGCATTTGTACGATTCTGTGTTTTTAGTCTCTTTGAGATTTATGGAGCTATATTTCACTCCTCTTTGTTGTATTTTCCCTCATAGCTCGAAGTGCATGTATTCCTCTCTCGAATCTGGGCATGATTCGGTCCGCCTGCTCTGTTTGTTTGGTTGTTGTGTATTAACCTTTGATCGTGCGGGTTTATATTTATTTGTGTAAAGTTTGCTCAACTTGATGGATCCTCAAATGTGGGTGAATCTATACGAGATATATGTTTAATATTCCTTTGTCTTTAGTAACATCTATCAATTGTGAATATGCATTCTAGAAATTTACATCTCCTAACACATTGTGTTTGACAACGGAAGTATCTGTTACGAATATGTATTTCTATTTGAATCTTTTGGAAGTTACAAATAGCATGAGAAAAGTTGTATCAATCTATCGTAGTTGACCACCTGCATGATTAGATGATTTATGTTACCTGTACAACTGTAATTCATCCCATGGTTTGTCAACACTTAATGATCACTAAGATTTTGGATTTGGGGAAATTTTATAGCTTGGCTCAATGAATTGGTAATGCATGTACCCTATTTTCTTTCTCATATGTGCTTCGATATTGTTATGAAATTTGAAAATTGCATACCTTTTCATGCGGAATGTAGCTTTTCTGAGCTTATTTGAACCTAAAGATTTTCATTTACATAGCTTTTCATAGCTTATTTGAACTTGATAAAATCTGGAAAAGATGATTTCATTTCTTTGATAGTAACCATGAACACCGGTAAGTTTGAAAGTTAAGACCTTTTGTACCTCATTCTTGCAAACATGTGGCCTGTTCTGAACTTTATAAAAATTGAAATCTGCAATCCTTTGAGGGCCTGTATATTGCTTCCAAAGTGCTATGAAAACCCTAAACCAGTTAGCCATTCAAGGTTCAGCTTTCTCTTATTGGGTCTGAAATTCTGGTGGCAAGCGAAACGTAAGAGAAATGTAAACTTAAACATGTTTAAGCACTAGATTAGTTTCCCATATTTAATATGCGAAGTTCACTTCTATGCACAATCTATTGTTTAGGTGTCTAATGTAAGTGTGTAACTACTTTCATGTTGCTATACTTCTGTTGAAGCATTTTGGACTCTATTTTTATTTTGAGAGTTTGCATGGCTGCAATAAGACTTTAAACTTCAAATCTCTTCAAACATTTTGCAACTATTGTGCAATGATGCAACAGAACATTTCTTCTGGTTAGATTTATGATTATGCTTATAGGCACAGGTACATAATGAGAACATTTTCTCCCAATTGCAATTTACCTCTAGGTATATCTTGTGTTGTGTTATTTGTTGGTCTTAGAGTGGTGTTCTAGGAAAGGCCCATGTCAGCCATATGACCGAAGCAGGGAAATGAAAAAAGCTTGAGTCTTTAGGTAATTTCAGTCATTTCAGCTATCATGGGCTTCAATTCGTCATGAATGGTTTTTTTACAGCCAATAGGGTATATTTGAGGCCGCCATTATTCCAAAATTTATTGAATTCATTGGTCGCCACAATGATTTTACATATCGTATGGCTCAAATGAATTTGCCGTGGGTCAGGAGGTGGAGCAACATCAACCACAGGGATGCCATTTAGCTTGGAATTTGCCATTTTCCTCTCAAATATGAGTTTTTCCTAGGCCTTAGGAGAGGTCGGGGAGTGGGACAAGGGTGTTTGCAAATTTATTTGCCATTTCAACGAAAGACAAAAAACTCTTCATAGCCGAGTCTAGACATAAGACATAGACTGAAGACTAGCAAAGTTAAATAGTTTAAAACCAAAGCTACACGATAACAAAGAGAGCTGGTTAATTTTTTTACCAACCTTATTGACAAAACATGACATATTTACAACAAATGCCTTGTAGATCTTTGAGAAAATGTAAAACACGGGTCAGAGTTTATTTAAATGAGGCAACTGATCTGACTTGAATGTGGTATACTAATCAAATCCAGCTCAGCTCATTAAGCGTGAGTTCCCACAGGAAACACTGCCTACCGAATCTGGATATTTGTTTGTGAATGCATCCTCCAAAGAAAGAATATTCTTTATGTTTTATGGTTCCATTGAGCCCACTACTCCATTAAAAACAATACCCATGGAATCATAAGTTTCGTATATTGTTCATTACTAATGTGCTCGGTTCTGAAGCTCTGATATAGCCAAGAACAACAAGGACATTCCCATTGATTAAAACAGGGTAGCAGAACATCTCTACAATGCTTTGAAGGAATTCTACAGCACAAACCCAGAGTTCACAAACAGGGTTTTATTTGTAGCTGGAAAGAGCTATGTAGGTAAGTATGTACCGTCTTTGGGTCATTATATTTTAATGCACGAT
Source organism: Taxus wallichiana var. yunnanensis (assembly GCA_018340775.1). Taxonomy (NCBI): domain Eukaryota; kingdom Viridiplantae; phylum Streptophyta; class Pinopsida; order Cupressales; family Taxaceae; genus Taxus; species Taxus wallichiana. Next base: position 316,952,701 of record CM031241.1, on the reverse strand, counting down.
CTAAAACGGGTCCAATGAAAATGTAGAATCAAATCCATTTGGAAATGGTAGTGTTAAATGATCCGTGAGGGTCCATAAATTCAATGCTTTGTGTGTGTTAATGTTTTCTATACCTGTTCATGGGTTGTTATTAGCCCACTCTGCATATACAAATAGAAAAACATTAAGATAATGACAACTGTAACTGAACTACAAGGATTCGAGGTACCATTTATTGGAGAAAAGTATTATTTAACTGCAATTTTCAGATCCTATGCATAAAAAATGCACTTTATAATACTGCCTGCAAATTTAGCTACAAGGATTCCAAATCCAATAAAGAATAAGTTGCATACAATAACATTGTCCGAGTATTTCACTACAAGAATTTCAGATTCTGTTTGAGTGAAAGTATAAAAATGTGTGATTTTTTAGAGCTCTTCCTTGTAATGGCTCGGCATGTCCATGTTAGCGCAGCCAGTTATGTGCTCTTCATTATGTTTGGACAATTCTATCTTTGTCGTGCTCTCCATGGCTCAACCAGAGGTTTATTGCTTAAAATGGTGACTTGCACTATGTATTTGGGGACTGCATTCTAGAAATTTCTGTTTGTGTACCTAGGTTGGTTGTGATTTTCAATTACTTTGAATTATGGTGTTGTGTTTTCTTGGTAGCTCGGCTGGGTCAGCCCTTCTTGAAATAACTCATACAGTTTTTCCCTGTTTATTACCTCGCAAAATTTTAAATCTTACTCCGTGCAAAATTTTCACTTTTAAATACGAAAGTTTTATATACTGTTTGAAGCGTATGCTCTCGAGATCGTATAGAGCTCATGTTTGAAATACGGGTTCTTTCTTGAGTTTATTATCACAGCCAACATTGTCATGAGCTTGGTGCTCTGTTTTCGTGGCTTTGTGATTTGCTTAAGCTCACCCATTTCCATTACACAAGTCGAGCTCTGTTCACTTATCAATGGCCTCCATAGTTGTTTCCTAGCTCGTTGTTTGCTTTCTTCACAACTTCATCCTCTAGGGACTATGCCTCCTTTACACTTGCCATCAACGAGCTCTCTATATTTCAAACTAGCTTACGTCAAGAGTTTGCCAAATAGTTGTGCATACCTCCATATAGCCTATTATGGCCTTGTCTCGAAAGGCTTAGTATTGGGTTTGGTTCACTCGTGATGATCCGATCATGAAGTTTATTGTGGTTTATAAAATGACACCTTTGATTTAGTTTTTGTACATTTATTTTAGCTCACAAACTTATACATATATCTATGTAATGTCATAAGAGGTAAGATTTAACATTGTAAAATAACAAAGCAGAGATGATGAGAAAAATGCATGAGCTTTCGGCTAATTATTATGAATCAATCTGATATATAGTGAAAGACCCGGGAAAGAAACAATCTGATGTTGCACGCATGAAATCAGATTATTGTTGAACAGTGAAGCTCACTCATTTCCTTCATGTTAAGTCATTCATCCTGCCAAGTTATTCCTCCCATTGATTCTTCTCCTTCCTTTTGTTTTCAAAAAGTCTTATTTATCGCCATTTTTAAGAACAGTCATCAATTTGTAGGTGATCAAGAAGTGACCAGGTTTAAACAAGTTTTTATCCTGTGTTCGAAAACTATCAGTTTGGGAGCAAAATTTTGTTTGGCTTTTCATTAGACCGAAAATTCCCATGGAATATGGTTCATAGTTTTGTTGTGCTCTCTCAAAAAAACCATATACAACCATAACAAATGAATCCTGCAATTTTCCCATTTAAAAAAACTCTCACAAAATTATTTACAACCACTTGCTGAAGAAGCCACTCTACTCGATTGTCCTGACAACCATGGATGCAAAACATGTTATTGCAAGTATAAAAGCCCTCGTGATTTTTTTTCGGTAATGGTGTCTCCAGAAGAATTAGCATAAACAAGCTTTGCACCCCAAAAACATAGACCCAATACATCCAACACAACAAAAATAAAGCATTACCTTTGGCAGGATTTGCCATATCATGGCCTTGTTTAGTAAATACTTTACCTTAAGAAACTAGCAGTCACATGTGCACAATGCAATGTGAACGCCGAATGGTATATGTTATCGATTTAGAGGGATAGTTATTACTTTTGTAGTTGATGTTGATAAGGGGTGTGATTGATTTTGTAAGTGTAGGAATATAGATGAAGCATTACATTTAAATGTCCTATATCTACATTTCAAATTTGTTACAAATTCGTACATATACATTTGCAAATCTTATATCATGAGTGGTAGCATTTTGCGGACTATTTTATTTGAACTAAACATGAATACATGAAGACTTCCATACATTTGCAAATTTTATATCATGAGTGGTAGCCTTTTGTGGCCAATTTTTTTGGCACTAAACATGAATACATTTGATATTGCTTTGGATAGTTAATTACTTTTGTAGTTGATGTGGTTTGTAATTATTTGGGGGAAATTGTGTTAGTGTTGCAATGTGTTTGAGACGGTGGTTGAATCAATATTTTAGGAATTCCTATTAAGTTGCATCAATTTCCTTAATACACAACTTTGTGTTATATTGGTTAAAAACTCGAAATTAGTAAGAACCCTATGGAGGCATGATAGTGAAGGAGGCAATCAACTAAGCTAGATAAGTTCTTCAGTTAAATGCAATAATTTGTGAAGGGTGTATCTAAGTCATCAAAATTCATGAATAGAAGAATATGATCATAGTAGATCAATACCTTCGTGAATTTCTTAAACAATTGATGGAACTATAATATCATGTCATAGAAAAATTGATCCAATAGTTAGACCTAAACTAATCCAACTAGCAATTAAATAAAGGCTCACCAATCAAATAAATGGATCCTAAAAGTGTGTTTCTGGTTATTATACGTATCATGATCATACAAAATTTTTAGCAGACTTGTGTTGATGTTCAAATAATATTGGAAATGGATCATATGCAAGATACTGAAAAATAACAAATTATCGGGAAGTTTTAAGATACCAGGTGATACCCACACAGTCATCGTTAAATAATTAACAAAAATGAATCGAACAACACACAAAGACTAAATACAATGAACCCAAAAGCCCCTAATTCCTGTAAGTCATGAAAATCTAATAACATCAAAAGATGAGCAATTAATTATCCCATAGCTAAGAAACTATTTGTTCAAAGTGGTATGGGTTATAAAACAATGGAGATTTGACTTAAATTAGTAGCAATACAAATAATTAATTTATTGGATATTTGACCTACTTGCATTTTTAGGTTTATTTAGGTGAAGCTGCAAGCGAGAATACCTTAAAGAGGTGTGTTTTCATGAACTACAATGCTTGTAAGATATGCGAAAGTTCTCCTCAATCGCAAGCTAACAAAAGACATTGTAAACCATTAAAATTTTATCTTTCGCATAACCGCAAATTTCTAACTTTTTGATTAAAGGCATTTTCTCAAACACTTGGCGACCATCCTCTTTCCTGCCATATTTTACATACACTACTCCAAACAAACCCATAACCCTTATTCGCAAACCAATACATATTAATATTTTCCAGCAGTTTTGGACTTCAAATTAGCCCTAAAAATGCATATTAATAACACTCAAGCCAATACATGTCTCCGGTCATTGATTAGACCAAATGGCACCATACCCACTAATCACAACTTGTAATTGCAAGACCCATAGATTTGTCTCCCCTATCCATCAGATATAATGCTTAACCAAAAATGAAAACAATGTCTAAAAATAGAGAATGCAACACTAAAACAACACAAACAACAGATTTTGTCAAGGGCATAACAGAGGCCGATTTCCTATTTCTTCCTAGAACTTTGTTTTAAGGGATGAATATTTAATGAAAGGATAAATATTGCAACCAAAAACAAGAAAGAATTGTTGAATCCTAAGCAGGGATGACTGAAACGGGCTCAAGAAAAATGGACAACAAAACAGGGTAAAAATAAACAAAAAATACGCTCTTCGTGTAGAAATCACTGTAAAATGAGCATCTCGATGGGATACATACCTTTTAATGACAGATGATCAGATCCACTGGTTCTCTATTATCAATTCATTGATGATTATTCTATTCCTTGTAGAGAATTTGATGTTTTATCTCCGATAAAGGTGTGTTTTGGTAAGCTCAAAATCAAAATATCAAAGATCTCGACAATGCAGACGAGGAGCTCTTTTTATTTAGAGATAAGACATCGATACTCAGAGGCGGGATATTAGAAACCCTGAAAAAAATTATTAGAAGGAGAGCTTGTGAAATTCACTAATTTTACCAAAAGCGGCGTACTTTAAAACATGCAACTTTGCTAATTTTACCAAAAGTGATCATCAAAACATGCAATCGTCGCATCTAATGAAAGCGCCACAATGGCTCAAAATAGCTAAAATGTCTTACAAACTGTTCAAGTGGGGTCGAATGATCCTTACCCGGATAAAAAATGGCATAATCTTTAGGCATAGTAGTATTCATCATCATGGGAAGGCCGAGATGGGGTTTACCCATTGTAAAACCCATCGTCGCATATAAAATAAATTTGGAATTGGAAACGACTCACTTGGTATTGATATTTACGTATTTCCACCGCAAAGAAGGTGAAAGCACCATGTTTGATCGCTTCATCCGGGTTTATACTTTTGCTCAACTCCTTTCCCTCAAAGAAATGTGTGAGCAATTTACGGACCTTTGGTATTCGGGAGGAGCCCCTATTAAGGCGGCGTTTGTGACTTGTTGCTTGCTTATATTGGCATCTCGGAGGCATCGCTCTGGATTTTCATGCACTTTTCAAAAAAAAGCTACGTTGAGCTCTTAAAATTTGGCTCTCTTAATCTGAGCATGAAAATCCTTTCTCTTGGAAGATGCCATCAATGGCAATACTTGATCTTTGTGGTTGAGGACATAATCCTTTTCTCTCTCTCGCAATCCGAACAGAGCCTCCATAGAGCTTTGGCACTTTGACTCGCATCCACCTTGTATTTTCTCTTTAACAGTTTAATGCAATGCTCTACCATCCTCTTGTTAAAATCTTCACCTCCCAAATGCTTGTCCCCTCTAACAACTTTCACGTCACTTTTCCCTCCTTTAAAACCTAGAACATAAACATAAAAGGCACCCCCACCAAGGTCAATGTCCTAACCCGCATCACACACAGTAACAACATTAAATGATGAAGAGGACATCCACTTTTTCCTTCAACGAGTGTCAAATAAAGGCAACGACCAATACAATCTTACCAAAAACAAAAAATTGTACCATAAAACTATAGTTGAACCCACTTAAATACATTTGGCACAATTTTATTACACAAAATCAAAATACCTAATTGTCAATATGAAGACAATATCCTTGCCTTTAAGTAGGATAATAATACTAGTACAAATATCTCTTTTATTAGATCCCCCTTGTTACCATTATAAAATGTATGTCAACATAATAAATAAAATATAATAATACTAGTATGAATATCTCTTATATATATATATATATATATAGAGAGAGAGAGAGAGAGAGAGAGAGAGAGAGAGAGAGAGAGAGAGAGAGAGAGAGAGAGAGAGAGAGAGAGGATTTTTATCTAGGATTTTATTAAAAAAATCTTATAAAAAAAAGGTAAGTCTACTACATGGTCAAAATATTACTATTTTTTTAATCGAATTCTCAAATTAAACAAAACCAATAAAATAAAATGAATCCTAAATTTAAAGTACAAATAAAAAGTACATGTTGACACCATAGATCCCATCCCTTGTTATCATTGTAAATTGTGGAGATAATAAATAAAATATAATAATACTAGTACAAATATCTTCAATATATATATTTTTAAATAGAGTTTTTATCTAGGATTTTATAAAAAAATCACTTTAAAAAAGGTCTCAAAGTCCACTACATGGTCAAAATATTACTATTTTTTTATTGACTTCTCAAATTAAACAAATTGAATGAAATAAAATAGACGTCAAATTTAATGTATAAAATAACAACGTACATGTCTAATATATATATATATATATATATTTAAAAAAATTCAAATGATTATTAAATTTAATATGCTAAATAAAAATATACATGGTCACACAATTAAATCATGCGGGGCCATTATAAAATATCTATGGACATAAAACAATGTTTATCCCCATAACAAATAAAAGTCAAATTTAATATAAAAATATAAAAAATTACACCATTAAATCCCTCCCTTTATTATTATTGTAGAATGCTTATCAACACAACTTATCCCCATAAAATCTATACCTAATATAAAATAAATTCAACCTTAAATTCAATACATTTATAATATCCATAAGTTTAATGATAGTAAATATTTTTTTACTAATATTTAATGAATATGGTTTATACAAATAAACGCCTCTCGGTGGGCGACATGTATACATTCCTACTTATCAAACTTCAAATATGTATGGATCTCAAATCTCTATTAAAGAACATTGAAAACTACAATAAAAGAAAACTACCATAATTAGCCCTACAAATGCATATTAATAACACTCAAGCTAATACATGTCTCCAGGTCATTGATTAGACCAAATACATCATACCCACTAATCACAACTTGTAATTGCAAGACCCATAGATTTGTCTCCCTATCCATCGGATATAATGCTTAACCAAAAATGAAAACAATGTCTAAAAATAGAGAATGTAACACTAAAACAACACAAACAATGATTTTGTCAAGGGCATATCGAGGCCGATTTCCTATTTCTTCTAGAAATTTGTTTTACTGGGATGAATATTTAATGAAAGGATAAAGAGTGCAACCAAAAACAAGAAAGAATTGTTGAATCCTAAGCAGGGATGACTGAAATGGGCTCAAGAAAAATGGAAAACAAAACAGGAGTAAAAATAAACAAAAATACGCTCTTCATGTAGAAATCATTGTAAAATGATCATTGCGATGGGATACATACCTTTTAATGACAGATGATCAGATCCACTAGTTCTCTATTATCAATTCGTTGATGATTGTTCTATTCCTTGCGAGAGAATTCGATGTTTTATCTCAGATAAAGGTGTGTTTTGATAAGCTCAAAATCAAAATATCAAAGATCTCTCGACATAGACGAGGAGCTCTTTTTCTTTAGAGATAAGATGCCAACAATCTATAGGCATGATATTAGAAACCTGAAAAAAATTATTAGAATGAGAGCTTGTGAAATTCACTAATTTTACCAAAAGCGACAGCCTAAAACATGCAACTTTGCTAATTTTACCAAAAGCGATCATCCAAAACATGCAATTGTCGCATTCTAATGAAATTGCCGCAATGGCTAAAAATAGCTAAAATGTCTTACCTCCTATCAAAACGCCTGTCAATGTTAACGTCGAATGATATATGTTATTTGATTTAGAGGGATAGTTAATTAATTTTGTAGTTGATGTTGATAAGGGGTGTGATCGATAGCGTAAGTGTAGGAATATAGATGAAGCATTACATTGAAAGGTTCTATTTTTACATTTCAAATTTGTTACAAATTCGTACATATACATTTGTAAATCTTACATCATGAGTGGTATCCTTTCGTGGACTATTTTATTTGAACTAAACATGAATACATTTGATATCGCTTTTGACACAAGAAGTGTTGAGTAAAGTAGTAGTAGAGGTGCTATCAAAGTAGAGGCTAGTATTTACGATGGGTTGTTTTGGTTGAGTGATATTAGTCTTGACTCCTCCTTTCTTCTTGCTCCAAGTGTTGATACATGCACCATTTTTGAGTACCTTTCGAATGAAAAAGGAGGGGATAACATCAACGTGACTACCTCACTATTATAGAAGAGTTGAAAAATATAGAACATTGAGAATAAAGGTTGTAATTTGTGAAAATGATAAATTCAAGGTAGACATAAACAGACTTATGATAAGTTGTAATTTCCAAGTTCTTCATTTCAGATTTCCAAATTTGCTAGAACCTTTTTTACCAAATGAAAATTCATGCATCATATCATCTTAGTGTTGATGATAAAAGGCGTGGAGTTAAATCTGAATAACTATGAATTAATTTACAATTTATACGTGGTAGCTCTAACAAGGGCTAGTGCAGTTGCATAAGTTCAATGGCTAAAGGCCTTGGGTGAACTCCACATGAAACTTGGTAAGATGTACATCAAATTCAAGGAGAGGAAGCAGCTCATTGCAATAACAGGGCTTCTAACAGCTGCAAACAAATTGATATCAGCTCATAAAATTGGAAAACAGTTTCCAAATGGTGAATTATGTTATATCTTTGAATGTAATTTTATGAAAGGCTTGCATTTTAAAGCAGTAACACAAAATCCAAATAAAGATAAGTGTGACAACTGATCGATAAGCATGCAAATGTTTTCAAAGACCTGTGCGGTTAGGTTCTATCGAGTTTACAAACTATTAGCAAAAGTCTCTAAAAGGAAAGTGAGAAAAGAAACTTGGGCCTCGATGCTACGTATCCTCCAAGATTTTAGAATGTGTAGGTAAGATGGCATATGCTCTATAGCTTCCAGCCAAACTCAATTGCATAATGCCTAACATGTCTCACACCTGAAGAATGGAGTGCGGCAAAATGTCAAAACTTCAAATACCTTGCCTCCCCTTGATGATGGACACATTATTTTGACTCTAGAATGAATTTTGGCTACTCAAGAAAGGAAATTAAGGACTAAGGGACTATCAGAATATATTAATCAAAGAAGGATATGCCATTTGAGGATGCTAAGTAAAATCAACATGCAATGTTTCTACGTACATATTCATCGAAAGAAGTATTTTAGTCTAGTTAAAATCAACATATTGTGTTTCTATGTACAAATTCATTAATTTTACACATATTAGTACAAATATACAGTATAAATATCTAAATATGGGCATTCGCTCCCAATGAAAAGCATAAACACGTTTGTTACCGAAAATGACGAAGAATATGTACTGTTAAGCAAGATGCATGTTATTAATTGCAGTGGGAAGAAAAAAACAAGGGAAATCAAATAGAGTTTAAACCATCCCCTGCTTAAAGGAAAGAAATATAACTGAATTTTATATTACACTATCTGCAGAAATGGAACTCAAAACCCCCTTACAACTAACTCAAAAAACATAACCCATTTCAAGAAAAAAAAGGAAGTAAAAATCACCATCTGTCTAGTACGTTCCATAATGACAGAAATCTTTAAGAAATATTACCTTGCAAGTTCTCATCCGTTGTCCAACTCCTCGACCACGATAACACAATGTTCGTGCCCTATTCCACTTAGGGCATAAATTGGTAATCTGTAAACTTGAACTCGCAGTGGGTCAATTGTCTGAGCTTCGAGATAGTATTGAGGTCGCTGGGCTTCTATCTAAAATAAAAAAAACACAGAATGAAACAAAGCTCGATGCAGAAAAAAATATAGAACGAAATAGAGCTCGATGCAGAAATCTATAAATCTTAAAAAAATTACAGAACGAAACAGGGCTCGATGCATTTAATTTACCTTGGTTGTTGTCTAGTATTTAAAGGCTATTGCATGTAAATCTAAACACAACAAACTCGATTTCAGCATGCACAAAAAAGCAAATCTAAACATAGCAAAGAGAAGGAAAAACAACTGTTAAAAATAGCTAGACACTGGAAATCGTCCAAACGACCGTCAAAATTAATTACGTTGAAAAAACGTCCAAACGAACGTCAAATTTAATCTAGTTGCAGAAACATCTAGAAGGACCTTTCCCAAAGGGAAAACACCATCGACGTAATTAACAATTATGCCAAGAGTATATTTCACCCCTTTGAAATTTATAGAAAAGCAGAACATAGGAGATAAGCTCCTCCAAGAAATGATAGTAATGTTGAACTTGAAGTAGACATTTTCCAAGATTTATAGTTCATCCAATTTGGAATTATTATTTGTGCCCCACAAAAAGTATCATGTCTAGTAGGAAATTGGAATTATTGCAGAAAAAATGCAGAATTGCAAAAGTTTTGTCGATTAAAGCTATGAAAGCAATACATAGCATGATCAACTTGACTCGGTGGGGAGTTAATCACTCCATCGAGCTAATAAAATAGCTCATTTGAGCTCAATTCAAACCCTGCAATGCACAATCAACTCTCCAATGCAATATGGCATATAATATCAAAAATTTGATGATGGCAATATAAAAAGGTGATAAAGGCACCCTCCTACAAAAGAGTGTGTCGAACTTGGCTGAGGGTCCCGACCAGAAAATAGTGGGGCCGACCAATTTTTCTTTCGACAAAGACCATAGGTGATCAAAACGTGAACTTTCAACCTTTTGCCAAATGCCATGTGTAAATGCATAACTCCCCTGTTGACCCCACTTGACCGGTTTTCAAACCTAGACTTTGACTGACCATATCTTAAGCGTATGAGCTCTATTTTCTGCGTTCCACCTGTCATCGGAAATATCTTGAAACAATAATTCACTTGGTCATAGTTTAGGGAGATTGAGGGAACACCAAAATGTCGCAAAATGTCCTCGGATTATATATCTACTTAGAATACATAGCCTAATTTCCAACTTTACACAAGGATGCAACCATTTCTTGAAGACTGTGCTTGTTGGACACAATTTGTATTATTTATATTTATTATTTCCTTAGCTACTATAAGTTCTTGGATCGAGTCCAAAACACACAAGATGCACTAAATTTACTCGCATGCGAGAAAAAGGACAAACATTGTGCACATTATTGATACAATGCACCTTGGTAACTAAAGCTTACATCTTCTTTAACCGTGGTGGATGGCGGTGGAAAATAATAACACACACACACATAAACATAATGATGATAGAATGAAAACTCATAATCTATATATGTTTTGCATTTGGTGTGAAAATATTGATTGTCAGGGATGTACTCATTACAAGCCATCTAGTTTTGAAATACATTGCAAAGTATGCTACAAAATCGAGAACAAAAATATGAAACATACCACCGGCTTCTATTAGGCATTGTGAGTATCTTTGATGATGTTTGGATGTTGCATCCAAGGAATTATATAAAATTGTAATAGACAACTTTTTGAGAGGGATATAAGTTCCCAAGAGATGTGTCATCTATTGCAAAAGCTACCACTTATAGTGTGCAACTAAAACTTTTCTTCTCTCAATATAGGAAAAAATATCTTACTGAGAGAGTGTCCACTAGTGATGTTGAAAATGTGAACGAATCAAAATTTAATGATGCATATATTTATGGACCTTCTGCAGAAAAAAATTTCACCTAAAGAAATGGAAAAACATTGAACTTTTAGAGACAATTGTGTCAACCAAAAATGGAAAAAGAAAAACATTGCAACCATTTTTAGAATGACTCCTGCTTCTGATGAGCATGTCTTCTCCAGAATAATCGAAGCCTTTGAAGAATTTTTCATGTCCGAGCTATTCTTATACAAATCATTTAAACACATTGGAGAAGAAAGAGATGATATTGTTGCAAAATGACAGATAATCCATAATAACTACTATGCATGACACATACAACACAACACATTTGAAAGTAATTCATCTTCTAGTGATGAGATCACTAATAGTGAGGAATATAACACCATAAAATAGAATAAAACGAATGGAAATTGTTACCCTTACATCACCCTTCCAATTCAATGGATCGGAATGACCTAGACATTCTAGGAAATCATGGCTTTGATCACCAACATAATTGGTTTTTCATCCATCATACCTTCTTTACAAAAAGCGATAGCTTCTTTTAAAGAATTGAATCGTGATATGCATGATATAATGCCATATTCTTTCACATACACTCTTGTAATTACTAACTTTTACACTAAACAATAGCTTAAATTTGACTTTGTCATGTCTTACTTCTTCTGCAACACCTCTTTATCACCTCTAAAAATGATAATCTAGGGCACTACCGAATGGGAAAATCATACTTGATAGATTGCTTGAGACAATCAATGGATTTTCATGTGCCTTTTAATTTCCCCCATTAATAAATTTGGCATCAATTTGGGTTTGTGCATTGAAAAAAACATAAATACTATTCATGTCATGCTGCATATTCCCATAAGGGACATGAAACCATTGGATGACCATTCGCTCTCCTTCTTCCAATAGTCTGTAAAACATGTGTGTTACATCTTGATAGATGAAATGAGCTTTATTGGCCCAAAGCTACTCTCCTGCATTGATGATAGGTCGCGGAAAGCATTATGTCACCATAGAAACTCTCCTTTTGGAGCACATTCTATTATTTCTATTGGTGAACTAGACCACCTACCACCTACAATGGATGTCCCGCTTTACGTTGAAAATTTTGGGATAACACTTTTGCAAAGCTTCACAACAGATTGTAACTTTGGATGCCATATTTGAAACAAGGCACAAATGCAAATCATGTTGCTTTACATAGTATTTTTATCAACATTAGAAATGCAGAAGCTAAGGTCGAAGATTGGAAACTACTCATGACACAGACTAAATCATCCTTGCCAAAGAAGAAAATTTACATTTTTTAATCAACAATGCATTTGTTTTCAACATAGGTTATGGTTTTAATTCACAACAAAGACATGATAAAATATTTGAATGTTCCCATTGTAAAATGCCATGCAGAGCATGATAAATAGGATAGATTGATTGATGATGATAAAGAGAAATTAGAATCTTCTACTCTCTTGTGTTGTAACCAAAAATTAATTCTAACATCTAATTTATGGATTTATGTAGGATTGGTCAGTTTGTGCATGGAGTCATATTTCAATAATTGTATACAAACATAGAGTAGCCCCTCCACCCCCGAGCTACCACTCTTTGTTTTTATTAACTTCATGAACTATAGAGGACCTCCATGGGACATCAACCATCCTTCGCATGTTCGATTGAACCAATTACATGAGGGAACCAGACGTAACTCCCTCTCAAAATGGATATGGATTTGATTGTACATAAGTCACAAGGTTTGACATTGAATAGGGTGAAAAATACATTTGAACAATAGAACGGATGTGACTCACATTTACAGTGTTTCTAGAGTGCGTTTTTAAAGGACCTCCACTTATCTCTTGGTTTCTCCTTTGAAAGATACTCTAAAATACAACTTGGATCCTATATATACGATTGAGAAAGAAAGAAGAAAATAGGTTGAAAATATATCACTTAAAACAATGGATTTACAATCAACAACACTACCTTCAACATCGGCACCTAAAAATGTATATCGGATTAGTTTATTTTATAGTTTAATAACTAAAATGCACAAACACAAAAAAATATAAACTTCTCATCATAATGACAAACTTTAATAATTGTTCTTTTGTCTTGTTGCTTGCAGATGCCTAAAAAAGCTCAAACAAACACAAAAAGAAGGCACATTCAAAGCCAACAATTCAATGACTACTACCCATTACGAGAACATGAGAACCATACAATACCATCCAACTTCAAGACAACGATAGAACAAATCAAACAAGACATGCGTAAAAGATTCCCGTCCCACAATTGAATATTTCCCATAAAGATGTGGCTTCAACAGAAGACTTGGACATACCCTTGAAACAATATCTTGAGGATTCGATTGAAAGAAAAAATATGCCACAAATTTCAAAGGAAGAAGAAGACTTGAGAACCCTTCAACTGAAGCAACCACTTTTGTTTCCCGGGATGGAGATGTAGATAGAAAGGACCTCTGATGTTCATGCATGGAGCTGAAAAATTAAACCGAGAACATACATGGAAATGCACTAAAAAAATCCAATGTCTTGAGTAGGATGAGCATAAATAGTTCAAGAATAATAACATGTTGCTATACATGCTGCAAAAATAGGTGCGTTTGTGGTCCTCATTTTGGATATTACAAATACCTATTATCTACCAACGAAAAAAACATACAAAACTCTCCATCGGATTTTATAACATATTTACTTATTACAATGTTTAGTACATTTCATACATAAAAAATGTGTTAAAGCCTACTTTTCCCACGTGTGTTGCAATTTTTTTGGCTCCTAATTACTTTAAATGGTTATGTAAAAAATATTTTTTTTTCATTTACTTATGCATCGTGTAACACTTCATTTTCAAATTGTGAATTCAAGCTTACTCCCATGTGGCATATTTTCTCACTTACATTTAAAATTATATGGTTTAATATCTTTGCAGTTTTTATAGATTTCAAATATATTGCTTACATGGAATTGTCAATATATCTTTGTTTCTTAAAATATATTTTTAATGTCATATATATATTACTACTTGTCCATCTTTTTCAAAATTTTAAATGTTGCACAACTCGAAGTCAAGTGTTGTTATGATAAAATACCATAATATTGATATCATTAATAACATGGACGCTTGTTTTGTTACTCAAACTTTATGAATTTTGTTGAAATTGTTTACATTTAAGGAGTTTTCTGGTTTCAAATCTTGCAACAACCTGCAACTCAAACATGAAGATAGTGATAATTATTTTTATATGTCCAAATGAGCCCATAAATATTACTAGGGAGAGGCATTCCCTTTCATATACAATTTTGTAATATGCTTATATAATTTCATTGAGTTGCATGGATAATATTATACAAAGAAAAGCTAAAAATTGAGGCTTTCCATACAACTTCGTTTCCTTTAATTTCTTCTCTTTTTCATGCTATTTGAAGTTTTGGTCCTTTGTTTATGGACATAGTTTGACATATGTGAACTATAAGTTTTTGACCTCAATTTGGCTTTGAAATACCAATTCAAATTTTGCATTGAGCTTCGTTGCAAAAGGAATATTGTAGGATGTTTATTATTATATAATCCTCTCTTATGTTTAACACATAAAATATATCACGTCTTTGTCGAAAGGTTCAAATGCTTCTACCTTTTCAATACATATCTACCATGGCAGTTCCAACTAAAACATCTTCCAGAAGTTCCTTCTCCATAATATATTTTTTATTTGTCTATTGATATGGATTTAATGTACATTTCATGGTTTAGAATTTAAAAATTTATTACAAATAGACGTACAAGTGTTGTAAGAATATGTTTTGGCTTATTTGATTATTATATTTTGTCTCATGATGCTCATGTTGTTTAAACTTTGCAAGCACTATTGAAATGAAATGCACCAGATTTTTTCCGGGCTCTCAAATTAAATTTCATGTTTATTCTATCTATCATTAACTTATTGAGCCACGAGAAAAGTAAAAATCAATCACATTTCTTTTGTTCGAAAAAAGTTGAAATTTTTGCTATTAATTACATAACAATAAATTCAATTTCTTAAACAAATTATTACTCCTCACATTACTTTGTTAACCTCCTTGACTTCCTACAATTGGTAACTCAATACATTACTAGTTACCTGTCGGCATACACACTGCACCACTCCCATGCAATTGTTGCTAGTTAATTACCAACTATGCCAAGGGTATATTTCACCCCTTTCGAAATTTATACAAAAGAGATAAGCTTCTCCAAGAAATGATAGTAACGTTGAACTTGAAGGAGACATTTTCCAATTTGGCATTATTATTCGTGCCCCACAATAAAGTAGCCTGTCCGGTGGGAAATTGGAATTACTGCAGAAAAAATGCAGAATTGCAAAAGTTATGTCGGTTGAAGTTGTGAAAGCAATACGATATTCTTCAATCAAAGAGCTACTTTTTAAAAAGCAACGTACATACCCACATCAGTCTGTCTCTAGTCTAGACGGAATATTCTAACTCCATTATTATGGACGGAATATTCTAACTCCATTAATGTAGACGGAATACTCTGTCCCATAGGCTCTCCTATATATTATCAACAGATATCTGAATCACAGATAAGTAAACCAAGGCTGTCTGTGATCTTTAGCTGTCTTTGATATTTTCTTGGCAGTTCTTTGCTTACTTTCTGTGAAAATTTAGCTGTCTTTGGTATTTTCTTGGAATCTTCTTTGCTTATTCTCTGTGAAAATGGGCAACACATGGAGCTGTTTGACATGTTCATCTTCCGAGACTGGAGATGTGATGGATGTAAGCCCTCTGTTGGAGATGGTCCAGGACGTGAGACAGGTCGACTACTTCATCTCTTTGATCGAGGACCGCCTCAACGCCACTGCCAATGCCATGAACAAGGTAATTACAATTTAAATCTGCTTCTTTATGTTTGTATTTGCATATCCAGCAATAACCTGATCATAATTTGCAGGCAGAACAAGCGAGTACCAGCACAGTTTCTGTACAAGAAACCGTTACTTCGTCTCGATTTCCTCCTAATTTCATCAAGTTTGGGCACGATTTGTTTGACAAGGTGTTGAATAGTGTTCAAGGAGATGGCAGGGGGAAGGTCTCGATTTACTCCTAGTTTTGATCTGTCTTTTGGTTTTATTTAATGTTTCAGATTTTAAGTTGTATTGTGTTTTTAAATGGATATGATGTTGTTTCTCATCTGCACAGAAGGGATTTAGATCCAAGGTCGATCGTGCCACTCTGAAAGTTATTGGTGATGTGGCAAAAGAGCTGGCAAAAAGTCATTTGGTGGCAGCAGGGCTTTCAGTTGTCGCGTATGTTCTGGATCAAATTGACCAAGTTTCTAGCAATAAGAAAAAATGCGTGGAGCTTCTGAGGTATATGTGTGCCCTCGCCAAGCGCGTCAAACAACTAAATGAGCGTCTGCCCGGAGAGAAAGAGGAGCTTAATGAAGCCATTAAGATTATAGTTAAAAGGATCAATTATGTGTGCGACTCAAATTGATTCCCACTACCTTTCGAGGTAAGACTTGTACAAATTTAACCTAAAGAGAGAATTTTTGTAGTTATAAAACGTTGTTCCGGACCGATGGATTAAATTCTTTTTATATGATGGTATAGGTTTTTTTCTGCTTCCGTGGAAGCTGCCGATTTGCAGACGATTGAATCCCAGATTCTACAAATATACCCAGATCTGACTTTGGGAGCTTTAATTAATGTTTTAGAAAGGGTGCCTGTTGTTCTTCCTCCATCACAAGGAGAAGATCCAAGACCAGGTAGTATTTTTATTTTATTTTATTTTTCCCCCTATCGGAAACATCCGTAACTGCTTTGTTGCTTATTTCAAACTTGTTTTGTTATTGCAGTTGCCACTGAAAAACAACAAGATAACGTAATTCGGCTTTTGAACATTGACATAAATGATAAATCAAGGAGAGCTGTGGTAATCTACGGGCTGGGAGGGATTGGCAAGACAACCCTTGCAACTGCTGTGTTCAGCAAACTCAAACTTGAAGGCTACAAATTCTGCAGATTGGATATGGATGAAATTTTTCAAACGATCATCTGACGAAGCTGCAAAAACAGATGTTACTGCATTTGTTTGACAAAAATGTTGATTTCAACAGTCATGTGCAGGGTAGGGAAGCAGTAAGGAAGGCTTTTAAGGAGGCGACCCGCCCCATATTCATGTTCATCGACAATGCTTTGAAGGGGATGATTTGAAAAAGGTTCTGCCCATGGAGCTGTCAAGCCTTCCACCACACACTAGAATTCTTCTCACCACAAGAAATCTAGCTGAAACTGATATGTTTTTGGATTCAGATCATATCCAAAGGTATGCACATGAAGTCGATATTCTATCTCCAAAAGAGGCAAAAGAGATTTTGTGTAAGAATGCATTGACTAGTGCCAACGCAAAATTCGTGGAAAGTGTTGACATAGATGGGTTGGTAGAGATATGTGGTGGAATTCCTCTGGTTTTGGAGATGGTGGGCTCAAAGTTGAGAAAATATGTTAATGATGTGTCAGCTTGTAAGGAAAAGATCGAGTCGCTGAAAAAGCACTGATCGAAGGTGAAAACGAAAAGAGTGATCGTGTGGTAGATTTTGTATATAATAGTTTAGATAAGGATTGCAAAGAGGCCTTTCTCGATATTGCCTGCTTCTTTCACAATAGCCCACTGCGCATTGCCAGTTATGTGGTTGGGAAAGTTGAGCTCCAAAGTCTTGAAGATGCTGCACTTGTAAAGGTAGTTCCTCAAGATGAAGAAAGTGAGTTATATATGCATCAGGAATATATGCCTCTGCCACTGTTTGTTGAATATATGGATAGGAAGGAAGGTATTTTGAAAGTGCATGATATAGTGAGAGCAAGAGGGAGAAGACTGTCCCAATCTGACAGGATCACTGACTATGAATCTCTAGAAGAGGTTCTCACAGATACTCAGGTATATATTTTTCCAGTTACTAGTTACCAGCTACTGTCAATTTTGATTTTGTTATTGTAATTATTTTCTGGGGTAGAATTCGGCATTCCGATTTATATCAAATATAATGTATTTCAGTTTCAACAGTTTGGGAATTACTAGTGTGATTTTATTTTTACGATTTTAATACATAAAATGGAAATTCGGTAAGGGAAAGGCCAAACTAAATTATGTTTGGTGTATGTTAACAAGATTAAAACAATGATCTACTTGCAAGAATAGCAAAAACACTTCTAGCAATTCGCAATCAAATGATTTCATCCACTAACTATAACTCCTCCACGCATTTGCTTGCTTTTGCAGAAGCTACAGAAAATAAAAGGGATTTGTCTTCCCTCAATGGAAATGGAAGCAAAACATTTGGACATGATGAGCAGTTCGTTAAGAGTTCTTGAGTCCCCTTCTATTGCAATCAATGGAAGATGTACACGAAGCTTCGACAATTTAAGATATGTTGATTTAAGGTACGCTCGTTGTAATCCACCCATGGAACTCAGCAAGCTGAAGCGAGTATCATTTTTAGATATCCACACAGTGGAAAATGTCCGTGAGGCAAGTACTTTTACAAAGGTTGTTTTATTTGAATTTAATTTGTTAAGTTTAAGTTTTAAGTATTAATTTGAAATACTCGGTATATGTACAGTTGCCGGCTTCCTTACGTCATTTGAGATGCCAGGATTTATTTCTGCCAGATTTTGGCGAAAACCTGTCATCACTGGAACATTTGTATATATCATCCAGCAAAATATTGGCGAGCCTTCCATACAGTTTCGGCGAACTCAAGTCGCTACGTTTCTTAAGCTTGCGTGACCATAATTTAAATGCATTGCCACAAAACTTTGGCAACCTATCTGCCTTACAAGGTTTGTGTTTGGCTGAAGGGTCTCAATTTGCGTGTCTTCCATCAAGCTTCGGTCAGCTTAAATCCTTAAGGTATTTAGACATGTACAATTGCTCAAAGCTAGTAACATTGCCAGATAGCTTTGCGAGTCTATCTGCTTTAGAACGGCTCTATTTAAGAGGCTGCGATCAATTATCTACCCTCCCTCCCACGTTCGGCCAGCTTAGCTCTTTATTGTTTTTAGACTTGAGGGATACTAATCTCACAATGATTCCGGACAGCTTTGGAGATTTATTTTGCTTGAAAAAACTTTATTTGTCAGGATGTTCTCAATTGGTGAGCCTTCCCGCAAGTTTTGGCCGGCTCAAGTCTCTATGCTATCTATACATGAATCTTCCTAATCTTACTGCATTGCCCGAAGGCTTTGAAAATCTATTTGCTCTGGAAGAACTTTTTTCAAGATTGTTCGAAGCTCTTTGTTCTGCCGGACAGCTTTGGTAAATTAACTGCATTGAATGAGCTCACATTGGACGGTTGTCATAGTATCACAACATTCCCTGAAAGTTTTGGTAATTTGCATGCTTTGAAAAAGCTGAAAGTACTTTATTGTTCGGGTTAGTGGGCCTTCCTCATCAATTTGGGCAGCTCAAGTCATTGGTACATCTCACGATGTGCAACTGCAAAGGGCTTAAGACTCTTGTCTTCAGATTTCAGATGCCTGCCTTCACTGGGCACACTGGGAGCATATGGTTGCTCTTTATTGGAAGGAAATGCAATGGACATGTTGGTTGAGATCGAAAGTTTAATGTTGGTGGATATCGGTGAAAGTCCAATGTTGATAGAGCGGTGGGAACAATTGAGAGAGCAACATCCTTTAATTGTGGAGGTGATACTCATCCTTACATTTATTTGTTCATGCAATTCATGTAAGAATAATTCTCAAGAACTCTCGTTTATTTTAAATATTTTATATTGTGTCTTTTATTTTACTTATTCGCCAGCGGATTGATGCAGGGTCTAGACAAGCCAGGTACAGAAGACTTCAAGGGCGGCTTGGACGAAGCAATGTCCAATGCATTATTACACTGCGGGAGTACATTTTTGTATGTTGATGAGCAATCGGTGCTCCAGTCGGCATCTTCCTTTCCAGCCTCGCAAGAAAAGTTGGCTTTTCTGATTACAATGTGTGATTTATCTGCCCCTGCAAACCACATGGTTTTAGAGATGGCGAAGAAAAAATGTGTTGAGCTTGCTTCTCAAGATTTCTGCATTATCTATGTGGAGATGGAAAACTTGTTGCAGAAAAGTGAAGAACGTATGCGACAAATTCTAATCCATTTACCAAAGGGCAGTCATGCTTGGATGCCTGCGGGAAACAAAATTAACCAAGTATTTTGCTATTCTGTGTACAAAGCCCTGGATGCCGAGGGTGATACTCTGATTGCAAGTGCGAGGGTGTCGGTAGATGATGACAACAGAAGGAAGCTCAAATTACGAAAATTAGAATATTCTGAAGTGTCGAGAGATCATCAAGATTTCAGAACTCAATTCCAGTCACTTGATGATCTGTTTCCACAGACGGCTCATAGCTGGTATTGGCGAACATGATTGTGACAGTCACCTCTACCTGTCAAAACGAAAATTCATGATGGCTGGGTTACAATTTATGTTATTAGTAATATTTTAGATTGTCAAAAAAATCATAATTGATATACATCTGGGAGATGATTTTTCAGCCTAAATTGAACAAAATTTAATAAGTTTTTAAAATTTTGTTTTGTTTAAGAAAATGGAAATTGTAATATGTAATGTTTCTCTTATTTAAAATAATTAACATGTACGACTATTAATATCTGTATCAATCTTCTTTTTTAATGTTTATAGCAAGATTCTTCAAATTGTGTTTGCAAAACTATAATTACTAGTCAACTCAACAAAAAAATTGAATTGAAACCTCGAGTCTCCAATGGTAAAAATGAAACAGAACACAATATCTAATATTATTTTTAGGAAATAACTAAAGAGATGGTGCACATTCAATAAATTCATAGAAACTTATTTTAATTTTTAAATTTAAACTTGGAGTTATTATACCAAGTTACTAAATACTTCAAAATTTAAATTTAAAAACCTATTATTTTCACTTCAAACTAAATAATCATTATCAAAATAAAATATATATTTATACGAACCTTTAAAATTACAGTTTGATTAAAAAAATATTTGTCTAAATTTACGGTTTAATTTTTTATTTAATTATAATTTAGTGTTAAAATATGAAAAACTGTCCACGTGGGACCATCAAATTCCAACCCTGAGTTGTCTATTTACAATGATTGTTGTAATATGTGAATGTAATTTCTCCCATAGCATGTTTAGGAAAGTTGAGTTTAGTCATGCACAATAGTTTGAATAAGAATTCTATTTAAGGAAATAGATAGAGATAAATAAAATAAAAGAATTTAGTTTACAAGCATGCGTTGGATTTTAGACAGAAACTTTATAATACTAGGAAGCTTTGTTTAGAGTTGTTTAGCATTGTTTGAAGGAGAAGTATATATTGTGTAGTAATTGTAATTGTTGTAGGTGAATACATAGAGGCAAAAAGATGTAAACAAAGTATTCTACGCACAAATTTGAATGTAATGGGCGAAATTGTAATAGAAGTGAATGAAAAATTCAATTACGCACAAATTACTAGTTTTAATGAATACTCTGTTTTATTTATAATTTATTTTGTTGTTTGTTGTATAAAATTGCTTGATTTCTACAATGATAACACGTTCATTGCATTAACTTAGTGAGTGAAAAATATAATAACTTTAGATTTTTTAAGACTTGTTTTTATGTAACTTGATTGACAACGCGAATCCAAAGTGGCATTGCCAAGACAAAGTAGGGAGTGTGAAAGAAACCAAGATCATATTTTTCAAGCTACTGAGAAAAAGTTTTGTACGAGCCTTCTCGGAAAAATTTGTAGACCATACATTCCACTTAATATGGACATTAATATGTACTTTCATATTTATGTGCAAATGTCAAAAATTGCAATAATAATGCATATCAAAGCTTCCTATGCTAGCAAAGGCAAACTAGTCATATTAGACACTGTTGATTGCATTTAGTGGCAGAGGAATCTTGTTGTTAAGTATGCATGGTCTGTAAAGCAAGAAAATGATTGTCAATTTTCTTCTTCCTTAGCTCTTCACCATTTTATCATAATTCACCTCTTTAATATTTCCAATTAAATCTCTTTTTATAGGTATCATGTTCATCTCTAAAAAGGAGGTGTAATAACATTTAAGAGTCGACCAAAATAATATTCTTTTGGACACAAAAATCTAGGTCAGCGTTTTCAAATCAATATTTTTTAAAAAATAGAGACTGAGCCAAATTGTAATATGTAATGATTCCTCTATGTATCAATTTTTTTTTTTTTTTAATTTTGATATTTTTGTAGGTTTCGTGGACAAGCTTCTTTTTTTTTTTCATTCTACGACTTTCCAAGTATTTCGTAGACTTACTTTACATTTTTCTTTGTTTTGTGGTATTACATGACCTCCTCAGCTCATTTTTGCATTTCCCATTATTTTGTGGCTTTCATAGACCATCACGGACTTCCTTGACCTCTACATACCACCTTTACAAGGTCCTTTATTAAGTAGATGTTTTACTTTTTACCACCCGCGGAACACTAAAAATGCATTCCCTTTGTTCTACAACATTCTCCCTTTATATTGTAGCATTCACTCCTTCAAAAACTCATGGGACACTTAAAAATTCTCTCTTTGTTGTGCGGAATGACTTTTCTAAAAACCGTGAAGCACTACAAAATGGATTTCATTTTTTTGCGTGGATTTGAATATTCTTCCAAGCTCGTGAAACAATGCAAAGTTATTTCCTTTGTTCTGTGGCATGTAGATTTCTTCTTGCCATAACTTCTTCAATTTTGATCCATTCCTTTGATAAATTATATTTTTGGAAATCATGGCATCTCCTTTTTAATCTCATCAGAAACTTGAAGCATTATTCCTTTTGAAAAAAATCTTTTGATATCATACCTTGGCATACAACTTCCTTTGTTCCATGACATGTAAAATTTAACTTTCCATAACTTTTTTTTCCGTGATCTCGACAAATTACATATTTGAGAATGATAATCTCTCCTCTTTACTCCCAATCAATGACAATTTCCAACATATGTGGCATGGTGACTTTGCATTTAAGTGAGCCAATTTACTTCATCATTCCTTTGACATCAATGACAACATTTCTAACAAATGTCTATAAACGCCGCATAGTAATTGAAACCTAAGAAATGATGCTATGAATCATGTTTCTAAGCATCCGAATGTCAAAATAAATGTACTAATGAGTAGTGTAGATGAACATAAGAGAGGTGAAGTTCTCATGAAGAAGGGTGTATTGTTGAATCATGTGAAGTAGAATATGCACAAGTGTAGAGGAAGAATCTATTTAGGACCATTTACAAGTCGAGAGGTAAATGTGGTAAAGTAATTATTAATAGTGGTAAAATTAATGATCTCATTTATGAGGAAATGGTGAATAATCTTGGAGTAAAGAATACTTGTGATCTCGAAACCATACAAGGTGTATTGGTTTTTAAATGACATTAGTTTCTTTTGGAAAATTAACCAACTAGAGACACAAGATCAGATGAAAATCGACACATGACCTTCACTCGCACTCGAATCCCCGAGGTCGTGTTGAGGTAGCCGAGTGGAAATGTGTGTGGCTAAATGATAGTGAAATGTGGGCAAAATGGAATGGACAAGCTATCAAGGCAATCTAATGTCCTCAACTCGTAATAGTGGAATCTTCTCATCAAGTGCAATGAAGGCCTCTCTAACTTGCACGGGTCGAATGAATGACTCATAAAGAATAGCAATACGGAGACTCCATCCGATTTCAAGATCTATGGAGATTATCTTTAACGGTTGTGGAATGCGCGGAATACCAATAGGTACCTTGTAATGATTTCCAGATAAGGTAATGGAACAGATGAGAGAGGCGTGAATCCTGCTAGTTCTATGGATGGTTGGAAGGTTCGGTCCAGAATGAGAGGGCTCGATGAGCTTCTTCATTTAGAACATTTAATTGCCTAATGATGTTCGGGGGAAATGGATATGTCTTGAAGACCAATGCTCGCAATCCGAGGTCTATGTCTAATTGGCTCTCGGTCCCATTCGGTTGAGGGACCGTTGGATCACAAATGTAAATTCTCTCTAGTCATAGTCCCCTGTATGGTCATATAGTAAGGTATAAATTCTACGGCCGTGGACAACCAATAATTCTATACCTTGTCAACTTTTACGTTTAAAACTAGGAGTTGTTCAATCTTTTGAGCGCATCGTACTAGAGATATAGCTACAAGTCTATCCAATCTTGTGTCATGTCAGTAAAAAAGGATATTGTTTGAGTTTTGTTGCCGAACTATTGGATCACTAGCATTGTTTTTTTCTTGATTTTGTTTGTTGATGGTCATGTGAATATTTAAATGCTTTCAAGGCAATCTATAATTGGGTTGTTTTGACCAAAACTCATATGCTTTGTCATCTTCAATGTTTAACACATATAATTGTTCAGTGATTACTTGTATATCTCTGGTTGTTCGGAATATGTTAAATAGAAGACCTTGATTAATATCTCGCTAATGGTACAACTAGATTTAGAAAGACACTATTGGTTCAAATACAAAATATTTAGGTTCTTTGGGCCTCGTAAATGTCATGCAAGCTACAACTGAATTAATCTAACTAAGCAAACTAGTTAAACAATGGAAATCTAAACTATGTTTTTTTTTTGTATTTTCCAAGACATGAACTGAATAAAGCAATAAAAATTAGATAATCTAATGAAAGTAAATGTTTTTTATTCTTTTCTGATATTTTGAAACAAAGCTTCTAATCTAAATAAATAAATCTAAAATAGACAATGAATTGGATGTAGCTAGTTTCTTGTGAAATTGTGTTAATATAAACTTAAAGCAATTAATTAACTAAAATTTTTTAATCAAAACCCTCAATCCTACCTCGGAGGAAAAGAAGAAATCACGACTTCAAAGAAGTTATTCTTCTCCTATAACTTCCTTGGTGATAATAAAGAGAATGATTTTACTGAGATACTTTTCAAGATGATATAATCTATTGTAATTACTTGATGATTGAAAAAATAGAATACTTTCTCTACTTTATTTGAAATGTGAATGCATACAGATTACAAAAATTTAAATAAATGAAGCAAATTAAAAACACCTCCAACGGATATGCGAGAATAATGGCAAAACTGGTTGTGTGAGTATTTGTCCCATTAATTTATCCTTTCAATTCCTCATTTCCACGTGAGTCCGGAGGTTGGGAATGAAGTGACAACAATAGAAGGAAAGTGCTAGAGAAATGAGCAACTTGAATTGGCGAGAATGGAACTATACAGTGGAAGAAAGATAACACAATAGAAATGAGATTTGTTATGCGTTTCCAACAAGAAAGAGAGTAACTTAGCAATTTCAAGGATGCACAAAATAATTCTCTGGTCTTTTTCTTGAAACAAATCGCTCAATTCATAGAAAGTTAGTTATAGAGTGCACAAGCACACTTGGTAGTAATGAGATGCCAAATCATCACATGAAGAGGCAATTAACTATTCAATTAACAATCAAAAGTAGAAGAGGAGTTTAACATGAACAAATCAAGCCTAAATTTAGGAAATTTGACTAAGAAATACGTCCAAAAAATGAATTGGAGTTGAGTTACATGCGTTCAAAGTACAAGTGAACCATTCTGGAAAATTCACACAAGACATGCAACCCAATGCAAAATGACAATTACAGGATCGCCACCTTGTTTGGGTGGTGGTTACAAAAAGCTGTCTCCATGCGGGCAAAGAAGCATAAAATTATCACCAAGTAGGAAAGTGGTTTTGACACTGAAGACCAAAAACAAAGGAAAACGAAGCAGGAAGATGGGATAAAGCATACAGAGGCTAAGTAAGATATACCAAGCTACAAATATAAACTGCAAGTGGATTTTGGAGCTTGAACCCCTTCCGAAAGGATATGAATAATCATTGGGCACCTTTTTATAACCGTTTTATGACAATGTGGCATGTGTAAAATTGGGTGTGTACATATTGCCCCCTTAAATAAGTGTCAGTAATGCCCCCACCCTAACTTACCTGGACTCGGCCAACTTCATCTCCTTGGCGTGGCAGGTGGAGATTTTATTGTGCGATGTGATGGAATCTGTTTTTATTTGACTTTCCTTATGTTCATCTCCCTTCCGCCATGGCATTAATGAACCCTGCACCATTTTGCTTGGCGTGTTCAATTTTCTCCCTGTCGGTGGCCGCACCCACTGATTTTCGGATTTGCAAATCACCTAATGTCTCCTTTCCGTCACGTGGTCTGCCTGTGGTTTCTGTCCAAAACCACGGATGCTTGCTGCGCTCCATCAATGCTGAAACAGACGTATTTGCCACGCGAAATGGGTGTGGTTCGCAAAAAAATCGTGCTGTACAGGCGAGATCCGTGGGCGTAGGACCGAAATCCTCCTAGGAAAGAGCCGTGAGGGGTGTCTGGTGTTGCAGTTGCCATAGGGCGATCCCAAGGAGCCGTGGGTGTTCTGTCCAGTCTGTTCTAGTTGCACGCGACCACAGCGATGATCGACTGTTGCAAAATCCCGCAGCTGTAGTAGAATGAACGAAATAAAGTTTTTTGTTGAACTATCTTGCATTTTCGTTTTGGAAAGTCACTTCTGTCCAGGTGGCGGATCCAACATGGAAGAAGCTCGATCAAATCTTGAGGCAAGTTTTGCTGGTGAGGTTGAGATTTGCGTTCACTACTATTTTCTTTTGCTGTCCAGGAAGTTTTGTTTCAAAGCGCTAGCCATGGGTTAGATATGGTGGTTTTAGATGAAGCCGCATGGTGGTGAAGTAGGCGCATTTCCTCCCCTTTCTTTGATGATCTTTGCGGGGTGTGTTCGCCGAGGATCCACAGCAGGTCACTCTGCATAAAAAGAGCTAGGCAACTGGCGAGCTACAGTTCAGTAGAAGCCTTTGGGAGCGCCTCCAACAAGAAGTCCGCCCAACTATGTTGTTTTCTGTTCAGTTTTGAATGCATCCTCAATTCGGGATTTCTCCTTTAAGATATTTTTTATCAAAATCGATTAAGTGACAGTGTGAGTGTTACCAGGAGACCCGATGAAATTTATTACAGAGATCCTCTACTGAGATCTTGCTTGTTCCATGATGTTACTCATGGAAGAGGATCTCATCGAGGTGGATTTGTTTCATATCGGAATAATCTTGAAGCACAGTTTGCTTGCAAGAGAGCTTGTAGGTGGTCGATGAAGGATAGAGGAATTAAAAAAAAAAGAACTTGGTGTAGTTAGATTAAAGCCAATAAAATGGCGCATGCTTTTTGTGTTGGTGACAGATCACACCCACAGGCACAGAAGATCTATGCAATGTTGAAGAAAATGTCTTGGGAGATGAAGGTAGCAGGATATTCCTCAGATCCGTAACTCTTGACCGAGTCATTTCTCCAAACCGATTCGTGATGTGAGGGTGTTACCAATGAGCCGATGAAATTTATTTACAAAGAGTCTCTATTGAGATCTTACTTGTTGTAGGATGTAACTCATGGAAGAGAATCTGATAAGGGCAGATCTGTTTCATATCAGAGTATTTATGAAGCACTTTTTGCTTTGCAATGATATGAGCATCTTCAACGAGTCACTATGTTGGCAGGCATAAAGGGTGCTGTTGGAATTATCACACCTTACAAGCTACAGCTGCAATGTTTGCACCGAGATTTTGATGTTGTCCCCAAATCTAATGAAGGAAAAGGTTTATCCATCAATAAGATAGATGCCTACCAGAGCCAGGAGTGTGATGTAATCAGTTTATTTTGTGTCCAAGCTTCAAATCATGGGGTTGGCTTTGTAGATGATATTCGTCGCATGAATGTGGCACTGGCACGAGCTCAAAGCAGCTGCATTGAAGCAATCTAGTGACTGGTCAGCCTTAATTGAGGATGCTAAGTCTAAGGACTGTTTTATGGATATGGAGTCTGTACCAAGAGATTGTTTTTGGTTATAAGCCATCTCCTTTTGCTTTGTCTCAAACTAGGGCTGCTCCTAATATGAGAGCACCAAGGTTAGGAGGTCCAAATTAGAAACAATCAGATGCATATGGAGATGGTGGAGGTGTTTGGATGAATGACGAAGGATTAAGCTCAATTGCCAAAATGGGACCTACAGAAGTTCTAGGGCTGATCTTGGAGCGGTGTTGGGAGAATGATGGCAAGCATTTTAGACCACCCACCCTGGCTGTGAACTCCTACCTGTGCCAACATGAAGATGTTCGATGTTTGGGCGCACAACGAGCTTGAAGAAAATGGATTTAGGCTTCGGTTGCTGTTGCAGGCCCCGTTCATCTTGTCATCGACTGCAGGAGCTTAATCAGGCACGATATTCTCTATACCATTAATTCTTATGCTGTTATTTAATTGAATCACTAAATAACTCTACTCTTCATATTATTGTCTCGTGTGATGGTATCTTTGTTTGGTTTCAGTTCCCTTGCTCATTTGTATTCTTTTTTTTGGCGTTAGAAATGATCAGACCTTTGGTTGAAGCCTCTATATTGTTTCGGGTTTTAATAAATGTTAGTTGGGTGAACTTTGTTCTTAAGTCTAATAAAACAAAAGAGGTGGGGTCCTGTAATGAACACCCCTAGTTCCTTATGTTGGTTTCACGATTTGAATGTTTTATCAAACATTGTTGTTGGAATCAACCTTATAGTTCTGTCTTGTTCTTATTCTTGTTTCGGTTCGAGATCTTAGTTACGGGTTATGTCGAGTATTTGCGAATTAGGGATTGAGTCACTGCAAGTGCATTGTGTATAGGTGAATGATGCTTTTCCCGCCTCTATCCTTTTCTTTTAGTTTCTAGTAACCCTTCCTAGGTTGACTTGGTGTGTGCTTAGCTTGACTGATTATCGATTTGAGCTAAGTTGATATTACTTTCAACTAGGTTAGTTGCTTTTGTTTTTGTTTTGAATCGCTCAAGAAATACTTT
Organism: Taxus wallichiana var. yunnanensis; assembly: GCA_018340775.1. Lineage (NCBI taxonomy): Eukaryota > Viridiplantae > Streptophyta > Pinopsida > Cupressales > Taxaceae > Taxus > Taxus wallichiana. The sequence continues at coordinate 316,923,605 of CM031241.1, read as the reverse complement.
TATTCTTCAAGTGTCATGTTTGATTTTCATAATTGATATCAATTCGTGTTCACCGTTTGGAGATTGTTTTCTTTGGAACCACATTCTCTCCTTGACTGGCTGTTGTATGTTTGAGGAATGTAGTGATCCTATGGAATGCCTTCTTTAGACGTTACTCACATTTCTTTTAGATAGCTTAAAATGTCAGAGGAAATACTCTTTTTCGTACCTTGATTTTGTTTCACACATGTTGGAGGATACGAGATCTACTTGATCATTAGTGAGGAAGTTACAAATCTTAAAATTGGGATGCTGGTTTTATGCGTGAGAAATTACTCTACTTTTTGCTCCGTAAAGATGCTTAAATTTCATTCTCCTGTGACTTAGAGATTGGTGTGTTTGGAAACTCATTGGTTGGTGGTTTTTGTGATGATCGTTGTGATACGACCTCCTCACTTTGTCATTGTAGTAGAATGGTTATGTGTTGACCAAAAAGGTTAAAGTTGACTTGTTGTTGACGATAGATCCTTTGGAAGCTATGTATCCTGTGTTGTGTTCTTGTGAATGATTTAGTAACCCTCCGTAAGATTTATAATGGTTATGTTTGGTCTTGCCAAGTTTGTCCTTTTTCTTAAGACATTCTCTTGATTAGAAGAAAGTTTAATAGAAGGATTGTTAGGATAGGATGTAACCCATACGAGGTCATTTGTGCGTTTCATCCCTTTTCGTCCAATTTTTTTAATCAGATCGACATAAAATTAACTGTTATAGGCACATCATCTTAATATTAATAAGTCATGTTGGTTTAGATATCCTCATGTCGATTGATTGTTTGGGATCTTCCAGTGGCATAGTGAATCCTTGGCTTGGTGAACTAACTTAAACAAATAGGGATAGATTACGTTTGAAATTAATTCTCTTCCGTAATTGTTTTTGTTTCAAATGTTATCTTGTTTAAATGACGGTCATTATTGTGATATGGGTGTAATTCACTATGATGTTTATTAACTGCTCCTATGTGAAAATGATAATTGAATAGAGTTAGTGCCATCCCTTTTATTTAGGCATTTTATGTTTTTGGACAGCTCTTTAATTGCTCTTGTTTAGACTCTTGGATTATTGTTTTCTTCTTCACAAGTGCTTTTCTTCCTTGAAACAGTTAGATAACAACATATTGTCTTAATGTTATAGCTTTATCGTGCTCGCTTCTTGCGGCGAATCGACATGTGCTAACAAATGTGCGAGATGGATTATGCGAGTAGACTAGAAGAAAAGAGTGTAAAAGTTTCATCCGTACCATTATGAAGTTCCTTGTAAAAAATGTCCAATGTGTTGTAAATTGTGTAACATTGCTTGTAAAGAGTTGATATGACCTCTTGCCTTGTATTGTTTGGTAATGGTGAAATAAAGTGTCTTGTTCTTGTGTAGTTAAGCTTGAAATTATCCTTGTGAGAAATGGCATTCAATCTTTACATTGATATGAGTATTGTAAAACTTTGATCTTGAGAATAAATTATTAAGTTAAATCTTTCTAAGACTTAGTGACAATATTTTATAAGCAAAGTAAAATGAGTCGGTTAACCCTTAAAGAAGCTAAACAAAAATAATGATTTTATATTCAACAAATAAATGTAAAGGTGATCTATTGAAATCAAATAATTCCATGAGTGATCAAAATGAAAACATCCTTTGTGAGGTAAACTTTTATTAATCGATACCCCTAGCTAAACTAGCGAACACTATCCCTTTGGGGTGAACTCTTAAACAAGCTTAAAGGAAAACAATGGTTAGTTTCTGGAAGATATTAAGATTTAGTAAGTAGGAGAAGACTTTAAGTGAACTACTCTTCAGTGTATAAGAAATTAACTCAGTTGGTGAGATGAATTTGTGCAAACCATATATTGATTTCCTTCTGAAAACTTAAGTCATGAGCTAAAGGGTGTCTTACCAAAATAAATAAACCCTAACCATTTCTTACTGTGGCTTGCCCTAGCCGTGAGTGTGTCATGTGGATTGGACTTTCATGTTGTCTTGTCAAAAGAAAAATAAATTGTCTTTGATAAGTGTGAACGTTTCCGTGCTGACCTTGTAGTCTTCCCCGTAACAAATGATTCCAAGTGTTGATTGTAACCTTGTGACGACATGTTGTGTCGTGTTGAGTCAAAGCAAGTCAAAAAAAAGTTATCCTGTATTTCACTGTGTAGTTCTTGTGTTGGTAATTTTGGTGCGCTACAAGTGTTTTAGCCATGAAGAGGCATAAAATGTGGAGTCTAAGTATTGTGTTCTGAAATGGGGAGTTAGAAGTTATGCCTCGACACGCCCATGTGACGAAATGTCATTGTCAAGCTCCCGCTACCGGAAGGTGAAAGGAAAACTCAAGTGCAGATAGATAAATATCAAAAAAATGATAAATAAAAATGACAACGGGACGTACCATTTGCACAAGGATAGGAATATACCTTTGCTTAACGCTCTAACCGTATGATCACATACACTTGAAATGAAGTTAAAACACAACACACATGCGCACGCGTGTGTGCACACATACACACACACACACACATATATCGAAACAACTCATTTTCCAAATCAAATCATTTGCACATATCCTAATGACAATTTTTGAGCTATGGGCCCATGGTAACCATTTCAAATGAGATCATAGTAAACGATTGTTGCGATGAGGTGAAGATAGATCCAGAGAGTGAGGAACCACGCCACCTTGAGAAAATGTTAGTTTTTTCTTAGTTATTTGTTTTGAAACCTAAAATGTAAAAAAGTTGAAAAATAAGCCTGGGAGGGGAGATTTTCAAAATTTCTTGTCTTGAAATGATCCCTATTAGGGCGCACATGGTGTAGTCTTTTATTTTACTAAAAATGGTTTTTTTTACATTTTTTTGGAGTTTTTAGGGCTAAAGGGACGAATGGACGGTTTTTGACAAGACCACTACCTGTGTAAGGTGGTAGCTATAAGATCGCCACCCCGCCAAGGTGGAGGTTACGAATATCTACCCTAACAAGGCCGTGGTTACAAAATCATTTTTTTTCATAGGGCGACAGTTTTGGCATTTTTGGGATGGTGAGAAAATTTAGCATGTTTAGACTATTTTTTGGATTTTGTTTTATTTTGTTATGTTTTTGATGAGCTTTCCTATGTTACTGACTCACTCTTTTGTTGTTTTATGAATGTAGAAGGAGGATTATGTCCGCTAGAGTCTACAGAGTGAGAGTGCGAGTGGCTTCAGCCTATACTCAACCAATTGAGACAGGATGAGATATACATACTTCACATAGCATGGATTTGGAGGATTACACGGGTACCTCATATTATACCTACTAGTCATATTTTGTGCAACCTATTCTCTTATTAGGATGCGGACCGAAACACTTTCCAGTTTCTAGGGGTTAGAGGAGAGTGGACCATCACTCTCGAGGATGTATACAAGATACTTGGTGTTCCCATACTTGGCCGACGATTGACACTAGAGACAACGAGATCTATAGATAGGGCCAAGATTTGGGCCACTTACTTGGGGATGATGGGGTGTCACCAGGAACCAAACAACATATGAGGCTTCTTTCTATACCCATGGATCCTATCCATGTACTCATGCAAGGCCATCATGGGTATCTTGGCCTCGCGGTTGATAGGGGATAAGGGTGGGCACAAGTTGTTACATTGTTGAGCCCGATAGTGATGCATATAGAATAGTATGGGTATACATATGCAGGGTGCGAGATATATTGGAAACTACGTACCATGATTTGTTCTTCTAGGTGGTCTTATTATAGGGTCATTCACTTGGCCATCCCACACCCGTGATGAGTTAAGTTTATGATAGCTACATCACTTATTAGAGGGGAGTATAGGTATAGGATCCAGGGGCCATCGGGGCCGCGAGGTGGAATGGGATGTCGAGTGGTTAGGTGCCACACCAATAAATGACTACGTTGACTATAGATGAATTTATTTCCACACCTTATTAGGACATGGAAGGAATATGGGGAGTAGATGGGAGTACGGTGATAGCTTGTGCTAACATCAGTCGATTAGTTTGAGATCATCTAGGGTGGAGACTCACCCATTTGGAAGAGTTCCTCAACAATTTAGACTTCCATGTATCGATGTTCTTCCTCCTACGTCGAGTTATTTATAGGAGTGCAAGGGAGTCTCGAGGCGTCCCTACGAGCAATCTGGTTGGATAGTTGTGACCTCGGGAATTCCTATTATTGTGAGATAGATTGTGCGTGCTTGTAGAATAGCTAGACTGTACCACTTCTCCGATAGAGGTCACACCCGCTTACATTGGGTAGGAGGAGTAGGAGGGATTGATTGATATAGATTCTAATACCGAGGCAGAGATAATTGAGGAGGAAGGAGAGGAGGCTGCGTAGAGGGAAGGGATGAGGAGGAGGACAATGACACCGAGTGACATGATACTCGGGAGATATCTCGGGGCTGAGAGAGAGGATGAAAATCTAGAGATGGAAACATTAGTTTATGAGGTTTTACTTCCTCGTAATGGAGGAGGAAATGAGGAGTCTATCATGGGACATCGCATTACCTCAAGAGGAGGGGAGGCACATCAATCACTTGCAACAAAGCAGAGTCATACCAACTGATCCTACATAGATGCCTGGAGATCCAAGTATGTAGATACTCTTTGCTCAACTTTGTTAGATGGAAATGTTAATCACTATGTACCGTATGTGTGTGTGTGTGTATAAAAGTTTTCTAAGTTGTGATTGTTTCTTTGTTTTGAAGCAAAAATACTCGGGAGTGGCGAGATCTTATTTGTCAGGTCTACATGATACCTTGTTGATTCCTATGGGGAAGATAAGAGAAGAGTTGTTGGGGGATGTGGGTAAACCTTTGCATGTTGGCCGCCACATCGATGATTTTATGCCTCTCTAGAAGGTGAAGAAGACCATTCTTGATTTGAGGACGAGGTTGTCAGTGGGGTATGAGGCGGTGAGAGAGATGAGGCAGAGCCATTCATGTAGTGAGACCACGGCCAATGGCCGTACTCACGGCCACTCACACCACTCAGTGCATTCATGACATTGTAGCCGTATCAGTGAGTCTTGGAGTCAAGCGTGCACCTTCTTAGGGATCCCATAGGGATTGATAGGCTATTGAGCCTTTATTGCTTCGTTGCCATTTTGTGAGGCACATATATGATTTTTTTTTATTTCTAGGCTCATTGAGAGTGTTTTGACCATGCATAGTGCATGATGGTATTATACTATATATATATATATATATATATATATATATATATATATATATATATATATATATATATATATATATATATATATATATATACTGATACTTATTTTTGGTTCGAGCTTATTCCTTTCATAGAGTTGAATTTCATTTGTGGTACATTTCACATGTGTACTACATATGTTTGGAACTTATGATTTTGTATGATTTTTAGAATGTATATAATGGATGGTGTATGCTAACAAAATGATTTCTTTTTGTTGTTTTGTAATGCTTTGATATATGATGATTATGTAGACACAATGTAATGTTGAACTTTAGCTTTTCAAGTAATGTTTAGTACTTCTTCTTGTTTATTGGCAATGTATGATGAATAATGGTATGATGATAAAATGAATTTACTCCACTCCTAACCCCACTCAACTAGTAATATGTGAGGGCTCAACACCGAGAGCCAGGAAGGACGTGAATTGTATGGTTTTGATAGAGATGGTAATGATGAGAGAAAAACATGATTTTGACATAAACCCAATTGGGAACCCACAAATTAACCCGAATACAACTTACTACAAATCCTAAATTGTGATTTCTTGTAATTTTATCTAGACTTAGATCTGAAGATGGCCTCTTGATTATCACGATCTAGTTTTGAGGTTTTGAATATCTTTTGGAACGTGCACATCTAATTCATTTTTCTTTCAATTTTAAGATTTTCAAAGGACATTTATTTGATTTATATTTCTTTAATTTATTAACTTATTTGCAGAGACCCCCTACACCATGCCCCATAATACTAGTAGGAAGCATGGGATTGTCACCAAGCATAAGGTATATGCGAGTAAGGGAACTTCTCTCCTTTCCCAACCTCATGCAACTTGTAAAAGGCATGGGCTCAACACCAAAGGTTAGTAGGGAAAAGAAGTGTGTAAATGAAATTTTTGATTGATTTTTGATTAGATATATATGTTTTATGTTTGTTTTCAAGTTTTAATTTATGCTTTTGGGAAGGAAAGCTTTCCCCTAGCCTCAACCCCATGCAACCAATAAGATGCGAGGGCTCAACACCGAAGGTTGAGATAGGTGAAAATCATTCCAGGTGAAAATGTTTAGAATTTTTTTGTACCAAAGAGGATTTTCTATGGAAAGATATGACATCATGAAGCTTCTAGAATTGACTATGGGAAAATACAACTATGCTAGAAGAAAGCTATAGGAAGAACCAAGTATGCAGGCCTTGGTAGGATTAGTGTCAAAATTTCATCTTATCTTGTTGAACTGATGAAGTGATATGAATGGCTGATGATAATAGCAGATGACTATGTGAAGAGATGATTATAAAGATTGTCAATGTTTTGTAGAAGTTTTGAGAGTTACTTGAAAATAAGTTCCTTGATTACAAATTTTACATAATGAGATGAAATATGGTAATGCAATGAGAATGCAGTAATATACATATGGAAATGTTGGTGGATCATGTGTAGTATCTTTTAAGGTGAAGAGAGTTGACATATTCAACAAATTCCTCACCTTCTAGTGTACACAAGTGATATGCCCCATTCTTATAGTCCTCTATGACTCGATATGGGCCCAACTACTTGGGCCTGAACTTCCTTCCATTGCTAGTATTTTTTGTATTTGACTATCGATTCTCAAAACCAAGCCTCCCTCACATATTTCACATTCATAGATGCATTTGTTATATTGCCGAGCCATTTGGTCACCGTAAGCTCTATGTCGTTACTCAACATTGATCTGAGCTTCATCAAGGCTTTCCAATTAAGAAATTTATGCCTCTTGATAGCTTTCTTCTCCCAAGATGCCTTGTAGTGAGATGTGTAGACTAGGCAATTCAACTTCAAGATGTAAAATTACTTCTGCATTAAATATCAAAGAAAAGGGGGTTTCCCCTGTCGATGTTCTTATCGATGTTCCATTGTCCCAAAAGGCCAAATATAGATTTAAGTGCCAATCTCGTTTGTTCTCCTTGATGTTTTTAAGAAGAATGGACTTTAACGGCTTATTTGTAGCCTCAACTTATCCATTGGTGTAATGGAATTACTTGTATAAATCTTATTATTAGCAGCAATATAACACCAATGAACACAATATTTCAGATAAATGATCTCAATGTGCAAGTAGAATAGCTTAGCCACTTCGAGGGAGAAACCTCCAAACTAAAAATAAGACTCAAATGCTGAATATGATGATCAAATACTACCTACTAACCCCTATATATACTATTCATATGATATGGCCAACACCAAGGCCGACCCACTAATGAAAATATAACATATATGAAAGAGATACATAATGATAAGAGGTTATGATAGCCACAAGTCGGATATATACATCCAATATAAGATATATGATTAAGGGTGTAGTATGCCCCTCCCTTTCAAAGCAATATTGTCCACAATGTTGAGAAGATCTAGATGTTGTTGCAGGAAGTTTGCATCCTCCCAAGTTACATCTTCATTTTCTATATATTTCCACTTGATCAAATACTTAGTGATGACCCTTGTCCTCAATCGCTTAGTGCATGTCAAGGAGGATGCATTCTAGTTCCAAGATGATTATGTCCTCTTCATCAAGCTTGAGTAACACTATTACGGGTTGATAATGTATGTCCAATTACCTTCTTTAGGCAAGATACATGAAAGACTAGACAAATTCGAATAGCCGGAGGAAGTTTCAATTTTAAGTTATCCCAATCTTCTTCGTAACACTTGATAAGGGCCATAATACTTAGTTGAAAGCTTGTTATCCTTTTTCTATTGTTTTAATGACATTTTCTTATATGGTTATAAATGCACAAAAACCCAATCATTGACTTCAAAATATATTTTACTGCGATGTTGGTCTGCTGGTACTTCATGCGATTTTGTGACATGGCCAAATTCTCCCCGAGACTAGAAAGCACCTATTGTTGGTGTTAAATATGCTCTTCAACGCTCGAACCCTTGGTGGAATCTCAAAGATGAAGTGATCGATGGTGGATGGTACCAATATAATGCCAAGAAAGGATACATTTTAGATGAAGTATGAAAGGAGGTGTTATACCACCACCATTTCGCCAGCGGTAACCCAAGACCCATCTCTCTTTCTTACTCCGATGTAAAACAACGAATATATCCCTCTAAGAACTTGTTTACCACCTCTATTTTCCCATCATACTAGGGATGATAAGATGAACTACGAGCTAGTTGTGTGCCCAAACATGAGAACAAGTTAGTCCAAAAATTACTAGTAAAGATAGGGTCTCGATCACTTAATATAATATTTGGTGTCCCATGTAGCTTCTGAATTGTATCCATGAAGGTTATTGCTATTGTATTTGCAATAAATGGATGTGATAAAGAAAAAAATGGGAATATTTGGTGAGTCTATCCACCATCACCATGATTACATTTTTACCTTTGATTTAGGCAATCCTATGATGAAGTCTATGGACACCTCTTCCCACCTCTGGATAGGAATAGATAGAGGTTGTAAAAGACCTGGGGACCTAATTGTTTCACCCTTATTTTGTTGACAAACCATGCATTCTAAAAAAAATTGGACATCCCCTTTTATCCCTTCCCAAAAAAAATCATTCTTGATTCGATGATAAGTCTTCAAGAAGCCATAATTCCCCCGTACTGGAGAAGCATGGAGCTTAGATAGATTCCTATTTTTAAGGATTGAATTCTTACATAGATATTTAATCTATCTTTATACCATAAAGCATCTCCTTTCCATACAATTTTTTTACATGCTTGGATCTTGTTGGAGATTCTAAATGATATTTTGTGTATGTGGGTCATTTTTTCATTCAGACCTTGCATCTTCTATCCAATCCTCATGTCATACGAGATATGGAACCCAAAATTCCTCGGAAGATTCATCCTTCGAGATAAAGCAACAACAACTACATTCTCTCTCCCTTTCTTGTATATTATCTCAAAATCATACCCCAACATTTTTTAGACCCATTTTTGTTTTTCTTCAGATGATAAATGTTTCTCTAAGAAGTATTTCAAACTATCATGACCTATCTTTACTTTGAAATTTCTTCCCACTAGATATGGTCTCCATTGCTTCACTTTGCATGAAGTATTGCTAACATTTATTTCTCATAAATTGGTTTAGATATATTCTTACCTTTGATTTGGCGGCTTTCAAAGGCAATGGGTTGACCTTATTGCATGAGTACTACCCCCATACCATACCCTGAAGCATCACATTAAACAATGAATATTTTGGAAAAATACGGGGTGGATAGAATCGAGTGGTACACATGGCCTCTTCAACTTCTCAAGTCATAGTAGTGTTGTATATATCTCCCTCCCCGGGTAAATATAGAAAAACAAAAGAATATGGAAATCAAAGAAACTCAAAGCATGATATTTATTGTGTCACCAAGATTGACACCAAGGCGCACCTTAGGAAGGCGCATGTTATAAAGCGCAGCGTAAGATGTCGACATGAAAAATTTGCTGCTCGGCGTAGATTGAGGCGTAGAGCGAGAAGATGTTGACATGAAATTTTCAGTGCCTATGGTGCACGTAAGAGTATGTTGACATGAGGATGGATGCACCGAGGTGCATCTTCAGGAGGCGCAACATTTTGAGCGTTGACACCCCAACAGGAAGCAAACCCTAACCTAGATATTCAAATGGCCATAAATTTTCATGGGAGCTCGGATTCACGCAAGGTTGGACTTTTTGGAAAGCTTACAAGGTCCTCTATCCAACTACAACTGGATATATTTAATTAGGTGAGAAAAATTTCTTCAAAATGCAAAATATAGTTCGCCATTTTTTGGGTTTGTTAGGGTTCTCACCTACCGCCATAATGAGATGAATTAAATACAATCTGGAGGTGGTTGGGGTAGATTTGGAATTCCTCCCTCTTCCCTCTCTCATTATTCCTATAAATTTTAAGGAGGGGATTCTTTCTAAAGGTTGGAAATTCTTGTTTTGTACCTCCTTTCTTCTTCCTTTCTCTTTGCACCTTGTAATTTGTGGAGTTCAAACCTCCCATCTAAAATTGTAATGCAACCTTGCCTCTTGGCATTTTGTAGTGTATTGTATAAATCTTTGGAGAAAATAATGCATGTCGTCAGGATGATTCTCAACCCTCTCTATGTTCATTTGCATCCTCCCCGATCTTTCACCGCAAATTTGGTTATCTCAGTGCATGATTTTGCATTACATTTTAATGGTTTGTGTTTATTGGAAAACAGGTGTTCTTCATTCCTTGGTGCATCACCTTTGTTAGTTTAGGTTTGTTTTTATGCATCTTCTTACCCCTGTCTCCTTGGCAAGTTAGATTAGGTTTTGAGTAAACCCTCTACATTTTTATGTGTGCATCTAAGCAGAGGAATAGGAACGGCCTTCATGTCGAAGAGATTTCCGATTCACAAGGTCCCACACTTAGAAAAGCTCCATGTTATGCAATCGCTTTGAGAGTCTCAACCCATCGAGTTGCGGACATTCGGAGTGCTGCAATTCACCATCAACAAGTAGCTTTGCTCATTCTAATGGAAATATTTGTTCTTCAATAAATCTATGAGTGGTGATGTAATGCTGCCATAATTCCTTATAAATCTATGATAATAACCTGTAAGCCCCAAAAAATCCTCGGGATATTTTTTAGGGTTTTGGGAACCTTCCATTAAAGCATGGATTTTATCTTGTTATGATCCACTTTAACACCTTCATAAGATACAATATGACCTAGATATTCAACCTCCTTGACAAAAAAAAGAACACTTAGAAGGATTTTCATAAAGTTGATGTTGTTCAAGAGTTTTAACACCTTATTTACATGATGCGTGTGTTCCTCCCATGTTTTACTATAGTTTAATATATCATCAAAGAACACTAAAATAAACTTTTGAAGAAATGGCTTAAAGATGGAATTCATCAAGATTTGAAATGTAGATGGTGCATTTGTTAGTCCAAAAGGCATTACCAAGAATTCATAGTGTCCTTCATGTGTCTTGAAGGTTTTTCTATGAATATATTCATCTCGATTCTAATTTGATGATATCCGAACAAAGATCAATTTTTGTAAAGTAAAAAACACCATGTAACTCATATAGTAAATCATCAATTATAGGAATAGGAAACTTATCTTTAACTATGTACTTATTGAGTTCCCCTGTAATCTGGACACATACACCAATTGTCATCATTTTTTCCATACCATCACTACGAGAAGAAGAGTTAGCACTCTAACAACTTATGACGAATAAATCCCGCTTCTAACATCTCTTGAACTATCTTCTCAATCTCACTCTTTTGCATATAGGGTTACCTATAAGGTCGATGTTGGGTGGTTGACTCCACAGTACTATTTGGATGGCATGGTCATGGTCTCTTTTTGGAGGCAAACCCTTGGGCATTTCTATAAACACCACCGATTACTCATCTATAATTGATTGCATGTCATGCGGGTATAAATGTATTGGAATGATGTGCTTCAATGAAAATAGTTGTGCCACAAACCCCTCTTGCACCTTTTCTAAGAAATTTTTGCATCTGATGAGAAATTACCATCTATGGGGAATTTTCTCTTAGTCCTTTTAGTTTAAAAATCCTCCCTTCTGACTGAAATTGCATGAACAAATCTTGGAAATTCATTACAATGATTCCGAAGGTGTTAAGCCGATAAACTCCTAACACAATGTCTGCTCCTCCCATGGCAATGGCATACATATTGCTAGTTAGAAAGTAATCTCCCATGGTGAGATTAATGTTATGGCATTTTCTTGAACAACTAACAGTTTTCCCATCAACGATCATGACTTGACATTCTGGAGTTGGATAAACAAAGTAGTTCAAGTGTACCACCAACTTATGATTGATGAAGTTGTGAGTACTTCTCGAATCAATCAATCAACATTGTTACCCTCTTTTTTAAGAATCCAACTACTTTGAGAGTTTGGGGAGTGCTAATACTTGAAATTGCATGGCATGATATTGTTGGTTAGGGATCTCCTAATTCCTCATGTGGCTTTACCTCTTCTTCTTCTTCATTTTCTTCTTCTTGATAGGCCCCTCAATGTAGAACAAATTATTTTCAACACACTTATGTCCTTGTCCAAATTTGTTGTCATAATTAAAACATAACCCTTTGGCTCTCTTTTCTTCAATTTGTTGAGGTGTCATTCTAATTAGCTTGAGGAATGATGGTGGAGAGGTTCTACGATCGTTGATATTATGAAAGTTTGTTTCTAATGGAAATAAATTTTTCCTCTTCTCTATGTGTCATGATCATAGAGTTGAAACCTTATGAGGATTAAACATACACACCTCGGTCTCCACTTTTTATTTAATACCCCAAGAAATAAGTCATTTGATTCTCTTCAGGAATATTTTCCACCCGTAAGGAAAGGTTTTGGAATTGATGGATGTAATATTTGACTATTCCTATTTGTCTTAGCTTTGCTAATTGAATGAAATAATCTCCTGACACACTAGAACTATAGTGCAATTGTAACTCTTGGTGAATACTATCTATGTAACATTGAGGCCACTCTTTTGCCTTTGAGCACATAACCATTGATACCAAATGAATTGGTAGGTTCAAGATACAACGATGCCATGGTAACCTTTTGTCCGATGGAATTTGATGAAGATCAAAGAAATTCTCCATCTAGTTAATCCAATTGAGTGGATCCTTTCCATAAAACTTACGCATTTCCACTTTTGGAATCATTTTATAGGATTTTAGAATGTTTGTATTTGGATTGGTCATGCTTGCATATCCACCCTGGCTAGTTTGTCTATTACTTTGACATGAAGATCCACCCTGGTTAATATGAGTATGATTGAGTTGTGGATGATTAGGAAGGATATGATGACCCATGATATTGTAACTAAATTGGTGAATGAAATCCTCCAATAGTTTTCCAATCTTGTCTACATCTTCTTTGCTGGCCACTCTACCCTCAAGGTTTCACAACTCTAACTCAAGATAGACGACCTTATGGTTCATTTAAGTAAACCCTAACCCTGAGGACTTTGTAGATACCCCTTCTGACTCTAAATCCTCAACTATTATCTCATCCTTATCAAGGGGTTTACCCAGAGTGCTGAGGTTCTTTTTTCCTCTTATAGAAGGCCCAACCATGATGCCCCAAAATGGTAAGATTTAAGGATCAAGGTCGAAAATTAGGGTTTGGGATTTCAATAGGAATTCAAACAAATTTTATAAAACTCAAAGAATAAAATCAAACTAATTTTTAATCGTATTTCTATAAATGTAAATAACTTTAAAAATTCCACAAATTGCACCCTAGGTAGCTGAATTATGAAAAAACATAAAACCGCTATAAATTTTTCAAACCAAGTCAAAAATTCTTAAAATTTGGAAGGGAGCTTACTTGACTGATTTCACCACATCAAAAAAACATTTTCATAAAAATTCGCTACCTATTTTGAGATATGGATGAACCTTCACAATTAGGGTTTGATGTAGTACTGATCGAGTTCAAGCTCTGATACCACTGTAATGGAAGTACTTGTATAAATTTGATTATTAGTAGAAAATAACACCAATGAACACAATATTTCAGATAAATGATCTCAATGTGCAAGTAGAATAGCTTAGCCACTTCGAGGGGGCAACCTCCAAACCAAACAATAAGACTCAAATGTTGAATATGATGATCAAATACTACCTACTAACCCCTATATATACTATTCCTATGTTATGGCCAACGCCAAGGCCGACCCACTAATGATAATATAACATATATGAAAGAGATACATAATGATAAGAAGTTATGATAGCCAAAATTCGGCTATATACATCTAATATAAGATATATGATTAAGGGCGTAGCATTGCCACGAGGATAATAGAGAAGCCATGTGATGACTTATTTTGAACTTTTCGCATAGTTCACGCACTTCCTCATTTTTAAAAGATGTGCCATTTATTGGAGATAATGGCTTGTGGGACACCATACCTTCATATAAGTTGGTTCAAAATGAATCTTACAATCACACATCCTGGTACGGTGGTGAGAGGCATGACCTCTATCCATTTCATGAAGTATTATGTGGGAGTGATTATAAATTTATGACCGTCTATTGATGAGGGAGAGAGCTTCCCTATCAAATCCAAGTCCCATGTGGAAAATGGCGATGGTGTCACAATTAGTTATAAATCCTATGCGGTATGTGTATCTCATGAGATAAATCTTGGAAATTGTGGCACTTACGCACATACTCTACCACATAATGTTCTAAAGTAGGCCAAAAATTATATGTCCGATGTATTTTGTGAGTAGTGGTGTGGCCTCCAAAGTGACCCCCACATACTCCACTATGGTATTCAAAGAGAATCTCTTTGTATTCTTCTTTGTAAACACATCTCAACAACATTCTATCGAAGGCTCTGTGATAGAGAACTTATTCTATGATTACATACTTGGTGGTTATGATGCATAGCCATCTCCTTTGTTGCGATGTTTCCCCTTTAGGGTACACGGTCTACGATGAAATTAATAATATCAACATACCATGAGCATGTAGAGATGGGGGTCTAATTCTATATGCACTCATCGGGAAATCCATGTTAACTAAATCACCTCCATCTAATGGGTTGTCAGCTAACCAGTCTGTAATGATTTTTCCTTTGACAAACTTTTGGTTAATAAATGTTAGCTCGAACTCACCCATTAGAGTTATGAAATGTCCAAATTTCTTGGATAACGAACCCTGTGTTAGAAACATTCGTAAATGATCAGTCTTGATGATAACCATTGTTTCTTGGTTAAGCATATAGTGTCTTAATTGCTTCATTGCAAAAACTATAGATAGGCATTCTTTCTATACTTGTGTATAACATGTATCATAGTTGAGCAATGCTCCAATTCTGAAATAGAATACACACTCTCATTTATCATCATCCTCTTGAGCTAACATGCAAGATAATGAGACAATGTGACCCTTGAATATAAAATTAGAGGGCAATCTGACTTAGGGGGCATGAGCATGGGAGGTGAAAGTAGGAATCACTTAACTGATTTAAAAGCCTCGTGACACTATTCTGTCTCAATGTTGCGACAATCCTTTTTTAAAAAATTATTTATTGGATGAATGAAGAAGCTCAAATCATGAATGAACCTTCATATTTTATTGAGTATTCCAAGGAAAGACCTAATTCCAGGACTCATCTGATGGTGGGACCATTTCCAACACTACTCGGATTTTGGTTGGATCTACATCAATCCCTTGTGAAGGGATGATGTACCCCAGTAACTTCCTTCCCATCACATTGAATATGTATTTTTTAGGATTTAGAGTAACATCGTATTCGATTAGATGAGAAAGGATGACGTGAAGCACCTCAGGGTGATCATAACATTTTCTAGCATTTCTTTAGAAGGTCATCAATGTAGGATTCCACAATCTTATGAATGAGATCATGGAATATGTAAGTCATTTCTTGTTATTAGGTGGTACCAAAATTCTTGAGATCAAATGACATGACTGCGTAATAAGAGGCTCCCCAAGGATTGATGAATGTATTTTTTGTTTAATATTCCTTGGAGATCTTGATTTGGTTATACCCATAAAATCCCTCCATAAGGGACAACAACTCATAACCATCTATTGCGTCGACAATGACATCAATGGATGGGAGTGGGAAATAGTCCTTGGGACATGCTTTATTGATATCCTAAAACTCAATGCAAATAAAAAAATTTATATTCTTTTTTAGAACGGGATGATGTTAGAAACCCACATTGAGTAATCAACCGGTTTAATGAACCCCACCTCTAAGAGTTTCAACACTTCCTCTTTGACCATCAACACCACATTCGGTTTCATTGGACTAGATTTTTTCTTGATGGGCTTCGTGTCGACTTTTTCACTAGGTTGTGAACTACCATATGGGGAGAAATCCATGTCATCTTTATATAGTTGAACAAAAAGGATTTTGAATGCTCCTTAAGGATGTTCATATGTATTTCTACTTCCTCGGGGTGAGTGAAGAGCCTAGCCTCATACTTTTTGAATCCTCCTCTGTCCCGATGTTAATTTCAATTGTCCCCCTTGATAAAAGAGGTGTTACCTTTTCAAACTTAGACAGTCCGGATGAAATTCCAACCCCTATTTTCTACCTCATAACTTTCTAGGCCTTCGAGGAGGAAGGATCCATTGCGTGAGATGAGTGAGGATGAGAGAAAAGACTCTATTATGGTGTTGGGGATGTAAATCCGTGTAGGCATTAATATTCTCTAAAATAACTTCATCATTTTCTGCATAGTCTAGGGTCATAAGCTCGTTCTTAGCCTCAACGTATGCCAAGATTGGGTTTTTGGTACTTTACACACTAACAGTTCTACATGAATAGAAAGTATGATGCCATTTTCTTCTAACTCCTTGTTCAGACAAAAGTGAGAAGTAGAGGTGGATATGGAATATAGGAGAAGGTTTTATTCTCATGGAATGGCTTCAATTGACATGAAGTCAAAACCTTTTGTTATATTAAGCATCATAGTTTTATAGAGTTGTAAGTGTCCCAACCTAGTCTCCTATACTTTTGAAACTTGATTAGTGACTAGTTGAGAATCATCCATTACTCTAATATTGAGAGCACCCATCCTTTTGGCTACTATGAGGCCAACGAGGAGAGCTTCATACTCAAAGCACCATTATTGGTACACTCAAAATACAGTTTGAAAGAAAAAGGCATGACCTTCCCTTCCAGAGAAGTAAAGATCATACCTGCCCTAAAACCAAAGTGACAATTAATTCCATTGAAGTGAAGAGTCTAACAATTACTTAGGAAGATTAAATTTGGATCATATTTTGTATCTTATTCCTTTATTGTCACTTCCACCATGCAGATCCCATCAGTTGGCAGAGAGCTAAGTCCTAGGGCATGTCCTATGCCCATGGAATCAAATGGAAGGAGAATGGGTAAATCATTCTCCAAAAACTCGAAATTTTTTGTTGTGGTTTCTGTTGAGACTATATCCATGACAACAATCTCGTCCTTGACTGCAAGAACACCCTCGATCAAGCCAATAGTTTCTAACTCCATTATAGGAACTAGTTTTGTTTCGGGCATTGAACTTTTTAGTTTGTTTAATTGGTTAACGGGGAGTTCAAACTCAGAATGTACTCTGGTCTCTTCTTCGAGTTAGCTAGGTGTATGTTGAATGGTTTTGGTTCACCCTACACAACGAAGACCTTCCCTAAGTGTAGGAATCTTACTTCTTGAAACAAAGTGGAGGGAATTTCCTTCATGCGGTGTATCTAAGGATGGATGAGGATCATATTATATTTAGTTTCCTGATCTATAATATAAAACTATGTGAGGACCATGTTGGGTCCGAGGATGATTGGAAGGACTATAGTTCCAATTGATGTTGCTTGAGGCTATCATAGCCTCTTAGTGTATTTATCATTAAAGAACAATTAGTTTATCCATAACCTAAATTCTGGAGAAAAGAGAAAGGGAAAATGTTAAATGCTACCCCATCATCAATCATATCACATTTACACAGTTATTGTAGATCCAAACCTTTATATATAGGGTTAGATAACCTCTACATGATATTTCAAAGCATCTGTGGGTATTTTGCTAATATCAAATAAAAATCCAACATCTCTTTTCGGTATCTCAGGAGGATAGAAGTAGAAGTCTATATGGTTTATTTGTACCTTCGGAGGAGGAGTGACATTGATCAAATATCCCAAATGTAATGCTTCCAACAAATTATCTCTATGAGTAGGGGATTTCTTCAACAAATCTAAGAAGGATATGTGAGAGAATTTTTTTATTAAGTCACCGATCAAGTCATAATCCTCTACCATCTTTGCAATCATCTCATGAATATCATTCGATATATACGGGAAAATTGGAATAAGTTGTGAAGAATAATCTATAGTTCTAGTAGCAGCATTTACTTCGGGCTTAGTCTCTAATTATGTGAGGCCCACTATCTTTGTTTGTTGTTGGCCATCCAACGGAGGTGCAACCGATGGGTTTTATGAAGTTGAAGCTTCATGGTCATTGTTTCCTACCGGAATAACCTTGTTCGAGCCGTTGGGGTCTAGCTTACCATTGTTGGTACGTGTTAGGAGAGGATTGTTAAAGATCTTGAGTGGAATGTTTTGGGGGGGACACAGACCCCATGCAAGTGTTTTGAGTAGGCACCATAGGATTTCCCAAAACATGTCGATAAAGTGTTGTCTTTGGTCTTCGGGTAAGTGTTGTAGGATTTTGTTACAATCCCAACAACAACGGCATCATGTCCTTAGACCCTATGGAAACCACAAAATAGGTCGGGATCATAGTCCCAAGGTCTTTGTTTTGAATTTTGTTGTGGCCCAAAATTTTGATTATTGTTCACTATTGGTTATTGTAGTTGAAATTTGGAGGTTGTTGCCCTTGATTTGAGTATTGGTTAGGGTAACCACTTGAGTATTCAAGCTAGGGCCTTGAGCCTAAAATTATTGTTGTTATTATTGAGGCGGTGGATGATTGAACTCCACGCGCGTTAATCCTGGCTGAAATGTTTTTACTCCTTTGATTGATTATTCTTGTTATTGTTGTTATTTTTAGCGTTATTTATATTTTAGGGTATTAAAAACACTAGGTTTCTTCACTTGATTAGTAACACCATCGGTTTTTAACACCGAGGTTTTTATTGAGGACATTAGGTCCTTGGTTGTTATTTGTATTTTTTGGGAAAATTGAGTTACCTTGATTGGGAGTGATCAACCTCTTGTTAGATTCATAGTTCTTGCGACCGCTATCTATTACGGTTGGATCTATCCAAAGAGCACCCTCTAGCACCTCTTCATAACTTTTAAGTGGGAAATTTTGGACTTCCTACATTGTTTCCTTATTAAGAGAATGAAGGTCATAGAGCTCTATTTTATCAATATTAGGTGTGCTTGTTTAAGAGTATAGGACGTTTTGCCATCTCTGGATGAAATGTTTAGAAAAATCATTATGCTCTTGTTTTATGTGTAGGAATTCCTGATTCCTATCCTTAGCAATTTATTCATGTCAAAATATTTAATAAAATCGGACATGATTTGTTTGAAAGAGTGTATTACGCATCGATATCCTGTAATACCAATCGAGAGTAATACCTTTTAAAGTATTAGGGAAGATTTTAGTAACAACTGCATCCCATGGGAGCAACTCTTGAATGGAAGTTGCATATGCCTTGATATGGGTGTTCGGATCTCCCTCCCCTTTAAACCTACGAATATCCGATGAGGCCTTGGAAGCATGAAAATTAGTATGGAAAATTTAAGGGGCTCTTTTAGATATTCTCGAGTAGGTACCTACCACGTAGGACTCAACCATTGATGATCCTTGTTGGAGAGGTGGAGGTGGAATTGGGTGTTGGTATGGTGCAACATATATGTTTTTGGGGCATAAGGAATCCCATGTGGCTGACCATAACGGTAAGAGTACATGTCCCCATGTGATGATTTAAAATACATATGTACGTAGGGGGACATTATTTCGGTATGGATTTGAAGGAAAAAATCCATGAAACGTTGTATATCCACTTGGGATGGTGTTTGAGAATGCACTTCCGGTTGGTACCTATTGTGGATATCCATATGTAGCATGGGGGCATACCTAAGGTGCCCGACCTAGTGGGAAGCTCCCGCAACTAGGATCTCCCATATAAACCTGGAGGATTTAGTGTAATGGGCATTTGTCCATAGTTCGTGGATAAAATGGGATTTTTCCTTCCCAACATATCAAGCTTGATTCTTTTGAGCAAATTTCAATTCCTTAACCTTGTCCACCAATGCCAAGATGACCTCTTTGATGATGATAGGGTGTTTTGTTTTGGCATATGTTGTTAAACCTTTGTGGGTTTCTAAGGAATGTGGTATCCTACTATAAATTGTTCATTGTTTTACCACCCCTCATTAGCAAGATTCTTGTCTATAAGAGGGGTAGTGGTGTTGATTTGAAGCAAGACATTCGCATGTCCTTGTACCTTTTTTAAATGTTGAATCATATTCAGAAAGAATTGTTCATACAGTGTAACACACTAAGTATGCCTCATCTAAAAATGGGATTTGCTCGGATTGCATGCTGATTGGAAGTCCGAACAAAACTCGAGGAGACAAGCTTGATTATCCTATGAAATTCATGTGGTTAGAGCTTGAGAACTCATGTTGTTGTGTTTGTGTTAGTTTTTCGGTTTCCTTAATCCTCGACCAAGGATCTAGGATTGGTCCCTTGAGGAAGAGGATTTTGAGAAGAAGGATGGTGGGTTGAGCAATTGTCTACCCATGCGAGATAGTGAAGGAGATTGTTTTTGTCTTCCCATTTGATGGTAGTAGGCCTCAAGACCCAAAATGGATCAATCATATCCATCGTATCTCAACATATTTGGGGGCTTGATGCAGCCTATAATTCACGAGATAACACCCTAGACGTGCTAGCACATCACTTAGCCTAGACCGAGAACTCACCCAAAGTGCACAAAGGTATCGATGTACCTATTTAGGGTTCTTGTAATAGAATGTTAACATGATGAAGAATTAAAGCATATAGATCCATAACTAATACATCATTGTATAGTGCATGACATATCTAGATATAGTAAAGAATAGGTTTAAACAATAATTATGATAGACATAAGAACATGCACTACCTGTTGGTGTGTGTTATTTTCCACATCATTAGGTGAGTCATCTCAATTAGGTGAGATCGTAGGTCCATGTGTCATTTAGGGGTCACTATGAGATTCCCTTATGCGTCAGTGTGTCAGCATGTCAATGCGTCAATGCGTCATATGCGTCATTGGGAGTTACACTTCTATTCTAGGAATGTAACTCCCCCTCTCTACTCGAGTTTTCATGATTGTAGCACTGGGGGTTACTCAGCACCTCCTATATGTACACCCTATTTGATCTATGAGATAGAGGAGAGTTTTATGGCTTAACCAGGTTTTGCCCATGTTTCAAATCTTTGCATGCACATTCGGTTGATGCTCGCTCCTCCCGAGATCTCTTCACGCTGTTGTTCGCACGTTCGTTGATGTGCACATCGTCCCTCATGATCCTTACTTACGGGTTTTAAACCCTCTTTCATGGTATCAGAGTGAATCTTGTGGATCCGTGCACTCATCGGTGTTTCTGTGCGTGTTTTCCAACTTTTGGCGTGATATTCAGATTTAATTGCGTGTGTCGTAATGGATATTCCGACCATGCTCTACTTGCACTGATTCAGGATTCATACCTCGGTTTGGTTTTTAGGTGTTCGTGGTTTCATTTTGGGGTTTAAGGGTTTTGCATCTTTACATGCAGCTTTTTCAACTCACCTTACTCGCCGATTGACTCCATCCGCCTTTACATCTATGCCTTCATGCTTGACCTCTGCGAGCTCATCTCGTGCTACCTCGATTGCAGCTCATCTGTTTCTACAGCTCCCCTAGTGGATCACGACCCCATCTACATCAACCTTTGAGCCTTTTTGTTTGGAACCTTTTTGCTCGTCTTTGGGTTTTAATCTCATTTACATCGGTCTCTGACTCAAGTATCACTAGTTATATGTGTTGTTTTTGGGCATAACTCGTGTTTGAAGGTGTTTCATTGTTTTCATATGCTTCGGCCCTCGTGGTTTAGCTGAGTTACTGAGTGTTTGACTTCCATTTTGCTTGTGTTTTGGACCTGTTTGTTCGTTCCTTTTCTACCACAGTTGTTTTGTGCATGGTCCCCAACTCCTGGCATCGTTGTTGCTCTCCCCAATATCCACCACCTTCCACCAACATCCTTTTGCATTGGAAAAACGTTTTCTTTGAATGTTTTATCATTGGTTCACCTTTGTTGTTTCGTGTTCTCTGGTTCACCCACACATCAAAACATTTTTTGTCTCCAACTTGCTGCACGCATTCCCAGCTCCACCTGATTCAACCGCAACCTACTTGTGATAAGTATCAGCTCCAACTGCTCAAAAAAGATCCTCTGCAGTGACCGTTTTCAGCTCCCACCTGCATTTTTTACATTGGAAAACATTTTTTTAACTTTTTGTTTTGGTCACTCCTTATGCAGTCCACCAGGCTCATTCTGCGTGGCCATTTTTTGTGTGGATCTCCATTTTTATAGTCCACGTGGCCTTACAACCTACCTGCAATGAAGGTAGCACAAGGTATTTCTGACAGCGGTCTCCACGGTGGTCAAACGGCCACTCCAGCAACCTGCAGCAAATTGGCATCTTCAACAACCAAGTGCTTCCAACGTGGGCCCCCTCCACCTTCTTTTAATGTTTTAGGGTGTTAAAAAAAACATTCATTGTAATAGCATGTAATTAATTTTTTAGGCTCTAATTTTGGCTTGTATTATGCCCTTCCTATGAGCGTCGAAGACAGGGGCGAGGTTCGGGGTTGGCAAGAGGCTAATCCCCCCTCGCAGTAAAAACAATACCCTACTAAAATTTTGTTCCGTTTCCAACGAGTAGTCACACGATACCCTTTGCACCCATCTCGTGTACTTTTTTAATGCATTTGCAACATTAGTGGCATTTTCCATCAGTTGTGGGAATCATTTTAATGCTATAACTTTTGACTCACTGCTCGTTTTTTAGCACTTCTTTAGTCAAAGTTGCATGATTTTTCGCACATTATGTGATGACATTGTCGGGCTTTGTAAATGCACTACTTTATAAAGTGCCACATTCGGGGGTTGATTGTACTCTTGGGCTTTCACACGCATACGCATTATCGGCTGAGTCGACGTCTTGCTTTTGTGCATCTTGCATTTTGCATCATGGAGAGTGCTCTTTCCAGACGTGAGCATCGTAGGATCACCTTATGACCTCTGCTACTTCTCACCGGGAGAGGAAACTATTCATCTTGGCGTGCTTCCATGGAACATTACTTTGCCCATGAGGGTCTTTTACCCTTCTTGCTTGGGCAGTTCGCACCCACCGATCATCGTCATCAGAGGACTTCTTGACACTTGTGACCATGTATTTGGTCACATAATGAAGCGTTTCTCTCTCTCTCTTTGGTTTCATGTGGCAGCTCGAGATCCACCTCATCGTGTCTCGAAGCATTCTTCAGTCCCTCTATGGAGACCCTTCACATACTGCCATCGTTGTTGTTTCTATTGATTCAGTTGTCTCCTCCATTTCTTCATGTGATGACAGTTCCATTGACATAGACTCACTTGATTCTACTTTTGATGACGAGGATTGTGCACCTTGTTCTGATGTCAAGAGTACTATAGAGGACTCTTCTCCTCTTTCTCTCACTATTCCAGACATTGTTGTCACCCCCCACATCTCATCAGATATCGAGCAGTCTTCTACTCAACCTCATACCATCATCACACCCGCCTCCTTTCCACTTCCAGTGTGTGAGGCCCCTTCCACTCCTCTGCCTTCATTGGATGACTCATACCTATCTGACATCGCTCTTCTGTTTGTTGAGCCCCCTCATTGGGATGAGTATCTTCCTGACCTTAGTCGTCTTTTCGCAGAGTCTACTTGTGATGCTCTATAGGTTCCTCATCCATCTACAGGTATTTCAGAGGATTTCATCATCTCTGTTGTTAGGAGTGCCCCTTCTGGGATTCATGTCATTTCCACATTTCCATAGACCTTCATTGATCCACCCTCAGTTGTGGATCCCTTTTCTGTTGTGGAGGATGTTTTTTTCCCTTCACATCACTTGGAAATACTTTCTGCAGTGTTTCTCTTCACTCGACGGCAGCTTATGCACGTGGCATTACCTTCGGTTCCTTGGCACTCACTCGCTAGACCTATGTCACACTTCCGTGCACCAGACTCAGAGTTCTTCGTGTTGCTGCCTTCAGTTTCCTTTATGGAGTGGGCAGACTTCCAGCATGTCATTTCTGTCCTTCCTAAGGGTAGGCACATAGTTCATTGTGGGTGGCTCTTCTTTAGTCCAAAGGTAGAGGATCTCATGATCGACATTCTTGGGAGACCTCCTAGAGCTGCAGAGTTCAGATCCGTCCATGGCATCTTCTGCATTCCTCTCGTCTCCCTCTTCTTCTCTCTTCTTCTTCTTTCCGAGAGATTGCCTCTTTGTACATGGGTACCTTTTTAGGCTCGTCTATGGCCGGGACCCATTTTTGGCATCTTTCTTAGATTAGAGAGTGTGTTTTCTCTTGTGGTGGATGTTTTTCCCACTAGGTTTTCCTTCATTACTTGGGATCTTCTTTCTTGTACGTGGGTACCTCATCAGGCTTTGTGCTGGGACCCATTTCTCGTTTCTAACTTGCCACCTCATCCTAAGTTACGATGAAGGGGGGGTGTTGGTGTGTGTTATTTTCCACATCATTAGGTGAGTCATCTCACTTAGGTGAGATCATAGGTCCATGTGTCATTTAGGGGTCATTATGAGATTCCCTTATGTGTTAGTGCGTCAGCGTGTCATATGCATCATTGGGAGTTACACTTCTATTCTAGGAATGTAACTCCCCCTCTTTACTCGAGTTGTCATGATTTGCAGCTTTGGGGTTACTCAACACCTCCTATATGTACACCTCATTTGATCTATGAGATAGAGGAGAGTTTTATGGCTTAACCAGGTTATGCCCGTGTTTCAAATCTTTGCATGCACATTCGGTTGATGCTCACTCCTCTCGAGATCTATTCATGCTTTCGCTCGCATGTTTGTTGATGTGCACGTCGTCCTCGTGATCCTCGCCACGGGTTTTAAACCCTCTTTCACTACCCATTTACAAATAGGAATGACACTTAGGTTCAGTCAATATCTTCCATCTCTTAATTATCACAATAACACAAAAGCTTCTTACAATATTGGAAATCTATGCTGATGTGTGCATGGATATGATATGGTAATCTAGAAAACATGCACACTATGTTATCTATCTCTCTATATCCATCATCTCCCTACCAGGTAATTCACTACATATATATAGGGTGGGGACTTTCCCTTCACCACTTATCTATTCCAAAAATAGGTGCATGCTATTAATAGCCACGTGCCATTTTCATGCATAGCCACACATACAAGTGTGTTATCTATAGACTACTGATAGTTAACTGAGGTGACAATCCTATTCTTAGATTGTCTCCATGCAAAAGCACTCTGAATCCGATCCTCCAAAAATAGACAATGTGTGGCGTGCACGTCTCTGCATTGTTGGTGTGTTCTGCATGTTATCTTCTAAAAATAGATCTTCATGCCCAAAAATGGCTAAGTCCTAAATGCTGACTTGCCTTGCACACATGGGTTCTTCCTGTCCCTTCACGCCCTTGAACCTAGCCTTTTTTCCCTGCGTGGACTTCTTGTGTGAGTTTTGTCAAGTATTCTCTTATCAACATTACCCCACACTAACCTCATTGTCGCCCTGACAATGGGTATCTACAAAAAAATTGTTGAATAGAAGGAATCAAAAATAATTTGAATGAATAAAGAATGCTTTTATTTGGCAACCTCATCTATCTCATCTTAAAGGATCAACTTTGGATACTCCTCTTTTATTTCGGCCTCTAAGGCCTGCCACTCAGTGAGAGCCTTCTCTACTTTCTCTGGAATGTCCACAACGATGGAATCAAGCTCATCCTTTACAATTTCCCCTTTTTCATTCTGCAAGACCAACATAATGTTGGACATTGCAGTCATCCTTCCCTCCAAGTACATCCATTTTCTGTGCGATGAGTTTCCCAAGCTCATTTAATATTTCCTTGTGCGGCTCTTATGCTGCTGCTAGGGCCTCACACTTTTGTTTTACAATAGTTAACCTTTCTGCACGGCCCAAAGTATCATCCCTCATAGCCTTCTAGACTTCATTATCTTCTTCCGAGTCTTTACCTTGATTAATGCCTTTGGAGCTATGAATATATTTAAGGCATGATCCACTTTTTTCAATTCTTCTTGAAGTGTTTCAGCAGTCCGTCGTATGATGCAACCTTTCTTACTACTGCAACCTTTTCCCTTTCCGCATCTTGTGTTGGATCCTTTGGTATTGGCATACATAGAGGTTCATCTTCAAGCACTAGGTCTACTAAGGTACTTACATAGTGTATCACTGAAGGAAACATCTTTGGTACCTTTGGTTCTAGGTATGGCCTAGCCTTCATGACAGTATCACCAATTTCTCTACGAGAAATTTGAAAAATACAACATTTTTCTTTTGTGCTAAGTCTTTTTCCTATGTTAGGCACGATATTTTCCCATCCTTTGTTTTAATATCTTTCCTAAGTGCCATAATCATGGCGGCCTTATCCACGTTGCACCTCGCCACTTCGTTGATACTTTGACGGTGCGTTGCTCACCTATTCATCGACGCGACATGACAAGAAGCTTCACTGTCATATGTCTAGCTTGGGGTTCCTTCTTTAGCCATCTCGACACGCATGACTCCTTGCATGCATCAAAGTCAGGATCATCTATGTGGGTGTGCATTGACCATGATAGTTTATTTTGAGTGCACACGGTTTCCATATCCTCATCCATTATCTCCTAGCCGAATAAATCCATCTGTGTTATCGTTCTCTGGAAGCATGTGTAGACAATATTTCCTATGTCCTCAACGTATCCAATGAGTGGTGCACGGTGTTCTCCACTCATTCTCTTTGTCCTTGGCCCTTTTGGAACTTGAGCTTCAAGGTTAGGAGTCTGTGTAGTATCTTGAGTAGTCTCATGTGTGGTTTCAGATGTTTCCTTCTCTCCTTCTTCTCCATCTTTCATCTCTTCATCTTTTGGCTCTTCTTCTTGCTCAAGTGGAGTAGGAGATCCTGGCACACTCTCCTCCAATCCTTTGGCCTCTTCATCTAACTTCAACTTCCTTCTCCTTTTTGGCTCAGTGGAATCCTTGTGCAGAGAGAGACGAGGTGATCTCCTTACCATTTTTGGGGTTCCACCTTGAGTCCTTGTGCATCTGAATACTTTCTTGAACCTATTATCTCCTATTCTACCCCCTTATCATCTTCTTCATCCTGCCCTTTGTAGTGAAGTAGTGGCACGATGTGATTACTTCATGTCCGAAGGTTGCCTCCTTCTATGCTCCAATCCACCACTATCTTCACACTCTTCTTCTTCATCTTCTACGTCAATGGTTTCTATGGGCTTCAACACACGGTCTGTTCTCCATTGTATGATGACCCTTCGGTGGCCTCCGAAGTGCGAACTCATTCTCCATGTACTTATTTTTTTCCATTTTGGTCTTTAGCTGAAGATACACTAATGTTGCCCCAATATCTTCGACAACTAGACTCGTGGGCTTGATGCTCAATACTTCTGAAATAAGCCTCTCGATATACGCACTTTTCCATGGATACACATATTTCTTTCTCAAGGTGTGGTAGTCATAGTCTACCTTCTCTGCATTGAAGGCCAAAGCGGTGTGTGTCGTGAATTTGTGGATTGATGTTTGAAAGTACCTCTGTAAAAGCGTAGGGAAATTTGCACTAAGGGATCCAAGATCCATCTTTCATTGGGAATCACACGATGCAAAAATGCTGATATACAAAAACTAGACTTGCTTCCCTATTACCAAAGGTAGGTCCTTCGGGATGCGCCACTCTTCTTCAAAGGCCGCACGGAGCCTGTCGTACCATTTCTCTACTCTTTGCTTGACATAGTCTGTCATGGACCCTTTACATAGGTACTTACTGAACCTTTTAGCTGGGGAATTATTCTCCATGGGGTATTCCCATATCTTCTCCTTTGGTCCGTTTGGTACTCCAATCTCCATGAATACCAGTGACAATAGAACAGCTCCAAAGTTGATTTTTCCTCTTGTACATGCTTCCTCAACTATTTGTTCTACAATGTAGCCTGTAATATTGTAGACTACTCCTTCTGACATCCGCTTCGTAACATGCAGCCACATGGTGTTCACCTGTGACCACCTCTCCTGGTCATTCAAATTCATAACAAGATGTGTTGCTTCTTGTACAACCAAACAATTCTTTAGTTTATCAATGTCCATATTGTGCGGATCCTTTAAGTATCCCAACTCCTTCCTTATTTTTAGAATTGTGGCCTTATCTTTTAGGTCATTCTTTATATCCTCTTCTCTCGGCCTTCAAACCTATCACTGTGGAGATTAGCGTGGATGAGATTCTAACTCGAATCTGCACGCATAGAAAAATTCCTCATGTACTCTACTCATGAGCCATTGGTATAAAGGCTCATACTTCCCGAAATATGGAAGCTCATATAATTGGTAGACTCCAATTCTTTTTAGAAGTTTCTCACCTACATCATCATAAACCGACATGTCATTTGTCATGCATTTGTTTGTCTTCGTGTTGAGCAGGGTATCAAGTTCCTTTTTGTTCTCTATGGTCCTATGGTTATACTCGATCACTTTTCTTTTTCTTATATGCGAATTCCACTCTTGGCCAACTATGACGCCCTCTGGATATTGCATTTATGAAAATTTACTTTTAGGTGTCATCTCTTCCTCCTCTACAAATACCTTTTTCTTCCTCTATGTTCCCATTGTAGCTATTTTCTTGGGTGCCATTTTTACCTTGCAATCCTTCTATAGACACTTACCTCTTCAACTCCATAATTCCCAACTCAAACCCTAGCTTGAGTTAGCATGCCCTAGGTGAAATCACATGCCCTAGCTCCTCTCTCGTCGTCCTATGTTTCTCAAACCCTTCACCACCAGGGGACACAAGCTTATTTTATGCATAGATCTGCTTGTCACGTCCGGTTTCACACCCTTCACACCTCAAATAGATTACTATGCTCTTTGCACTTAGCTTTTTCTCAAATACTCTTAAGCATAATTGTAAAAATGAACTCGCATCCCGTCCTTATATAGATTTTCAAATTTTTATGCATTTATTGCTTCTCCACCTACCAAATATTCTCTAATTTATAGACAAATTTTTTTCTTTCCATACGGTACATATTCGCACTTTTGGCCTATAACCTTCTAGCGTGCCTTCCTACCCTTTAGTCACAGACTTCTCTTCATCATGTGCCCATGCACCGAGTACCCCATCACTATACCTTATCTTGGTAGTTATCATGGCTTATGCTTACCTTACGTTATACTTTTCCTTCATTCATCTCCATCCTTGGTCACTTTTGAAGCAATTTGTTTACTTTGAAAAATATCCATAGCATCTTATTCCTTTCCACCTTTCGGGCCAGAAGTTTGTACCTTGATATCAATAATCATACCCCACACTAAAAGTATGTGTAGTCCGTTGTGCATCAACATGCTCCATATTTTAGTTAGCTTCATGCGCGCAAGTGCACTTATTACAAAAGAACAAAAACTAAAGTGACAAAGAATAGTGATAACGAAAGAAATACATTAAGGAAATACATAATGGAAACCTAATATAATTGGCAATACTACCTTATTACAAATTCCAAGAAGACTTATTTATAGTAGGGCTTCAACCTACTCCCGTTAAAGTAACTAGGTAGCCGTGTTCCATCTAGTGCTTCTAACTTGCAAGCGCTTGTTTCAATGATGTAAGTAATAACATACTAACCTAACCAATGTACCTTAATTTTTCGGATGGTGCAAGAACTTAGAGTCATAGAGAACTACCATTTATCCAATCTAAAACTTCTTATCCTTTATGTTTTTGTCACGCCATGCTTTCTGCCTGGTCTTTTCCTAATTTTGAATCCATCATGTTATGGCTCATCACTCATCCGGTTGAATCATCTTCTCAATACGCTCTTCTAAAGCCTGCTCATACGCTAGACCTCTAGCCCGCACAATGCACAAAGAAGGTAACATAAATTCTATAGGGAGAATGGCCTACGTCAAACACAAACTGAAATGATGTGGCTTTATTTAATCTCTTATAAGCCGTTCTATATGCCCAAAGAACAGCGACACTTTATCATCCCAATCCTTTCTTCCAACATCAAAATGTTTTGTTAGTGTCGGCTCAAAATCTTGTTAAAAGCCTCAAGCAATGCCATTTTCCTTAGGATGATAGGGTGTAGTCTTATGGTGTGCAACCATAAACTCATCTAATAGGATCATTATTGTCTCATTCAAAAGTGTGTATCCCTATCACTTTTCAAGATTAAATTAAATCCATTTCTTGTAAGAACATCCTCCCATAGAAACCTAGCTGCTATACCCACTGTACAATCCTTCGTAGGTGCTTCTTCTGCCCACCTTGTGAGATAATTTGTACAAGTAATGATATAGCGCGAACCAGTCCTACACGCGAATGGCAAAATAGGTCCTACAAAATTGATGGCCCATTTCTCAAATTGTTTGCCACTAGTAATAGGGCTAAGAGGCATCTCATCTCTTTATGTCGGTTTACCTAGATGTTTACAATGGTCACACACTTTGCAATACGTTTTACAATCTTTATACAATGTCTCCCACCATAATCCAACAAGTAGGATCTGTTGGGTAGTTGCATCACCTGCATAGTGGCCACCTGCAATAGCACCATGTGCCTCCTCCATTATATCCTTGTGCTCATGCTTTAATACACAATGGCATAATACTTCATCTCTACCTAACTTGTAGATGTCACCACCGATTAACATAAATGGTGTCGTGCGTATTGCAAATTGTGAATAAAATCTTTGAATTCTGAAAAACTATCTCGAGAATATAGCAGTGCATTTTTCATCCAAAAGGCATCACAAGATAGGCAAAATTTCCCCATTCAAGTAGTAAAATTTCTCTTTTCTTGATCCTCCTAAGCAATCCTATCCCGATGATACAGAAAATCCATTTGTGAATGAATATATTTTGCACTCTGTCACTCCTTCAAGTATTTCCTAAGTGAATGGTGTAGAAAAGGGTCGTGACACATGCAACATTCAAATCCCGTAATCTACATAGATTTGAATCCTACCATCCTTCTTGATCATCGATCACCATAGGACTAACCCATTCTAACACATCCAGGGTCGAATAATCCCATATTTCAGCATCTTATCAATCTCTTCCTTCACCTTTTCACGTAAATTGGGATTCATTATATACGGCTACTTTCTAACTTGGCATGCACCATCCTTAAGCTTTATATTAATTTCCCAAGTGATTCATGCACACCTTTAAGTTCATGATACCCTCAAGGGAATAAGTCCGGTAATCCCCGAGTAACTCAATGATCTTTGACACTTCCGATTCGACCAATAGTATCCAATTATGAGCTCCTTTAGCTTAGCCTCGAACCTATATTCACCTTCTTTTTCTTCATGGGTTCGTGATAGGCGTGCATATCCTTGTCTGCACTTTCCAATACCTTGCACACCCCTTGTGAATGTTCAATATCTAGGTTCTCAACTTCCTCATCATCCACTATGTAAACCATCTTTCCTTTCTCTTTCTCAAGGAAAGCACGTTCAAGTAGTATGGATTCCATTTATTCTTCCTTTTCAAAATGCACTCCGGACTCTGTCTCACCAAATATTTCTGAATATGCTCTTCTACCTTTGCACTATCTCCCATAGTTAAGCGCTTGAAAAATTTTAATGCTTCTTCTACTAGAGGTTTAGTCGAGAAGTAGTCAAAGGTCTAGATCATTCCTGCAGTCAAATTTTTCCAATTCCCAAAGTATCTCTATGTATTTTTGCATATATATACTGTGTGTGTGCGCAACCTTGTAAAGTAGAATACAATATATGTACCCAGTGAAGGTGGTAATGCTTCTTGTCCCGTTGTCAGAGTCTCTCATACTATCTGAATGTGATCCGAACGGGTTGTTCACCATTATAATTCCTGATCTACATAGGTGCATTGCACCTTAAAAACCTAGTAGATAGAGGGGTTCCAATCTCCCCATTCTATAAGATTATCTCTATGGACTACCCACCAATGTCGCCATCCCCGCAAGGTACACACTAACATATCTCTTCTCTTAATTTGATCTATCCACTATGCTTCCATGGCTTTCAAAAACATAGGAATATCTTCTACCCTAGCATACCAAGGTACTATGCTACCTATCCATCAAATTGTAGACACCAAATTCGTGTCTCACGACCCCTTGTGACCCGCATCCCATTTCGCAACCTAACCTCATTACCTTAACTTCACACAATTATTTATTAATTACCTTGTAATTGATAAATCCACATCACCTTACCCGCCACCTCACTTTGCCACCTCATCATGACCTAGCCCTAACCCTAAACTAAGCTAATTAAGACCCATGACTTAGTCTAGACTCACATCCATAACTAATGCCTCCTTACTCGCACTCCAAAGCCGACCTTCTAGCCACTTGACCAAGCCCGCAACCGATCTCTCGGGAGAAAAGCGGGGAAGGTGGGCTATTTTACTAAAAATAGCCTACTTTTTCCCAACCGATGCGGTTCTACTCGACCGCCGTCGGTTAGACAACCGCCATCGGTTCCCCTCGTAAAGGGGCTTCCCAAACCAAAACAACGAATCGGAATTTCATTTTGGAGATCGGTCGAAGGATTTTTAACAAAAGGAGAGTCCAAAGCGATCGGCCAGAGTCGAACTTCACTTGACCAAGCGAGAGGCGAGTAAAGAAACCGAGAAGAGTGGGCGAAAGGAGATCAACTTGCACCTTCATCAAAAACCAGTAAGTTATATCTTGCATGTCCTCCATTATAACATTTCTTGTGCTTTTGGAATTGCAATCTTCCCAAATCCGTTCCTGAACCCATTATCTAACGTACCATTGCCTCTAACTATCATTCCTTAGCTTCTAACCATCCCATTTCTCAATACTATCCAAAAACCAGCCATTACAAACACCACAACCAGCCCAGAAGATCCTAGAACCAACCGGTATCGGTTATCAGTGACCGCCATCGGTTATAGGTAATCGGCATCGGTTCCTTTGATCAAAACCAAGAAAAACACCTTTTCCCTACCGGTTCCACGAAACAATTTAATTGGTACTCTGAGTATTTTGTGTTAATTCATATTAGCAGGGGAATCGACCACCTTCGAAAGGAAGTTTCATACTTCCTGGCCCAAGGCGATTCCCTCATTTATTATCTAATCAAAATCTTGTGGTCTTGTGTTCTTATTTGCAGTAGTCCTTCCAAGACAAAAAGGAGTTCTTCGCATCGGCTGATCTTTCTACGGTGACGCGCACATCATCTCGACATTCTCTGTGTATTCCTCCTAACCCTAACCTTATCTGTTTCTATAAGGAACGAAGCATTTCGAGTGAAACACAAATAGAACGAAGTCTATTTTTGTGTGCCACGCTTTTACCTCGCGCCCTACTAGTTCATATGTAACATGAGCCCAATTGTCACAAGCAATACTCATAATACCACTAATAGAATGAGAATCTTCCCACCGTATGATGGCTTCCTTTAATGGCTCATTGACCTGCGGGTCTGAATAACGCATACATAGATTATGTTTAAGTCCTCCTCACTTAAAGGCTTAACATATGGTGTAGACTTCCCATCTATCAAAGGTATTACAACCCTTTCCTCCTTGTTCTCAAAGTTCATATACCCCTTATTGAATCTCAAGTCAACATTATTCACATAACAACAAGGGCATCCAAGCAAGACTGGAAAATTATCTTCCTCTGCAAGTGCTAATACCTCAAAATCCCCAGTGAAATTGGCCCCATTGTATGGTTATAAATGCATCCTCAAAACTCCTATAGGAGTGTTGGTCCGAAAATCTGTCGGGTGGATAGATCTATGGATAGACGAGCCAACAGTGTGCAGGGCATAGCCCCTCTTTGAGTTAGCAAAGCAAAACTGGTTTATTGCTATTCTACCAGCAGGAATCTTGTGCAAGTCTCACAATATTCTGCCTTCGGGGGTTTGGGATCTCATCCCAGTAGGTGTATTTCCAGCTACAAAGAGAAAGGAAAGGAAGAAAGGATGAAGAAAGATCGTGTCGAAGGGAGAAAAGAAATGAATTCCAAAGCGAGAAAGGTCGGAGGGTTTATGTTTTGGGATTGGTAAACATGAGCCAAACCTACTTGCATAAATGAATAAAGCAATATTGATGAGCAAATGACAAAAAGTAGATATGAATCTAACGAGAATAAACACATAGATCGACATAAGAAAGATCGATGCATATAACACATGTATTCAAAGACAAAGTCTTAATA
Organism: Taxus wallichiana var. yunnanensis; assembly: GCA_018340775.1. Taxonomy (NCBI): domain Eukaryota; kingdom Viridiplantae; phylum Streptophyta; class Pinopsida; order Cupressales; family Taxaceae; genus Taxus; species Taxus wallichiana. Next base: position 316,889,390 of record CM031241.1, on the reverse strand, counting down.
TTTGTATTAATATTTCTTACATTACAAGGAAGCTCAAAGTCTTTCTCTCCTCACTTCTATTTTTCATCTAAAAAATGTCCACCACGAATACAACAAGTATTCAAGTATTTATAGAAGGAGGAGAAGAAGGAAGGAAAAAAGGAGCCAACCACTTATTTACAAAATATCTAAAAGTCATGTTGACTTTTGACAACTTGATGGATGACATCATCCCATGGTGCAACATGGATGATGTCATCATTTGTGTCAACACACTTTAGATATTCACAAAAAAGAAAGTCGAAGAAGTGAGAGAGGAAGAGAGAGAAATCATTCATAAATCGCCAACTGCGGGTGAAAGGGGTATCCGCTTCTTTCGCTACTCGGTGACGAGATGTGAAATTGGGCACAGTATTCCATGAACTTGCTGATCATGGGCTCTAGTTGATCCTGGGAAGGATCCTTGTGTCGCTCACTGATCGCCTCGCAAGTCTCCCACTAGTCTATGAGCTTCTTTGGGAGTTTGGAATATTCACTCTTTGCTTCAATGAGGAACCCGATGAAGTCCCGACAGGCCAGCAGGTTATTGATATATTCCGTGTCAAAAGTGACCTCTGGCCCCAGCCCTTGTGAAACGATCTCCTTGAAAATCGAACGGTTTCATCAACTTTCCTTAAGGTGAAGGAAGGAGTAAGCAGACACGAGACATCCGAAGAACGATCTGCTTTCGATTTGGTGCATTGCGTCAAGGCTTCTTCCTTTACCTTGTCGATCTTTTCAAGACCAAACTCTAGTTGATCTACCCGGTAGTCAGTGGAAAGGACTTTGTTGAGGGCTCTGGGATGGCCGAAAACACCGAACTTAACAGATCTTGATGAACAGTCAAACATTTTTGGAAGGTCTCATGCTTTGTAGTCTAGCATGGTCCAGCTCTTCGATTATGGGTCCTGCCAACACCTAGACTTCCTTATTCGCCTTGTTGATATTCAAATATAAATCAATGAACTTGGTGATTACTTGTTCACTTTGTCCTTGAGAATCGGCTCCTCCAGTGGAAAGCTGCGTGCCACCTGCTCGCCGATCTTTGCATATTCATTGATTTTATCCTGGCTGGGGCTCGGGAGTCTCGGCGGCGGATTGTGGGAGGTATACTACCCATCTTTCCGTAAGGTTTGGAGCAGATGTCTATTTTGCTCTTTCAGCAGACCTTTCTCTTCTTTTGATTCTTGAAGCTTCTTGCAGAGGGCGTCGATTGTAGATAGGGCCTCTCCCGAAGACTTTCGGAAGACGTCCCCATTGTGACTTGAGTCACCTGTATAATCTGTTGGAGATAGATCTCTTCTATTCTTGAGAGGATTGGGGTACGCGATCTCCATCACCCTTTCCCCGCCGCACTTTGAGAGAAGCGTGTAATAGGCTTTGCTTCTTTACCCCTTTCGAAGGGATCACGAAGAAGTCCATCGGTGAGATGGGAACTTTCCTTTTTGCTTTGACTTAAGTCTTTGGGAGATCAAAGCTGGACTTATGGGAGAAGGGCCGGAAACAGAGAAGGGGGCAGCTACAGTAGTAGAAGGGAAGAACGTGGAGACACGTGGCGGCGGCATAGAGAGAAAAGCCGAAGAAGTGCCCACGGGAGGAAGGGATACTGCAGGAGAGGAAGACATAGGAAGGGAAGGGAGCTCAGCGATGAGGGAAGAAATGGAGGGGACAGCTCGCGAGAGAGGAGAAGATGGAAGAAGAAGCAAGAGGAAGAAGAAGAAGGGGAAGAGGACACGACCAAAGGGATGGTCTCTTGACTCACTCGAGGAGGGGGAGGAGGAGAAGGAGAAGGAACAGAAGGGACCTCAGTTGTTATAGTTGTGGCCACACACCCGAGTGGATGTGCTAATTGGAATGTCTTCCACTATTTCTTCCTCTGTGCTTTTCAGGATTTCAACCCATTCTTGTGAGGCGGAAGGAGGACTTTCTGGGGCTTCCTCTTGGGTGGAACTGGATTCACCCTCTTTGTCTTTACCTTTGCCTTTAGGCTGCTGTTTTGGTCTAGGAGGTGCGTTACCCAACGGAGAAGTTGTGAAATCGACCCTGAGGTAGATGAACCCATTCATTCGGCACCAATGCTCTATTCTGCGCAGATTTTCCTTGACTCTTTCATCAATTGTTTGAGGTGCTTTAGTTCTATCGACTGCTGAAAAAGGCCAATCGTCCCCGTTTGTATCAAGGTATACTTGATCCACTTCCTGCTCGGTAGTTTGGTAGCCTTTGGGGACGATGGCTACCCCATACTGGATGATTTCTACTAAGGCCAAGCGGGAATGATCCTTCCTCCTGAGCTCAACCTCATGAATGACGTCGATGTAGATGTCTTCAATCTGAGGAATGTGGATTGGATCGAGCTTAGCCCTAGGCGAGAAAATTCCTCGGGTCGAAGGTGGGTCTTCTTTGGGAAGTTATGTTTCGATTTAACAACTTGAGCTCTGCGAACATGTCTTTCACCTTGTGGTGAGTGAGACATGTATACCTACCCACTGTGAGGGGGAAAGGAGTTCCACCCTTCTTTCTCTTGAGACATTTCTCGTGGTAGGTAATTGTTTGCCTCGCAGCTCCAACAGGATCAACTTGGGACCGGCGAACCTCGGCAGTTTAGTTGGTTCCCCCAAGAAGTTGGCCGCCCTCAGATAGGTGAACGTGGGGAATTGAGTGAACAAGGCCCCCCATTTCTCTCAGAATCGCCACGATGTTCTTGGTCGATGCGACCAGTAAGTCATATTCGGCCTCAACAGGCAGATGATGAAGTAGAAGAATGCATCATTTATTTTTGTAAATTGGGGGATGTTATTCTCCAGCTTTAATTTTGGATAATATTCATAAATCTTAACTTGGGGCCATACCCCACTCCGCATCGAGCTGGATAGTCTCTCTCCGAAGCTCTGGTGTAGACTACGTAGGAGTTCATATAGAACTTCCCCGTTGTGGTAAGTTGTTGTAGCTGCTCAGAGATTGTGCTGCTTATGATTTCCGCCCATTCGAAGCATTGATCGTGCACATTCTTGTTCATGGTTTTGAGGTACCGCAGCATCCAATTTTGGAAGTAGTGGGCATCAGAAATCCCAAAGACTTTGCTTAGGAATGTGATTGTGTCACTGAGTTCCTATGAAAAGTCACTGCGATGAATGACTTGTGGCCACCGAGTCACTACCTTTTTGTTTTTCAGGTAGACCTCGTTCATCATCTGCATGCACTGATCCTCATTTTCATCCCAGGCTTTGACGCATTCATCTTGGCTAACGGCCATGAAGTTCCGGTGGTGAGGGATGCCGAGTATTATTTCGAAGTGTCGGGCGGTGAGGTTGATGACGACCTCGCCTTTGTCATTTACGACACACCTTGTGTCTTTATTGTAACATCGGGCAACCACCATTATGAACTCATTGTTTACGGCACTAACAGGGATACCACCCGCAAAATGTAGTGCACTGCCCATTAGTTTTTCCATCCATGGAATTCTTGTGACTTTCTAAGTTCTGACCCAGAATTCCTCCATGTCAATATGACCCAGTTCTGAGTCTCTAATGTCCAGGTCACACTCTGCTTGAGACTCGGGCATCCTGACTCTCTGATGCTTATACTTCATTTCTTCTTATGCGAGCTTTGCTTTACCCTTAGATTTGGTAGGCCTCCTGCTTGATGTTGACATATGTAACTCTGAGCTCAGCTTCTGATCTGCAAGAAGAAGAAGTGAGACCCAACGGGAGAAGGTTGTATTAGTCGTTTGATCTTCCATTGAAGTGCTAACAAAAGAAAGAGTTAGTGATTTTGAGGCTTCAGGGCACAGGGCGCATGAAAGCTGCAGCTTATAGGGCTAAATAACATGGCGCACAGGAAAGGGCTGTTGCAGTGGGTAAATCAGCGCCAAAGGGCGCATGGCGCATGGATATTGCAGGTTGCATTTTTGTTGTTGTGAGGACAAGTGCACCTGCGCCATGTGTATGCATTTTATAGAGGGCGCAACTTATTTTCATGTTACACGGGTACAGGATGCGCCAAAGGGCACGGGTTTAATGCATGTAACATCACATTTTCAGGCGTCGATAGGGGAACTTGGCGTGGTGCATGGAAGGTCTGCACAACATGATGTTGTTGTAAGCATGGATGTGCCTGCGCCTTGATAGTTTTGCACTTGGCGCAGATTAAGCTGATGTTGCACAGATGCAGGGTGCGCCAAGAGGCGCATGTTTATGTGATGCAACAAATGAGGTTGGTGCGCCAAAGAGGGCGCAAGGTTAGCGCTTGCAGCATGCGAAGGAGGCGCGCCTTGAGGGCGCAAATGCTCTTGATGTAACAGGCATGATGGGTGCGCCATTGGCGCAGGTTTTGATCATGTTGCAGGGGTGACAGATGCGCAAGGAAAAAACAACATTACAGCCTCTTCCAGCTATGATTTCTTCGCTGAGGGATATGCATATGGTTGAGTTCTTTTTGCAGGGTTCATGGGTGATGAAGAGGTCTAAACCAAGATTTTTTGAGTTCAACACTTCAGGACAGAGTCCCCTTCCCAGCAGATCTGGAAAGAGGGGGAAGAACTTAGTTGTAGGGTAGAGAAGAAAAGCAAGGAGGAAGGGGAGCATGTTTTAACAACTTCTTCTAAACTCTACCAGCGAGCAAGCAGACAAAACCAAAGTTCAAAACACACAAAAGGAGTGAGGACCTCTTACCAGGATATAACGATGAAAAAGCACGAAAACGGGTCCACGGCGTGATCGAAAGCGACAGGGCAGGTACTGACAGGCTCAGAGAAAATATCACGTGATTTGCATTGGTGATAATGACAGTGCAGACGCGCCTATATATAGGCGAGGAAGTAATAAATGCGCCACCAACTTTTCAAGTGGCGCATGGAAAGCATTGTCGACATAAGAAAGCATGCGCCTTTGGCGCACCAAAGCACCTGACAACACGAAGTTATGTGCACCTTTGGCGCACCGAAAGTGATGTCGACACAAGAATATGTGCGCCTTTGGCGCACCGAAAAGTGGCGCAACAAAAGTATTGTTGACACGAAGGCGCATGCGCCTCGGTGCACGCAGGAAAGACTCAACATATCAAGGCGCACCAAAAGGTCTGTTGACACGAAAAACCATGCGCCAAAGGATTTAAAGGGGGCGCACCAAAAGTTGATGTTGCATGGTTATTATGTGCGCCCAACCAAAAAGGGCCAAAAATGGCTAAGTTCGGAAAACTAGATTTCCCAGAGAGGGATTTTGCAACATTCGAACGCAAGGAGTCCTGACGAGGGACCGGGACAAAATTTTGGTATGGTTATCAGTAAAATTGCCCTTGACAATTTTATGGGATAACAAGGAGTTGCCTTAGTCCGGTTTTCTATAAACAACACATTAGATTATGGGTTCAATGGAGGCCTTCCCATTTATACCCATGCATCTAATGTAAGCACATTCACTTCCTTACCTTTATCAATCAATATGTTTCTCAACAACCATCCATCCACAATGAAATTTAGAGTAATTTCCTTGTCATAGTCAATGCTATCAGGGGGAATATTTGCATGTAGGATTCTCTGTTCATTCTCAGTGCTTGTGTGCGGGGTATTCCCCTTGACCATTTCCTAGCAACGGAATAATATTCTCTGACGCAACATTTTACAAACCCTCTCGATGTCATCAATATCAAAGGGACTTTTCCTACTTCTTTCTTGATCCATCTTCCTTGAATGCTCCTTTAAACACTGTATCTCACCTTTAAGATTCCTAAGGACCTCCATGGTCTCTTGATAGAATCCCTTCTGATGAGTAGGATCTAGGTACCTTGCACACAAAACCTCCTCCTTGGTGATCATAGGCTTCAGTGCAATGCCTCTATTACACGCATCGATTCATCTCATGTAGTAATCTTTACTATTAATGCCTTTGGTCCTGGTGCTATCTTTGGGCATCCACTGATCTTCTACTGTGCACTGGATTCTAACCATCCTGACACCTTTGTTTTCTTACTTATGTTGCTTACTCAAATGTTCATATAAGTCTAGGCACTCTTCATAGCTATGGTTCTTTATGCAGAAAGAACATGTAATATTCTAGGGACATTCGCGCCTATAGTGGCCAAGATATCCGCACGTATAACATGTGCCATGAGGGAACTCACCTCTTCCTCCACCGCGGCCTCTTCCTCCATATCCACCATGATATCCACGTCCTCTTCCACGACCTTCTTCAAAACGCCCCCCATTCCTATCATAGTGTGTTTGTTTATGATCCTGATCCTGGTGCTCATTCTTAGCCTTAGATATATCCGTTACTCTTGTCTGTCGTACCCCAATGTCTATAACATCCTGGATCTTACCAATCAACCTACTGATCTTTAGTATCATGGGTTGTGGACCGAGAGAATTTTACAATAACAAGATATATTATTCCTTATCACGAGTTGTAACAAAGGACAACTACTAGCATCATGATTCAAATGAAAGATCTCATAGTCAACAAGAATGAGCGTATAGATATGCAAGGGAAAATATCATTGGTGTGACCTTCCACTTCACAATCTATACACCAAATCCCCGAGCATGTTTCATGGACTGAATTTTTGATAACTTCTCTAACTATTTTTCCATAGCTGCAATTTGTGCCTCTAAGAAGGGACTAACGCCAATGTCAATGCTCCCAACTACCTCAAAGCACATAAAGCGCTTCTAGTGCTTTGCGCATATCGGTGTATGTCTTATGTGACAGTGCTCTTCTAAATGGTGTAATCAATCCATGATGAACCATTGTGCATGTTGGCTTGCATGAATATCATAAGAAATATTAGAGAGGAGTGTTTTAAAAGGGGCATCATACTCACGTACACTCTCGGTAGTTTCTTTATTGATATCCTTAAGTGCGCTTATACTCTTCTCGCTTAAATTATGAGAAATAGAAATCTTTCAAGAAAGCATCCTTCAGTATTTGCATAATCCATGCAAGTTTGATGGGGTCAAACTTCCTATACCAGTTTGTGTGCATGTACCTATAATGTAGTAGAAAATTGACTTGCCTTGCACTCAAAACCATGATCCCTTTCGTGCACCATAATATTTCACACATGTACACATGCTCAGTAGCATCTTATATGCCTCTATACTCCAGAAGATGAAGAGACATCTCCATATAAATATTATGGGGTTAGTACAGACCTTGCCCACCTGATCCAAAAGCTCTTGTGTTTCCCCTTCATCCAAAACCACCAGATCCACCGGAACTAGAACCACCTATACCTCCTGATCCTCCACCTGTAGCTGGAATAGGACTTGTAGATGTACTCGCATGTGCTCCGACAGTGGTACTATATTGAACCCCTATAGTATGTGTGGTCGTTCCACTGCCAGAGGTGAATCCAACATTCGACGCATTTACATTTTGGGTAGATGATGTGCCTGAGAATGTTCCTCCAAATAACATTGAAGCTATCTATCCTGCCATTGATGTACTTACTCTCTGACTTACTTTGGCTCTCCTATTTCCCAAATTCACTTGCTAATTACTTATCGTACTAGATACTAGAAAACTAATTGCAAGAGCTAGGTCACCAGGTGGATTAAAATGTGCACCCATGTCCCAGGTAGTCTCTGTTGGCACACTTCTATGTGAGGCCAAGGAGGGATCCTGTCATGATTTCCAAGATGGGGGAGTTCTTGATGCTCTGGCTCCACGTCTTCTACGTGAGCTTCAAATCCTTCATGAGCCATCTCTCTCCTCAATGCCATACTTTCTGCAATGGTACGTTGCTTCTCTATCTCCCTCTCACATGCCTAATAATACTTAAGTCTCCTCTCCTCTCTCTTCCTTTCTGCCGCTAGGTCTACCATCTTTCACCAAACTTGTTCCTTCCCTTGCGTGTGGTGAGGTTTAGTTAGTCATCAGTTTACTCTCCATATTCAAAGTTACCATCAAGATCTTTATCACCAGTGGAATACTTTGCAGATATGTCCTACCCAAAAATGACTAAGTCTTGAATGCTAACTTGCCCTGCGCGCACGGGTTCTTCTTATCCCTTTGCGCCCTTGAACTCCGGCCTGGTTTCCCACGTGGTCTTCTTGTTTGAGTTATGTCAAGTATTCTCGATCAACAAGGGTGTATAAATACCCGCAAAATAATGGGAGAGGAGGAAGGTGGATGAAAGAAAGATGGAAAAAAAGATACTAGCTCTTCACGTTGGGTTCACCAATTTATATAGATGAAAATCAACATGTGAAATTCACCTACACTTGACTCCCCGAGGTCGTGCCAAGGTAGCCAAAGTGGAAATGTGTGTGGCTAAATGATAGTGAAATTTGGGTGAAATGTAATGGATAAACTATCAAGGATATCTAATGTCCTCAACTTGCATGATAGTGGAATATGCTTGTCAAGCGCAATGAAAGCCTCTCTAACTTACATGGTTTGTATGGATGACTCGTAAAGAAAGAATAGCAACGTGGGGACTCCAATCGATTTCAAGCTTTGCAGAGATTCTCTCTAATGGTTGTGGAATGCATGGAATACTAACAAGTGCCTCATAATGGTTTCCAAACAAGTCATGTAATGACGAGAGAGGCATGAATCCTGCTAATTCTATAGAATGTTGGCGGGTTTGGTTTAGAACGAGAGGATCGATGAGATTATTCATTTAGGAATTTTAATTTCCTAATGATGTTGGGGAAATGGAAATGTCTTGAAGACCAATGCTCGCAATCCGAGGTCTATGTCTAATTAGCTCTCGGTTCCATTGTGTTGAGGAACGTTGGATCAAAACCATAAATTATCTCTTGTTGTGGTCCCTATATGGTCATATAGTAAAGTCTAAAGTCCATAGCTAGGGGCAGCCCAAGTAATCATGTCTTATCAACTTCTACATTTAAAACTAGGAGTTGGTCAATCTTTGAGTGTACCATATTGAAGAGCTAGCAATAAGTATACACAATCCTATGTCTACATAAGCGAGGAGATCGTTTGAGTTTGGTTTCCAAACTATTGGATCACAAACATCGATTTGTTCTTGATTTTGTTCGTTGATGGTCATGTGAATATTTAAATGCTTTCAAGGCAATCTATAATTGGGTTGTTTTAACCAAAATTCATATGCTTTGTCATCTTCAATGTTTAACACATCTATTTGTTCAGTGATTGTTTTTAGATCTTTGGTTGTTCAGTAATACATTAAATTGAATACCTTGATCAATATCTACTAATGGTACCACTAGATTTAGTTGAGGCACTATTGGTTCGAATACAAAATCTTTGGGTTATCTAAGCCCCGTAAATGTCATGCAAGCTACACCTAAATTAATCTAATGAAGAAAACTACTTAAACAATGGAAATCTAAACTATGTTTTTTGTATTTTCAAGATATGAATTAAATAAAACAATAAAAAGCGAGATAATATAATGAAAGTAAATGTTTTTAATTCTTTTCTGATATTTTGAAACAAAGCTTCTAATCTAAATAAATAAATCTAATACAAACAATTAACTGGATGTAGCTAATTTCTTGTGCAATTGTGTTAATCTAAACCTAAAACAATTAATTAACTAAAACCTTTTAATCAAAACCCTCAATCCGCCTCGAGAGGTAGAGAAGAAATCACATCTTCAAATAAGTTATTCTTCTCCTGCAACTTCCCTTGTAATAATAAAGAAAGTGCTCTTACGATACTTTTCAATATGATCTAATCTTTTGTAATTACTTGATGATTGAAACTATAAAATACTTTCTATACTATATTTGATATGTTAATGCATATAGATTCAAAAACAAAAATTTAAATAAATGAAGTAAATAAACAACACCTCCAACCTTTATATGTAGAACAATGGAAAATCTGGTTGTGTGAGTATTTGTCCCCTTAGTTTATCCTTTGATTCCTCGTGTCCATGTGAGTCCGTATGTTGAGAATGCAATGAAAACAATTGATCCGAAAATAGATCAAATTTTTTTAATGATCTTCGGACCCCTATAGGAATTAAATTATTTTTCAAAATCACCCGTTAAAATCAACTTAAATCTATGCAAGAATTAAATCACACTGCAAAATAGGTTGATAATGGAGTTCAACAAAATTCCTACGTCTCCGGGTTCATCAATAGAATTGATATATTATCAACTTTAAATGACTGTAATAAATAATACAATCTATGCATGATAATACTAAATACATAAGAACAAGAATCTTTATACCAAGAAGCTACCCTGGTAGATTCGATCATGTATTGCTATCCATGAATACCTCTATACCTTCATCACGGTGCTAAGTATTCTCCTTTAGGTACAATGCTTTATGGCTCCCGATTGATCTTCCAGACATTAATACAACACCCTATGGCTCCCCTGTGGGTCTTCCAGACATGACGTACTCGAAGTTGTGGCTTAATAAGCTTGAAGAACAAGGACCTCCTCCATGACCACCAAGTGATAATCCTTGGCTTATGCAGTAGATCGATCTTTTCTTTGTAGAATATCCTATGGCACTAAAGTACAGGATCCACAATATGCAGTGTGGCTCAAAGGGCCTATTGGGTAGTTTTTGCAATAACTCCCAATTACAATTTTGCCTATTAAAAATAATAGGTCTTATCTTCATCTTGTCGATAACAAATAATATCAGTCCTTAATGAAGATGATCCTATATGATATAGGTCTTATCTCTCCATAATACCTATTTTAAAATAGGTCTTCAGTCTCCATATCGCCTCCATGATCACCTTTGAACTGCATGTTGTCCTTCTTGGCTCGGGCATGGAACATTGCTTCTAGAGAGAATTCGAACTTCAAAATATTATTTCACCTATTAAAATAATAGGGCTTAAAAAATAATAATAATGCCTATATATATTATAGGACTTATATATTACATGCCTATAATAATAGGCCTTAGCTCTGGAACATATACCTATATTAAAATATAGGTATTTCAAAATAATAATGCCTATTTTAATATATAGGTCTTATATACAATAATTTGCCTAAAATATTTTAGGTCTTAACATTTTTCTAACTCCTCCCTTCATTCTTCACCTCCTGGGGATGCTTGGAAGAAAGCCTTTTAACTCCTCATGAGATTCTAATGGAGTGGGAGAGAGTGGATTTTATAGCCAAATGCGACCCGTAAATTTTGTATATAGAACTTATCGCCCTATCCATATCTCATCCAAGATAGGCGGCACAATAATCAGGCTGCTCCACTTCAAAAGGGGAGGTCGTGGGTTCCAGTTCCAATTTGGGCGGTGTCTGTTTTGCTAACTCCACACGACCCGTCCACATTCGCTGCCGCTACGACACGTCACCCCGAGTCCACATGTCGACCTCCGGATTCGCCACGACCTCACCTATCTGCTGTTGTTTTGGCCGAGTCGTTTGGCCTTGTGGATTACTCCCAAGTTTGTGCGGGGAGAGGATAAAGGAAGGCTTTATTTAGCCTTTAGCAAACTATGTTAAGTTTGTATTTTGGCCATATCCCCAAAATTTTGTCGGCCGATGCTTGTCCCTTATCTCATCGAGCTAAATAATCAACTTGCCCCACCAATGTGGACTCATCTATGCAATGAAATAACAAAAATCGTCCCTTGCTAATGCATATATCTTACAGAGCTAATATAACTCACCCGAGTTGTTAGGATAAATGGTGGTAGGCCACGTGGTGGTCTGAGGACCCACCACGTGGCAAATATTTTTGTCGATTGTGTACGAAGATGAAGATGACGTTGAATGACAAATACCGGAGGTACAAACTTGAAAACATCACCTTCGCATACGATCATACTTGCCACTCTTTCGTGACTCACCAGTTGATCCAGTCTTGACCACAACTTTGACCAGTCGCCAAATGTGTATACAGACTCCGTTTTCGATGTTCAAATAGTCGACGGAAAGCTCTCGGAGTCAACTTCCGCACTGTACTAATCTTGGGATATTTAGGTAACATTTTTCCTCCTTTTGACCTCCGAATCATAAATAGAAGGAATGTCTTGGAGAAATGAGTAGCTTGAATTGGAAGACCATAACTATGAAGGTGGAAGAAAGATATCACAATAGAACTGAGATTGGCTATGTAGTTTCCAGCAAGAAAGAGAACAATTTAGCAATTGTAAGGATGCACAAAATAATTCTTTGGCCTTTTTCTTGAAAACAAGCGTTTAATTTATAGAAAGTTAGTTGTAGAGGGCACAAGAACTCTTGGAAATAATGGGATTCCAAATCATCACATGAAGACGCATTAACTATGCAATCAACAATCACAAGTAGAAGAGGAGTTTAACATGAACAAATAAGGCCTAAATTTAGGACATTTGACTAAGAAAAACATCCAAAAATTAAAGTGGATTTGAGTTACACGCGTTTAAAGGATGAGTGAACCATTCGGAAAATTCATACATGACCACCACCCATTGTAGAGCGGAAATTATAGGACCGCCGCCTTGCTTGGCGGCGGTTACAAAACCGCCGCCCTACCTATGCGGCGGTAACAAAACCACCGCCAAGAAGGGCGATAGTTTTTACATTGAAAACAAAAATCAAAGGAAATTAAAGCACAAATCTAGGAAAAATAATGCAGAGGCTAAGTAAGATATAATATGCTATAAATATAAACTATAAGTGGGTTTAGCGACTTAAAAACCTTCCGAAAGGATATGAATCATCATTGGGGACCTTTTTATAACCAATTTTTAACAATGTAGCACGTGCTGGCCCGGGTTCATGAGACACTAATCCCCATAATTTGCAAGCACCTAAACCAATAAATTTGGAGTCCCCACTAATTAGAATCCATTGGCATGACATGAGTCAGAATTTGTCCCTAATTGAGTTTGAGTTATGAGTTTTACTACTTTTGCAATGTTTTGGGGGTTTATGTGTGCTTACGCATAGAGACAAGTGACTTGTATATTTTAAGTATGAGTGTCATTTTTATATAGATTTATATGTAAACTATCTTAATTACATCGATAAGAATTTCCAAATAGGAGTGAAGGTGTGAAAGACATCAAAGGGCCCAAATTCCACAAGGGGTAGGACATTGACGAACAAATTAATCTTGAACGTCCAAATGGGAAAACCTAAATTGAAAACGTATAGGAAAGGTGCCGATGACCATGAGTGCATGAGTACCATTAGTTGTTTCAATTAAAGTGAGCACGTGTCACTTTCAAAATTAAAAATTAAATATAAACTAATCAATAAAGTAAGTCACATAAATAAAGTAACCAATGAAATGGTGACACATAGGCAGTCCATAAGTGGTGACTTTATTGATTAAATAATATAAGTGTGCCCCACTTGGTGGCCAATAATATTTTAAAATGTGACTATTAAATAAATATTTACTATAACTTTTTAAAAAACTAGGTAAATTTTGGATGCCCTAAACCTTGGTATTTATAAGCTCTTAAAAATACACATTTGGTCATGTTTTGGTTGTTGGAAATATTTTTCTAAAGGTACAAAAACTGAAAAAAGGTGGGACACAATTATATCCTTTAACCCATTCATAAGTAATGGGTCACCTTAAATTTCTTTGTATTAAAAAATACTTAATTTAAATCCCTTAAAAATATACTTTCCACACAATTTTAATGCTCAAAAGGAAATTTGTATATAGAAAAAATCATGATCTATTAAAGGGTATTTAAAAAATGATAATCAAGTGGCTCTAGTGAACCCCTTAAGTTAGGCTTCATGATAACTAGCTCCAACAACAATAATTTGTTTTGCATCCATTATTTTTTTGTGTGGTGGCCATAGACTACCATCATGCTCTGCCGCACAATGGGGCATGTGTATTTCTTTTCAACCATAGAAAGAAAGAATTTTGTGTAGTTTTCATCTTCTCTTCCTAATTACTTCTTGATGTTGTATTTTATTGTTGACCTTGCTAAATATCACCTTCTGATATTTTAGCCTTCAAGTGGCCACTTAAAAGAATCCCCGGATGACGAAGGACAAAATGGGTATCTTCACATATCCACCATGTCGAGGGGTCTATGTTTTGCAATCAAGGTCCTAGAGTATGCTAAGGATATTGATGTGAAAGAGGCCAAATTCAAGCTTCATGCATTGGGTCATCGAAGCATTACACCATTTTGTGGGGCTTATTACATTGAAGGGAAAGATAAATAGGTGATTTATGAATTTTTCCAAACTAGAGACCTTCACCAATGGTTACATGATTTTTTGTTGCATGTAACCTATGGTGGACTAGAGCATGAACACATGGGAGGATTCCATATTTTAAGGGTAGTTTGTGACTACGATATAAGAATTCCTATACTAAAATAAAAGAGATAGGGTTCCCCTCAAATATAGGGTCCTTTTAAGTCCTTTTGTTTACAGAATATATCAATGATCAAACCACAACTAAGGATTTTGGTACTTACACTTTGAAACATAACACACCTACATAAGAGTTTATGGGTAAAAATATTCCCTTTAAAGTTATCTAAATATGTGTTAGAGTGTTAGAGGACTAGCATAGAATTTTAGGTGAGAAAATGGGTTGGTTTATTAGGCACAACATAATTCTTGGTATCATTAGAGCCCTTATTTTTCTTCATCAAAGGGGCTTCCCAATTTTAATCTCATCGATGTTTTATTACATGAACATTTTGAGTCCCATGTAGTCAAGGTTGGGATCGGAGAGGTATTTTAGAAGATAAAATCCCCAATTTCATTTATGAATTTGAGGAAAGATAAATGAGTGATGTATATAGTCTTAGGGTAATGACGTTGGAACTTGTGATACACAAAATAAATTATGAGGATAGCTTGGCCAACTTGGATAACTTTTATATCTTGGTTGGATGGGTTCAACATCGATAAAGATGATATATATTTGCACTTTGCGGAGTCATCCTTCAATTTTTCATCTATGTAGCTTGTGGTGGGCCATTTGAAAGACCTCTAAGTGGATTGAGAGCTTAGATTTCTTGCACTTCATTTTATCTATGCTCCTACATGTGGAGGATTCCATAACTGACGACGAATGAGAGATGATTCCAACATTTGTTTTATTTTATCTCCTATTAAGTTTTCGTAGCATGGGGTAAATGAAATGTTTGATTGAGTGTTATCTATGTATATTTTAGCTATATTTGCATATATTGATTCAAGTGAGACTCATTATAAAATAACCAATTTTTCCAGTGTTAGTTCATTCATTCATAAAAATGCGGGTTTGAAAATAGATAAGGTCTTATTAATTCAATGTGAATGCATTTATATTTCAATGGAGAAGGGCTCCTTGTGAGTTAAATTACACTATTCAAAGGTTTCATTTGATCTAGAACAATTATTGTATTGGTTTCGGATATTTTCCAAAGTAGCTTATATGAGTATCCAACAAATATTTTAATGAAAATGACACTCTTGTTTTGAGTGCGGAGTTGAATTTGTAAAAATAATGTTCATTTTTTTTAATTAAATTTTGAGGGGAAAGTGTTTATGCAATTTATCGCTTTGCCCACCCATTTTTTTTCTCCTTGTCCTATCCACAATATTTTTGGTGATTATGGTTTTATATAATATGCATGGTTCAATAACCTTAAATCCTAGAGGAAGGTGCATGACAAGTTGAAGGGTATAATGGGTAAAGGAAGAATCATAAGGGATTTAAATATATGTAAATTTACCTATTTATATGAGGTGATGAATGAGACTAGGCACTAAAATACTAATTAGTATTATTGTCTATTTTTATTTAGGTTTTCTCTTTTTAATGACTTTTTGTATTTGTTTTAGTTTCATAGGTGTGATTTTATGCTTTGAGTTAATGGCTTAAAACAAAATACTCACCTAGTGGATTCATTCTAAAAATCACCTCTTACCCGTAAATAAAACTTCTTTCCCTACTGTATAAAATTATGCTAGCTCATATCTAACTATTGGTAAAAAAATTCATGTTCCATCAATGCCTCCAAAAAATTGCAATCCTCCTAATTATCTGCATATGATTGATGGAATCCATGACCTAAGACACCTTGTTGCGGTTGCTCGCGATCACCACCAAAATATACTTGAAATATTTGATCTCCTTCATGCTAGGAAGGGCCATGTCCTTCCTCTTTTCCTTCCCCTTCCGAAATTATTCCCTCTTTCACAACCTTATCATGAGTCGAATGTTCCTTGGCTGCTAAATTAATCATACCCATTTAATATCCATAATGAGTCTCTAATATTGTACTCGTAAACAAAGTCTCGGAAACTTACACATCTCGTATTGATTTACGGGATCTCAATCTCACTTGTCCTCAAAATTATTTCACCCTTCCCAACATCGACCAACTTGTCGATCTAACAACTAGCCATGAAATGCTTTCCCTTATGGATGGATTTTATGGTTATAATCAAATCCTCATTGCTACCAACGATCAACATAAAACATCCTTCATTACCCCTTGGGGTACCTTTTTCTACCGTGTCATGCCCTTCAAACTTAAAAATGTAGGGGCCACTTATCAACGTGCCATTATATATATATATATATATATATATATATATATATATATATATATATATATATATATATATATATATATATAAATTACCAACAAAATTGTCAAAGACTATGTTGATGATCTCTAGGAAAATATAAACAATGTAGGGATCATCTTGCAGTTCTTGATTCAATCATTTCCCGTATTATTCAATATTTTCTTCATATTAATCCTGCTAAATGTATTTTCGATATCCTTACTGGTAAGATCATAGGGTTCATCATATCTATCCGAGGCATTGAAGTAGACCCGATAAAGATCCAAGTAATTATTGAAATGCATCCTCCATCAAACCTCAAAAAATTGCATAACCTTCAAGGTAAGTTGCAATCTATTCACCACTTTATATCACAACTCTCATATCAATTTCAACCCTTTCATCATCTTATTCACAAAGAAATTGAATATATATGGGATCTTAATTGTCAAAAATCCTTTGATAAACTCAAACAATACCTTTTATCACCACGTGGTCACACCTCCACGTGAGAGGGAGTTGTTTTATCTCTACATATCCACTACAAATCATGCCTTGGGTGTCATGCTTGCTTATTGAGATGATAAGGGTCATGAACAAGTTGTTTATTATATAAGTCACACCCTCCATGAATATGAAACTTGTTACACCGACGCCAAAAAGTTTTTTTTTGACTGTACTTCACAACTTCAAACTCGCACCATTATCTAGTCAATCAAAAAAATTACGTTGTTACTAGTTTTAACCCACTCAAAACCATGCACTCTAAATTGTATCTTAGTGATTTGTATCACTCGGTGGCTTATTCTGTGACCAAATTTGATCTAGAATTCGTACCACAAAAATTATCAAGGGTCAAGCCATCACCGATCAACTCACCAAAGCTCCCCTTTCGACAATCAAACTCCTCATGAACACTTTCCCGATGAATCTATAAACATTATCCATGATCAAGAATTCACTCCTATCAAGATGAATCTCTTATTTAATGGATCTAAATGACAATAAGAGGGATGGGTTGGTATTGTTATCATACCTCCCTAGGGACTCTTATCCATGTATCATTTAAACTTAATTTTGAATGCACTAAAAACATGTATGAATATGAAGCTTCAATAATGGGTCTTCAAAATTACATCATGCTAGGTGTCCAAATATTATAAATATACGAAGAATCGCAACTTGTCATTAATCAAGTCCAAGGAATTTATCAATGCAAAAATGAAATCCTATAGAAATATAAAGACATTGTTGAATTTATCCTTAAAACCTTCGATCATTACACTATCTAGATAATGCCACGATCTTCTAATAAGTTCATGGATAAGATGGCTTCTTTGGGATCCCTCATTCCTTTATCAATTGAAGAATCAAATGATAGATCCATTTTTTTTTCATCTACTGATTAGATCAACCATTTAACAAAAATTAACTACCCTCTATCAATGTTATTAAAAATAATTCAACTGATCTTTGGTACATGTAAATATTTAATTACCTTTCGAATATTAAATTACCCCCGATCTATTTCGAAATGTTAAACGATATTTCCTCTAATGTGCTACCCATTACATCATCATAAGTGGTATCCTTTACAAATGTGGATTTGATGGCCTTTTACTAAGATGCCTTAAATCCCATGAATCCATTAAAGCTATCCAGAAGTTCATGATGGTCTATGTGTTGGACACTTCAATGGGCTAAGCTATAGCTAAATGTGTCCTACGATTGGAATATTATTAGCCTACTATTTGTTATCCAATTTTGCACACATGAAAAAATTGGACAACAAGGTCCTATTATGATCAAATTATGACATTGATCCAAGGGAATCATGTTCATTCATCATAGAGATAACATGATTAAAATAATTAATAAATTGCATAGGTGAGCTCACCTAGCATTGAATGAGGTCAAATTGAGCTCAACTCGGTGACAACTCGGTGTTAGCTCAGTTGAGAACTCAGTCGTTTATCATTGGAGCTCAACTCAATGGGTCAATCGAGCCCTACATTGAAAAGAGTCAGTTGAGTCACCTAAAAATTCACATAGGGAGGTTCGAGTTTTGTATGGAACTAAGTCATGAGTTGTACATAGGAAAGTCAGGTTGTAAGGTTTCAAGCTCATCGATTGGCATGGTAAACCTAGCTTAGCCAGTTGGGTTTTATCAACATAATAGTGAGTGGGTTGGGAGATATTAGGAAGGAATGCACATCTTGGCCGAACACGGGAAACCTCGAAGGACTCACCAAGTTCAACTTTAGGATGAAACTTGGGAATTTCATCGATCACCACATAGAGTGCACGAGCTAGTTCGTTGAAGGATCTCAGTGATCCTTAGCATGGAATCATGATGAATCGACAGTGAAGTGTAATGGCGAGATAACATAGATCAATGACGAAGCTAAATGAGTGCAACTCGAGCAGGTGACTTGGGGATCGATTGGTGGTGTCATATTGAAATTTTAAAGTCTAATATAAGCTCAAAGATTTGTTGATCGAAGCTTAAAATAAATTAAAAGTTAGATTTCGAAGAGGTGAGTTTGACACCGTAATAATATTGGGCCAAGTCGAGTGTAAGACAAGTAAAAGAGTTGAGCCACCTCGGCCAATCATAAAGGAGGTGTTTGGGGAGCATGATTTTGAGAAATCATATAGCGCCAGGAGTATTTTGAGCCAACATGTGCCTAATAAAAGATAAACAAATCGAATCATGAGTATGAGTTCAGTACAGAGGAGAAAGATCTTGTAGTACTTTAGTAGGTTCATAGTGTGGGAGTTAGCTCTACCATGACACAACTTGCAAACACTCAACCAAGATCACTTGCCCGACTCAGCTAGGATTCTCACGAGATGGAAATGGGTATGGGCGAGTTATTTATCAAATGGAAGGTTCGAGCTTAAAGTTTGAGATCATGCGACTTAGAGAAATATGGCGTTTAATCGATGAATTAATTTTCAGGGTGAAGAAATCACCCTTAGCCAGACTTGGAAATAGCCACATTGTGCAAATGATTAGAAATATTACTTGACTACAAGCAACCTTAGTCAGAGAAAAGAAGATGGCTTGATGGGAAAAATCGGTGAGATTTATCTCGCTCGATCGAGCTAAGCCAAACGTGGAACAACGGGATTCCGGGTAATTTTCATTTTCATTTCCCGATCAAGTGGGAAGAATGGTACTTATATCCCATGCTACAGACCTCAACATGGAGATTTTTGGCCCATTCATGGAAATTCAGGGATCGAGAGCCATCCAGCCAAGTTGACGCACATATAATAAGGCATCCAAAATACGGGATCCCCACTTCGGGATTATGGGATTTTGTGGAATGAAATCCATGCCAAGCTTGGTATAGAAAGACAGTGTTCGGGCTTCCAAGCCGAAATATCCATCATAATAAAACCGTTAAGGGAAAAGTGGAGTTAATCTCCAATTTGACCAAGTCATAGGCCAACGTATTTAGTGGATGCACGTAGAGTAACCATTGAGTTATTCTTGGAGTATCTCAATTCACTCAATCCCAATGACATGGTGAAATGTAGGGAATGGAGTAAGAACGGGTCACTTGATGAATGTGAGGGATGATAACTCCTCGAGTATAACAAGGAATACATTTCAGTTCAGGGAGATGGTTGCCGTTATGGCATGAAAAAAGAAATGGGATCTCCGAGATACTTCATAGATCATGCCAAGGTGAGCTAGAATGGATCAATAAAGGTTTTTTTATCATAAGGTCATTGGAATATGAATTAATTCATAAGAAACCGAGTTGAGTGCAATAGGGCTCACAAAATGAATGAGTTAGTGATTCACTTAGGCCTGACGTTGAACCCAAAAAGTCATAGAAACGAACTAGGTTGATATGGATGAGAGCTTGATATGTTACACGGCTTTGTGAATGCATGCATGACACCGAAGATGAGCTCATGCATGCATCTGCAACAGGGAACTTAGGTTATTGTTCAAAGGATCTTGCAATTGGAATGATGAGCTAACAAGGAACATGAAGAGCTCGAACTATTTACGCTAGGTCAAACAGAGCTCGAAGAGACAAACCCGTATGGAAGAGCTTAATGGAGCTCGATGCGAAGTTCACTTCGAATAGGGCTCGGTGAGAATAAAAATACCTCGGTGGAGACCTCATTTTGGGACAAGTTACTCGGACGTGATGAATTCGAGCCAAGAGAGTGAAAGACACGAGTCTAGTGGGAGCACGTGAGCCCACTAATGTAAAAAAAAAAAAAACGAAGAGTGATCCATGACTTTCTTAAGAATACACACGAGTTGCATGAGGTGGTCTAGGGTAGTTGTGAGGGGCTCGAGGAAAAAAATTAAAAGGAATTTAACTCTCGAGTTGAGCCATGCATTGAGATGAGCTCGCAGAGCTCGACAGTTGGAGTGATTCGCAAGGAGCTCATACTTAGAGGTAAGTTCAACATTAAGCGAGAAGAAGATTGAGTTTGGAAATGAGTTGTAGCTAGTGAATTCACATAATGTAAAGGATCTGGGTCAAGTTTTGATCTCGAAAAAAGGACTTGGCTCAGAGGCAAAGTGGATCTTGATGAAGATAAGATAGACTTGCTCGATGAAGAGCTCATTTTGGATCTTAGTGACTTCGGTAGGGTGCTCGGTCTGGGAGCTTGTTGGTAGTAGGTGTTGAGCTTAGTGGTGACCTCAATGCAAAGTTACAACTCGAGGATGATGCGGTCGAGGAATAACCCGGTTCAAGGTAAGGTAGCTCGGTCAC
This sequence comes from Taxus wallichiana var. yunnanensis, assembly GCA_018340775.1. Lineage (NCBI taxonomy): Eukaryota > Viridiplantae > Streptophyta > Pinopsida > Cupressales > Taxaceae > Taxus > Taxus wallichiana. The sequence continues at coordinate 316,868,165 of CM031241.1, read as the reverse complement.
GGTGGGAAAAATAAAAGTGAGCTTGCGGGAGACGAGAGCTCGGTGATGAGCTCGGTGCTCAATCAATGCACGAGGAGATGAAGGATCTCAACCCTAACTTGGTTGGATCGGCGAGACAACCACCGAGTTGGGCTATTTTTTCCCTATTTTCATGGCCCCCCACTTTCTTCAAGTCGAACCAGTCTTGAGAGGGCCACCATATATTTTAGTTAAATTAATCATTTTTATTACTAATGTTTATTATTATTATTAAAATATTCTTTTTATTAATTGAGAAGATTAGGTGAACAGCAATTAATGACACATGATGGAACCTTCTCAAGTAGTTCAACCAACTATAATAAATACATCATGTGCCTTCAATTTAGGAACGAAATTTCTTACTTCTTCTCTCCTCTCTCACAACTTCTTCTATAAATGTATTTTGGAAGCTCATTCCAACATGTTGGACAATTTAGATATATGAGACAAGTGCAAAATTTTTAAGAGTCCTCTCTCTTTTGCAAGTTATTGTATGTTGAAGGAAGTTTCAAGCCTCCTTTCAAGACCTGTAATGGCAACCATTACCTCTTCTGAATGTATGATGCATTTTTCATGTTGTTGAAGTAATAAAAGTATGTGTTTTGTGACTAATCTTGGTCCTTTCATCCTTCTATACTTCTTTGTGCCTTTCTCATGCTTGCAGGTACACTGTACAAGTTCAAGTTTCTATTGTAGATTCTTAGTGTTTTGTGCTTATAAAGTGGCGGAGTATTACATGCAGTTGAGTTGTGGTGCTTTTTCACCCTTCACAAGTTCATCCTTCTTCATTGAAAGATTGATATATTGCTTTTTCTAATAGAGTTTAACAAAGGGAACACATGCTTCCTAGTCTGTGGTATTTTTTTACCCTCTCTAAGTTGCAGTAGGTGAAGTTGACTTTTGGTGCACAACACCCTCTTCAAATCAACCCTTCCTAAGTATAGAAACACCCTTTATTTGGTGCATCGCCATCCCTAATATAGTTTCATTTCTTGCAAATCTTTCTCCCTAAAACCATGAAAAAGTTAGCATAGGTCTATATAACCATTTTATCACACTAGGAGTAGTAAAACACTTAGTCCAGAAGAGGAATCCGACATTCTCCGGAGGTTCAACTCAATCCCAAGTCCCACGGCTTGAGAGGTGATCCCATGTTACCTAATCACATAGAATGTCCTACTCACATTCGTGCCATTCAAGGGTGCAAAGTGATTTAATGATAATAGTTTTTGACATGCTCGGTGGGACAATTGGTACTTCTCATCTCATTTACACGAATCAAAGTACTGACAACTCTATCTCTCTAGATTTAAAGTTTTAGTGTATCTTGAGAGAAGTCGGGATGAGGTATGAGCAAAGTGAGCCCGAGATTGCTAGTGAATCGGCCCGGTATTCTTCTCCTCGGTATTGCCTCGATGGAGAAAGCATCGAGGAATTCAATGGAATCCCAAACCTGATTCTGGTAATGTTTCAACCTTCCATTTTTCACCTGGAAGAGGTTTCTAACTTGCTTTACAATCAATTCTGCATCTCCACGAGCTAGAAGATTCTTCACACCTTGTTCTTTTGCCACCTGTAATCCAAGAATGAGGGCCTTATACTCTGTTGTATTATTGGTATTTTCAAACTAAAACTTGAATGAGAAAGGATGAAGGCTTCCTTCGGGCGACACCAATATGACACCAGCTGAGGAACAACTTCCATCAAACTCTAAAATCCAAACACCATTAGGATCTTTAGGTGACACTTTGGGAGTTGGATTTCTTCAGGAGACATAATCATGTAGTTACCATGCCCCATATCCTCATAGAGTATTTGTGCTTTAGGATCATCTATTTTTTGTACAATATACTCGGACTACTTCTTGGCAAAGCAGACTTCATTTGCCCATTAACAGTAACGAGTGCATGTGACCAATCCATTTGAATTTCTCCACCTACATCCTTACGTAAGTTCCCGCTAGCAACATCCCGTATGAAGGAGGAATATCGCTACTAAGATAGTAGCCAAAACTTTCTTCTCGTGCAAAGCAAAGAAAAGCCACTTGTGCATCTTTAATCCTTCCGACCAAGCGCACTTCTTTACTCTCCATAGAATAACAAGATCCATAAGTGCATGTGAGAGTCAAACCTAAAGCATGAGCTACTTTAGCAGGCATCACATTATCCGATGCTCCTGAGTCTATGACGCAATTGCTAAGCCTATGACAAACTATAAGAAGTGTCACATAGAATGGTTTGATTTTGTCACATCGGGTGAGGTTACAACGGCTATCGATTAGGTTGTAAAAGAAGAAGGAGTGGGTAAAAGGCCTTTAGAGGTAGTTTTAGAATGGGAATTGACAAAGTGAATCATTTTAGCAAAAGCCTTAGGATGGGTTTGATAATATTTAGCTTCTGAGATTTGAACCTTAGTCTTTTTCAGGTGATCAATAATATCAAAAGACCCAAAAGTGGACGGGCTATCATCATTTGAAATCTTAGGTTTATCAATTTTAGGGGAAAAAGAAGTAACTTTAGTAGCAGAATTGACAGGACTCACCTTTGGTGCAGATGAAATGGGAATAGGAGATCCTCTTTTTGCAATTACGGGGATAGTTGTCGGCTGCTCCTTAGATTTCTTGGTGGGCTGCATCACTTTCTCCCTCTGATTTGTCTGCTCTCGAGTCATGACAGCGTATGATTCGCTATTCATGTCTGCTACTACTTCATCATAATCATCCCCTTCATCAATGCCTTCAGTGGTGAAGAAATTAACTCGAGATCCCTCAAATTCATCTGCTTCATCATCAACCTCTTCAACAAATTCCTCACAATCTTCATTAACCTCCTCATCCTCTGGTTCCTCAACTTCACAAGTTGCATTGACAGGAACTTTAATAGGAGGTCCTTCAAGCGCTAGCCTTGTTTGAGAAGCAGGCAAATGATTTCTGGGCTGAAAATTCCTCCTTGGAATGTCTGCATAGGGAGCATGCTGAGCCAATTGTTTCTTAATGGCAATGAGATCATTTGTAAGTTTTGTACCAAAGGATCAAGATAGGTCCAGGAGTGGAAGAGGAGGAAGAAGCAGATTTAGATTTAGAAGGGTCTCTCCTCAACTTCCCTGACATGATTAAATCATCTTCAACACTAATAGCAAGAGTTTGATCCTCGGCCAATGTTGCGAGATTAGCCCTTCTCAGTGCATAACTAACTTCAGGCGATTGAGCATTTAGGAAAAAACATTTTTGAATTTGATCTACAGGTCGAGTATTTGGCGGAATTTTGTTAATCAACCTATTGAATCGGGCCACAAATTCTCTCATGGGCTCTGGTGAATCCTTCTTTATTTGAGAGATTTGGGCTAGCAAGGCATGCACATCTTCTGCTGGTTTGAAACGGTTTTCAAACCTAGTTCTCATTGTGTCCCAGCTAGTGATAGCACCGGAAGAAGGTGATAGAACCAATCAACAACATTATCTTGTAAAGTCTCAATGAAAAGCCTTACAGAGACATCTTCATGTTCAACTCCCAGAACCCCACATGCAACTATGAAGGCTGCGATGTGTTCATCAGGATGCACTTTACCATCACCTTTGAATTTAGGGAAGTTCTTTTGGTTACCTCTGGGTAACTCGTGCAAAGGCTGAGGAAGGGCAAGGGGCCCAAACGATGACCCTAGGGCAATGGTACCGCCATTCTTGGAAAAATGGCTTGGAGAGGAACTGCAACACCAGCAAGAATCAAAGCTCGAAGATTAGGACTGATTGACTCTGAAGGAATACCACCCGTAGGGATTCTATCTTGAACAGGTGGAGTGCTTTTCGAATGAGTCTTTCTATTTCTTGTTGAAGGGAAAGGAAAACCCTGCTGCTCCAAAAGCTGGAATTGAGAATCTTCAATACCAAGGGTCCTTCTCCCTCGAGTAAAATGTGGAGTCGCCAGATCAAAGGATGATCAATAATTACAGAACTGGAATATGATTTCCCCAGCGGAGTCGCCAAAAACTGTTGGTCGTCAAATAGGACTTTACGAAGAGCAACAGTCAGGGGACAAGAAGTCCCTCCTCTTTAATGGGAGAGGTTCCCTTATTCAGAAACGAACCTATTTACAAATATACAAAACATGATTTTCTTTGTTGAACTTGGATATTATGAAAGTGTTTTCTATAAGGATCATCAATTACAAAAGGACTGAGGAATGAGAATACGAGAATGAGCAGAAAGGCAACACTCAGAATTATAGATGACAGAGTAATTCTTTATGTATGCGAAGTTACAGTGAATTGAAACAAGATCATTTGTATCATACTTAGTAAGATGAAATTTGAAAGACACAAAGTTCTATAAATAACATCTGCAAGAATACAAAGCTTCTTATCATAACACAGACAAATGACCTTAACAAGATTAAATGAAAAGCTTAGGGATAAAAGAGATCAGATAGACGAAGAATGAAAAGCCCTTCTGTATTGATTTCTTTATGATTTATTTACACTTTCAGAAAATAAGCCAAGTTCTTCCTCCTCACAAAATGGCGAGGAGAGGCCATTATATAGTTTACAAATCAGTTACTCTTGGTAACTACTTCTTTTAACTAAAGATTAGTTAAGGATTGCCAATCGCAATACCTCAACTTATTACAATAAATCCGAGAGAAAGAATTGGAAGAGAAGAGAGGAATAAGGAGAATAAGACAGTGCTTATGATCGGGAGGGACCCACCGACTTCAAAATCTGCGCTCGAATCTCTTCAATGCCTCGGCTATGTCTCTGCCACGTGGGGACTGACGTGTTGGCTATAGACTAGGTCCAAAATCCGAGGCACTTCTCCATTTCCTTATCAAACTCGACATGAGTATGATAGTCTTTATTTGCTTCTTCAATAGCAAATTGAAGAGAGCAGATCTCCTTCATTTTCTCTTTGGAAATGGAGCTTTCCTTGAATAGATTATCTTTAACAAAAGCTCTGAATTGAGCTTTGATTTCTTGCAAGGAAAGAGGCACACCAGAAGTTTCATCCTGAAGATGACAATGTATATCTTTGAAAGCAGATACAACCAGTGTCTTGAAAGCCTCACCCTTCTACCAGCTATTCTTCAGTTCTCCCAAAGCCTCCTCCAAGACTTTGATCTTCCACTCCACGCTGTAAACCCAGGACTTTGACAGATTATCCTTTGCATCATCAAAAACCTTACTCGCCAATAAAATGTTCTCATCTGTCTGTCCCATGAGGCGGAGGTCTACTATGCAACTGCTCCAAAGTTTGAGCTCTTTATCTATGATCCCGATAGTGGAGGAGAGCTTCTGTTGCAAGTTGTTCACCTTTCCGTGGAGTTTGAAAGCTTCATCGATGAAGTTCAATCAAACAAGCATATCTTCCACCATGGCCTCCATAGCTCTACCATAGACGGAATACTTGTGCATGTCTTTGATACTCAGACTTCATCTTGGCTCAAAATTACAGTGGTGGCGGAAGGGTAGTCAATGGGGTAGGGTCCAAAATTTGTCCTTAGACAAAAGAGATTTGATAAAACCGTGAGAATCGGGCTTGTTACTCCAACCTGTTCAATAGTTTGCTGCCCTTTTCTACCCTCCCAATGACTTTGTGGATCGCTTCCTCGGAGGTTGTGGATCTCACCTTCGTGGGTAGACTCTCCCATAGGAATCCTTGAGAGTTCTAGGTCGATGCCTGTAAGTCCCGCTCCGATTTATCTCTTGTAGGCTTAGCAATCTCCAGAATTGCTGACGACTCCCGAGCATCGACACTATCCCGGAGGTTATCCCGGCTTTTTGGCATGGGAAGGAGGAGTAGTGCATAACAAGGCTGCCACAAGATCAAAATTTGGCCCCGAGCTCCGAGAGGAAGATTTCCTCTTCCTATCTGCCGACAAAAAGGTCGCACCCATGTAAAAGAGGAGGAGGAAGCGAAGCAGGTGGGGCAAGAGTACCAAGAGACAGAGAACTCATACGCCCAAGGTCTGCACCGTTGTCTTGAGTTGAGACATGAGTGGGGAGCTCGAGACAACTGGCGTGCTTTGAGACAATTGATGCAGAGGAGTCAATAGCACTTGGAATTTCGGTGCTCTGGACTTCCTTGTCTTTATCCGTTGGAGCTTCAGGAGCACTTGAAGGAGCTGGCACTTCACTCTCTTCACTTTCACTAAGAACAATAATGTTCTCTGATCCCAAAGGTAATTCTACCTGCTTTCTCTGAGGATCTTCTTCCACAAGCTCCTTCTTAACCTCTTTGAATTTCTTCTGGTATACTTGGGTGGATGAAGAAGGAGTAGAAACTACAGGTCCTTGTGTTGATGAGGCAGGAGGGGTTTTCACAGGTGTGTCTGATCTTGGAGTCGATGCTTCCCTCCTTGGTGTTGAAACATCCTTAGAGGAGGATTCTCCTGAGTGCCTCCTAAGCTCTCGAACTTTCTTATCAAACCAGATCTTAGTCCTGACTAAGACTGGAGCCAGGATCTCAGCCAAATCATCTTTCTCTTTCTTGAACCAATCCAAGTCCTCCAAGGGAGTGTGCTTAACCACATTGTCATACTCATATGAGTATAAATCAGAGTTGTCGTCCTTGAGTCCTTCAGGAATTGGGTACAAGTTGAGTTCTTGGATCAATTGTAGAGAGAACCTACCATAATGCCTCCTTCTAGCCTCAAAATCATCGGCACAGTCAGCCCAATAGTCTTCTGTATCTGCCCTATGATGATATGTTATCTTAATGTTCTGCTCAATGAACTTCTTCAAGTCGAAGCAAGTTCTAGGCTTGAAGAAATGAACAGTAATGGGAGCTAGGGCTCTTTCTATGTTCTATGCATCCAGGGCTGTTTTATAGGAGTAGTTTCCCAAAGAGATGGGGAAATGCAAACCAGTAATCTTCTTGTCCTACAGGTTCTATGCAATTTGTATAATTGCTCGCATACTTCTATCGAGCCATCTTGTCACCGCAGAACATAGGAAGCCTCAGAGGGGTGCTCTCATAGCCAGCTAGCCTGATATAAGAAAATTTTCTGAATTGAATAAAATAAGCACCGTAGTGCGATATCAGGCTCATGGCTTCGTCAGAAAATCTTCTAGCAGTGTCACCCTCAAGAATTCTTACCATGTACATGGTGAAGGCGTCATTCACCCTTCGGAAGTTGCGATTGCTTTGGTCTCTAGGGTGAACCTGTGGGCAGTAGGCATACACAGGATCAGCCTTGTGGGCATCAATGTAAGAGAAGCCAAACCATTACCTTGATGCCACTAGAGTGTACATCAGGTACGAAGTCATATAGAATTTCTTCGTTTGCTGCACATTGGACAGCTGCTCCGCTAGGTTCATGCTGATGATTTTACCAGCTTGATATTTTGAGTTCCTTCGCACACCATGTTGATGAGTGGGCATATCCAGAAATGGAACTCGTTAGTGGAGGGTAAGCCCATAACCCGAGCTAGTAAGATTATGAAATCTGACAATTCTTCATTGAAATCTTCTCGGAAAAGGGTCTTGGATAGGCGAGATGCTCCTTCTTAGGGTTTTTAGCCAAGACTTCACCCGCGCCTTATAGTTGTCACACTGTCTTGATTGAACAGAGCCTCGTGCTTGATTTTGGGAGACAACTATGGCATTATCCATTTCTCGAATCCTCGGTGCAAAGGCAATGGCGGCAAAGATCAAGTTTGGCAATGAGCTCCCCGTGTATGTTTGTTAATTCACTCGAATCAGGGTTGAAATGAGCTCCGCATGAGAGCACTGTGTCTGCGCATTGCACCGAGATTGGGAAACCACCAGCAAAAGCCAGACCACTGTCATGAATCATCTGTGCCATTGGTGTAGGGTTTGCATCTGTCATCCTCGACCAAAAATCACTAAAGTCAAGATGGCGAACTTCACTGTCCCCGATATCGGGAATGGCAGACTCTAGTGGTGAGATTTGTTCTTGCCCCTGAAATTTAATCTTCATGTTGGTAGTAATTCAGAGAGCAGAGCTGCAAGCTAGACTTGGGTTGGAATTGCAGAGGGAATGGATACACACACAGAATTTAGATTGCAAGGGTTTGAGTAAAAGATAGCAGGGAAGCAGTGTGCAAAATGCATAGGGGGTTTGCTTGTTATATAGCCGTTTAGGAGAGAGAAAAGCAATGAATGCTCATTTAATACATACCTACCAAATTGAATAAGCAAGATATTCGGGTAGAGTGGAAAAAAAATAGCACGAATGGCACTTGGTTCATTTGGGACATGTGGAATGTGAAAGCGCGAAGTACGCAGCTCGGTCGATTCGGGTGAAGCGGGAAAAGACGACAAATGAACTCGGGACATGCGGGACGCGACAGTGCGGGGCACGCGGCTCGGATGATTCAGCGAAGCGGGAAAAGACGCACAAATGCTCTTGGAACACGTGGGACAAAAGTACGCGAAGTACGCGACTCGGCCGAATCGGACGAAAATGGAACAACTTGTCCGGGTGAACTGGGGACATTTGGGACAAAAAGTTTTGACAGGCCCGAAAAGAACAGACTTTGGGTAAACAGCCGATCGGGGAACAGAGGGCCCAATTGAACTTGGGACACGCGGGACAAAAAATCGATAGGCCCGAAAAACACGCAAAATGACCCAAAAATGTAGATTTTCTCAATTTCTCGACTTTTAACATTACCAGGACAACAGAGAAGACACTTAACTTGAAAATTTTAAATTTTCACTTTCTTAAGAGCAGGGGAATTTTGAGTGGACAAATGTACTAACACCCGATTTGCGCCTTTATCGGGGACATTATGATTCTTGTTCATATTCATACCATGGTAAACACTTTTTATATGTTCTAAGTGCTAATACATTGTTTGAACATCATCTTGTGTTTGGGCCTGTAAGAAGTTTCAAAGTTACAAGTTTTGTGTGCAATTTTTCTAGTCTCTATAGTTTTTGCACTAGTATTCACTGATAAATCTTGGTAAAGGAAGGTCAGATCTTTCATTTCTAGTTTCTAGTGCTAACAGACATTTGTCGATCATATTTTTAGTGCATTTTCATAACTAAGGTGGAAATCCTTAGTGGTGTCTCCTTGTTGATCCGGTTTTGATAAATACCAGTTGTCTTAACCTTTGTCAAGTGAGATTTGTTACTAATATTTGCAAAGATGGAAGGAAGAAGATATTTCTTCTATAAGGATCTGCTTTAGGACATTATTTCCAGATCTAGGAAAACAAAGTCGAAGGAAGAAGAGCACGGAGAGTTGTGGGAAAACAATAGTTAAGAAAAGTAGATCTCAATTAGTGAAAGTGATTAGCCTATCATTGAAGATTGCCATTCAAGTGATTCGAATTAGGTAGTCTCTTTGTGGAATTGAATTCTCCATCTGGAGAGGGGCCTTCATTTGAATTTGAAAAGTTTGCTTCTCATTCTTCCCCTGTGTTCTCCAAAGTTGATAGGGTTTTCCAAGAAACACAGCCTTTAGGGGATATCCATTTTGAAAGTTATACTCCTGTGTTTCAAAGGCCCTTTGTCCCTTGTCAGTTTGTTTCTCCCCAAGGTCACCTCCTCAAATCAACATGGCCCATCCCCCACCTAGACCTCCATTTGTTGTAAATACCTTTGGACCTATAAATTTTGTGGGAATGGCTGGTTATCCAAATGCAGTTCCTCAAGATGTAAGGAACAAACTACCAAAGTTCCAGGAAATAATGCTATAACTGGTGATCAGCATTTAAAGCTTTTTATCAACATGATGGAAGACTTTGAGATTGAGTTTGAAGATGTATACATCAAATTGTTTGTTCATACTTTGGAAGAGGATGCGAGGGATTGGTATAAAGATTTGCTAGATAACTCTATTGATTCTTGGACTGAGATGAATAATGCATTTAGATTACAATATGGTGACAAAACAAACCCTAGGTTTCTTTTGTCAGAATTTGAGAATATCAAAAAGAACCCTAATGAGTCTGTACATGATTTTAATACAAGATTCAATAAGACTTTGAGAAGATTTCCTGTTAACTTGAGGCCATGTGATGAATCATGTTTGATCAAATATTCAGATGCATTTGACAAAAATGCTGCTTACTACTTGAGGGACAAGAACCCTACCAATTTGAGGCAGGCCTTCACTATGGCTCTATAAATTGAGAACAACATCAAGGAAATTGGAAAACCTCCTAAGAGGGATGGTGTGAAGCTGGTTAACCCAGAAAAACCTCAAACAAGTAAAGTTGCTGATCTGGAGGAAGTTGTGAAAACTTTGGCAGGGGTTGTCAAAGAAATATCCTACAAACTAGCCCAAGATGAGAAAGGAGTTGGGCAAAGTTCACAAGGTCAGTACAAGCAACAAGGCCCAGAAATATTTACAAATCATCATATAAATGAGAAGAGATTTGATGACAGAGGCAAGGGACCTATTGGATTTGGAAGTAAACAACCCCAAGGTAGGGAAAGTAGAATGGTGCCTAATCCTTTGGTTGCCAAAGTTGTTGTTGTGGAGGAAACAAAGGTCATTGATTGGTGTGACAGGTGTTTCATGCCCCATGCTCCATGTGAAGTAGATCAGCAAGAAGAAGAAGAAGAAGCTGATGATGATGTTTGCATGATGGGTTGCTCCACGAGTTCACAACAAGGGGCAACTTCAATTGAAGTGATAAGTGCTTGGACTACTACAAATTTTGGGACTGCATTCATAGGGTACCACTTCTTCCTCCCTCCCATACTTTATAAATAGATATTGTACAAGCTTTTGAGATACCTAATAATGAATTTGAGTATTTAAGAGCTCTAATGATAAATAAGTATGATGGAGGAGTCCCTTCTGAGGAAGACAGGCAGTTGTTGATGAATGTTGTTGTTGCCCAAGAGAAGGAATATAACACAAGAAGTAAGGTTGTCAAAGGGGTAGGGCCTCAAACCAAGACAAAAACTCCCTTACTCTCAAATATTCCTAAAGAGGCTCCTAGGAAAGATGCATCTGCCAAAGGCCTTGTTGTCCCAAACAAAACTCATACTTTGCCTCATGCCCAAACAAAAATAAATCCTATGTCATCTGATGAGTTTGCTAATCTCCCTTCTAATGCTTCCTTGCCAAAGATTGTCCCATATGACATTGCCCAAGTTTTGAGTCAAATCAAAGTTTCTGTTCCAATTTTTGAGTTGCTTAGGATTCCTAAGCACAAAAAGAGAGCATTTGGGATTGAAAGAGGAGAAGACTTCCCTAGGCAGAAATGTGAACATTGTGGAGACTCCTCCAATCATTGAGGGGTTAGAAACACCACCAGCATTGGAGGAACCAGGTGAACCACCTGAGGTATATTTGGGGACATCCTCGGTGGACTCTCAGCTAAATGAGGATCCATTCTTCCCCATTTTGATTATTAAGGACATATTGCCACACAACTGTATGTTTGACTTAGGGGCATCATGCAATGTCATACCTCTGGAAATCATGAATGATCTGAATATCAAAGTGATAGTAGCATATGGGAAGTGCATTATCATGGATTCCCAAGAGGTACCAGTTGTGGGATGTGTAAAAGGTTTGGTGGTGCAACTTGCAGTTGACCTGTAAAAACTTGAAACTTGATGTTGTCATTGTTGATTGCCCAGCCAAGTGGGGTATGGTGTTGTCTAGAAAATGGGCTACAAGTGTTGGTGGGAGTGTGCAGATGGATATGTCCTATGCTACCATTCCAATTGAGGGCATCCTTGTCAGGTTGTATGGAGAAAAGAAGATTTTGCACCTTATTGAAGATCCCACAATGCATCCTATGAAGTATTGTACACAAGTGTTGATGCTGATAACTTTATAGGATTTGTTGATGGAAAAGAGCACAAAATTTAAGAATGCAAGTGTCTTGAACAAGAAGGATCTCCCTGGACTTTATTGTTTTATGGAGCTTGATCCAAGTTTAGAAATGGTGTTGGCGTTGTTCTGATTTCTCCAGGCCATGAAGAGTTTGTTTTTTCCTTCAAACTCAAATTTGAGTGCACTAACAACATTGCTTGAGTATGAGGCATTATTGTTAGGTTTGAGAATTGCTTGGAAATATGGTGTCAAGGACATCATTGTCAACGGGATTCATAATTAATTGTTAAGAAAGTCATAAAACTTTATGCCAAAAAAATCAGCGAATGAAACAATACAAGCATGCAGTTTGGGATCTTATTGAGATGTTTGATTCATTCAACATTGTGCATCATGATAGAAAGTTCAATGATTTGGCAGACAAACTTGCAGTGTTGGGATCTTGGTTTGACAATTGTACAATGTCCCCATATTGTGAATATGATGTTGAAGTATTGACAAGACCCTCTGTCCCTGACAATATTAAACACTGGAAAGTTTTTGATGATGATGCTCGGAGGTCAGAAGATTTCTATAGAACAAAGGAGAGTTTGTTGATCAATGCATTGATTGGGAGCCAATGGTGTGTGTAGCAGAGGGAAAAGAAACCTTGTTTGGAAAAGGCATCATCCAACTAAAAACTAATACCATTCCTAGAGGGTTGGTTGCTCTTGAATCAAACTTTGATAATGTTGATTGCATTATTAATAGACATATAGCAGCCTCAAGGGATGTTGAGGAGCATGATCTTGGTACAAAGGAGAAACCAAGGAAAATTTGGTTAGGCAGTAATCTTAGCAAGGAAGAGAAGAAGTCCTACATCCAATTGTTAAAAATATCAAGACTGCATGGCGTGGACCTACTCTGAATTAAAAGCATACAAATAGGATCTCTTTCAAAGCATGAGATTCCTTGGATTCCAATTCAAATCCATTCGAGTAGAAATAGAGGTTAATCAATCCACTCTTATCTCTTAAAATACAAGAGGAATTGAAGAAGCTAAGAGATGGAGGGATTATTTAGCCCATAAGTTATTCTTCTTGGGTTACAAATTTAGTACCAGTTAGAAATAAGAATGGTGATATAAGGCTGTGTGTGAATTTCAGAAATCTAAACAGAGCATCAATGAAGGATAATTATCCTTTACCAAACATGGAGAACATGCTGTAGTTAGTTACTAGTTCTGAATTGCTATCTACCTTGGATGATTTCTCTAGTTATAACCAAGTTGTGGTGAAGGAATTAGAAAGAATCAAGACAACCTTTACTACTCCTTGGGGAACTTATGTTTATGTCAGGATGCCCTTTGGTTTGATGAATGTTGAGAAACCTTTCAAAGAGCAATGGATGTTGCTTTTGTTGGTTACATTAATGATTTTATTGTTGTTTACCAAGATGATGTGACTATGTTTTCCAAGAAGAGAGGTGATCATTTGCAACACTTGGAAAAAATTCGATAAGATGTAGAGAATATGGCATTTCACTCAATCCAAATAAGTGACATTTTGGAGTACAGAAGGAAAATTTTCTTGTTCATATTGTGTCACAAGAAGGGGTGATGATTGATCCATAAAGGGTAGAGGCCATCAGCAAGGTCCCAATTCCAAGAACCAAGAAAGGAATTCAGTCCTTCTTTGGGCAAGATAAAATTCATCAGAAGATTCATATCAAACTTTGTTGAGTTGACCATTCCAATTACTTCCATGCTAAAGAAGGACCAGGTCATCAAATGGGAGGAGGCTGCCATCCAAGATTTCAATGGGATCAAAGAGGCATTAAAGCATGCCCCTGTTTTAGCAGCTCCAGACTATAAGAAGCCTTTCCAACTGTTTTCCTTTGCTTCAGAGAACACTATTGCTTTTGTCTTGCTACAAAAGGATGATGAAGGGGCTGAGAGGCCAATTGCCTTTTTTTAGTAAGGCATTGCAGGGGCTGAGCTAAAATACACTATTATGGAGAAGCAAGCATTTTCCTTGGTAAAAGCAACAAAGGTTTTTAAGCCTTACATTCTAAGCTCTAAAGTGGTTTCCTATGTTCCCCACACCATGGTGAAGGACATCTTATCAGAGATGGAAATCTCAAGCAAAAGATGCAGATGGGTGAACAAGTTGCAAGAATATGACATGGATATCCAAACCATGAAGTTGGTAAGAGGTTTGGGCTTGGCTAAGCTTATGGCTGAGAGCAACTTGCAAACTATTGAGGTAAATGAGGTAGAAGAAGAAAGGGTAAGTGTTTTTGAAAAGTTGATGAATTTTGAGTGGTACAAAGATGTGATTTTTTATCTCAGACATTTATACTGCCCTGAATATTTAAGTAAGAACTAAAAATAGATCTTAAGTTGGCCTCCCGAAATATGTCATTACGATTATGGGTTAGTGGGAAGAACCTAGAGGGATTCCTCTTAAGGTGCATTATCGAAGATGAAGCCCCCAAGATAATTGTTGATATCCATGGAGGAGTTTGTGGGGGGAATTTTTGCAAGAGTCACAACACACAAGATCCTGAGGGCTGGTTATTGGTGGCCAACTCTCTTCAAGGATATAACCTTGTTGGTTTAAAAATGTGAGAGTTGTTAGCATTTTTGTGGAAGATTGAAAGCTTTAGGCTGCTTGCCTTTACAACCTGTATCAATTAAAGCCCCGTTCAAGCAATGGGGAATGGATTTCATTGGTGATATTTCAGACCCTTCAATTTTTGGCCACAAGTGGATTCTTGTAGCCACTGATTACTTTACTAAATGGGTGGAGGAAGTCCCCACCAAGAAGGAAACACACCAAATTGTCATGGATTTTGTGCTGAACCATATCATTTGTAGGTTTGAAGTGCCAATCAAAATTGTAGCTGACAATGCCATGAGTTTCAGAGCTAAACCTCTGGTGGCAATGTGCAAAGAGTATGAGATCAACTTGAAATATGCTTCTAATTACAATCCCCAAGGGAATGGACAAGCCGATTCCAATAATAAAAACTTGTGTAAAATTATTAGAAGAACCTTGGATCGAATAAAAGGAAATGGGTTCAAGGTTGAAGTTTGTTATTTGGGTGATAGAATCCTTTGTCAAGAGAAATCGTAAAGAGTCCATTTGAGTTGGTGTATGGAACTCAGGCCCTGCTGCCCCTGCATATGCAACTATCCTCATATCAGTTTATTCAACAACTAGAAGATCAAGAGGTTAGTCCATATGATGCTTGCATTAACTAGATTGTTGAACTTGATGAAGAAAGGAGGGCATCCCACCAGAGGCATGTAAAGTTCAGAGAAAAGATGAAGAAGTTATTTGACAAGAAGGTCACTCCCAGAGCTTTTAATGTTGGAGATCTCATGCTATTGTGGGATAGTAGGCATGAAGATAAGGGAAAGCATGGAAAATTTGACGCATTATGGATGGGCCCTTACTCCATTGATATTAGAATTGGTGAACATACCTTCTTCTTGAAGGACTTGGATGGGGAATTTCTCGAACTACCTATTAATGGCAGGAATTTGAAGCATTTCTTGGATTGATTCCCCAGAATCAGGGTAAAAAATATTTTGTACAATGTATAGCTTGTTGTTTGTTTCCTGTCTTTTGTGTTTTTTCTCGTTCTGGTCCTTGGTGACTGTTTTTTCTTGGTTTCTCTATTCGTTTTTGGGAGATGGCTCTGTTTCTCTACTCTGCAAGCTGAATCCTTTTCCCAATGGATATTTTTGGCACTTACTCTACCTTTTTCCTTGTGGCACTCATAGGGAGTGCCCATCCATGAGTCAGAGCCGATTTTTGTGCTCAAAATAGTCTTGCCCCATTTTGTCTTTGAAATCTATCGATTTACGGTCTCTGTCAAATTTTATCTTCCCGTGTTGTGCCTGAAAAGTCTCTACCTTCCTTTTGTTGCCATAATCAGTCCCTTCCTAGGTCAGGAATCACTTAAAGATCCAAAATTGATTCCTCGTTTCTCTGTTCATCTAAAAAAGTCTGTATTTGGGTGTAAAAACTCTGGAAATTTGTCCCTTTCTTTTTGTTTTCCACAGTCGGGAGTTGTTGTTCTTATCATTTTTGTCCTAAATACTTGATGAAAATTAGTGGATGTAGCGCAAGGGAATGTATTTGAACCTTGTAACATTTCTAAATTCTCCGCCCTCAAAGAAAATTCCATCTCCAAGATCAAATGGTCATTTTTCTGCATTTTACGGTTTGATGGGTGTTCCTCCGGTCAAATTTACACCTTTGCATCAACAGGAAATGTGGCCCTTTTTTTTTGGATGTGGCTTGGCAGGTACTTTAAAAATTCTATGGTCCACCTCAACCCAAAACCTTTCCATGTGGAAGAATGACACTCGTTTGAAGGTTCAATGTTTATTTTTGCTTTGGAGTTCATACAGGCGGGAAAAGGACACGTGGAGGACTCCATTTGGTTTGATTAGACTTAGACAAATTTTTATGTAGCTGGTATAGTTTTGGTGGGGTAGGGACACATGGGAGCCCACTCTCATTCGGGGTCTCTACTTTTGGGGACCATCTCAAGATGCACCATTGTGACGCGTGGTAGTTTGAAAAGTCAAAAGGGTGGGGAAGCAGAGCATCGGGGGCAACTTGGATTTTTGCCTCTTAAGGATTAAAATATCAAAATGGCCCTCAAGCCTAAAAAAAAGGGAGGTACGAGTTGGCTTTGAAAAGTGAAAAGGGTGGGGAGGCGGACCATTGAGGGAAACTTGGATTTTTGCCTCTTGTCATCAAAAGGATTAAAACATGAAAATGGCCAGCAAGCCCGACAAAAGGGAGGTCAAGGTTGGCTTTGAAAAGTCAAAGGGATGGGGAAGCGGACCATCGGGGAAACTTGATTTTTTGCCTCTTGTCATTAAAAGGATTAAAACATCAAAATGGCCCGAGCCCGACAAAGGATCAGTCAAAATTTGCTTTGAGTCAACGGCGGAGGTGCAGACTTTCGGGGAAATTTGGAAAATTTTCCTTTTGTGAAAAAAGGAGCTAAAGTATAAAAAGAGAGCATGTTTCCATTGGGACCCACATTGGGACACGTGTCAGGCCCATTTTCAAAGGCGAGAGGGTAGGAAAAATGAGAATTTTTTTACATTTTTCAAAAAGTTGTAAAAGGTAGATAGGAACCCCATGGCCATTTTAATTTGGATCTTCCACATGGACGGTCCAAAATCAAAATAGAGATCAACGGAAGCTGTGTGTTTGTATCTGATTCTCCCACCATTTTTACTCAAAAGCTCCTAGAGATGTGAGTCTTCATAATTTCTTGATGTCTCCTACATGCCAAATAGAGAGGAAAATAAATTTGATATCTGGGTTTGGTGGGGAAGATCTAGAGATGTATTTCACCGTTAAAATTATTTGAGTATCGGGATCGATTTGATCTTCGGTTTTCCCTTCACGGGCATGCAAAGACCTATATTTGTGATTAGGGGCAGAATTGGTTGGCACAAGAGATGAAGAGTGATCTACCAGATAAGGAGTTGAATGCTGATATTTTCAAAGAGATTTTCCCCCTAAGAGCGACACCTTTTTGTAAATCAGATTCTGGGAATCGCGATCGAGATCATAGTGAGCACTGGTACACTCAATGTTTGGGTTTTTTGGGGAAAAATCTGTTGTAAAATGTTATAAATTGCATGAATTTATTGTGTAAATGGTTGGAGTGTTAGAGGTCGGGACTGATTTTCTAAGAGAAAAGCTTGATAGAGCCCGTGTTTCTGAGAAACCTGTTTATCTCTTTTGTATTAAATTTGATCATGTCAAGATGGTTACGAGTGTACATCCATTGAAAATCTCGATATTGTTCTAGAAACTTTCCCCCTTGATGAATTTAATCAAACTCAAGTTATTCTCGCATTGATCTTGAGAAAAAATGTGTCCGATTCATCTTGAATGTCTATAAATAGTTTTCTTGTTCCCGTTGCAATCTTACATTGAAATATTTGTGAATCACACAAGATCTTATCCTTGTGATAGTTTGGTGGCATTTACAATTTCATTTATTAGAAGAGATTTCATTTGATAGTGAAATAAACAAATTTAAAATCACTATGACTCCTAGCATGACTATAAGATTGTTTGTTAGCCTTTGAGGGTATCTTAGGCGTGATGAAATAGAGATTGATAATGTTTAGTTAAGTTTTTCAATTTGAGCCTTCATATTGGATTCTTAAAGTTTATGTGATAATGTGTTGATTTGGGCCTCCATTGAAGCACATATTCTAGTTAAAGGAACATTTTAGCTATTCTGAAGCATTTTGTTGTCTAAGCTTTCCATTTTTGTAAGAGTTCTCAGAGATCTAGAAAATCAAGTTCATTCTACCTCACCTCCCACCAAAATTCATTTAAAAACAACCAATCCTACCTGTACTACCCCTGTTTGTCCTGTGTGTGCAAAAATGCATAATTTCTATCACCAAAACATGCAAAAGCAATAAGGTTTTCATTGTCTTTAGTAGCTTGAACCTTGCCTAGGAAATATCTCCATTATCTAGAGTGAAAACTCGTGAGAGTTAGGTTTTGTTGTATTGATCATATTTTCTTCAAGGTCTCCTCAATAAATTTACAAGGATATCTCCATCTCCTCCACAAATAATGAGGCTATAAAAGGGTCCTCTCACCTTGGTTGAAAGGCACAACCATAAAGTAGTGAGGATAGGTCAAATCCTCTTGAGGGTGCTACCCATTTCTCCACATCTAAGTGATAAAGAGCAAGCTACATTTCATCCTTGGCTACAAAATGAAACACTACATGCTCTGCTTGTCTCTAAGCTTCTTGCCAAACTTGTGATGTTGCTCAGCTTCTGAAGGAGAATCAATTTGGGTACCAACACATTGCACTCAAGAGGAAATAATTTCAATATAATCATCCATACTAGACACAAAATCATTATTATTAGGCTAGCCATCCTCATTTTTAAGGAAACAATCAGTCTCAAAATCAAATTACAAGTCAAGTTGCGAATGTCAGGCGTTTGAAATTTTGGAAGCCTCTTGTTGCTAGCTCATCAAGAGCCATAGTACATGTACTTAGAATAATCTAGTTCAAGACTATGAATGGTGTTATCCTTCTTCTCATCCCCACAATCAAAATATTTTCCCCAATGGAGTTATTAGTTAGGACCTTATGGTTTAGAGCATATATTCCCCTTTAGAGCCAACAAAAAAATCATCTACATAGGAAATAGTAGATCAACTGCGCACCTGAAGAAACCACTTTGCTAAATTGACAAGCAAAAGATTTTTGTGGGTTGAATACAGATTCCTCATCATTGGCGTAAAACAATCATTCCAAGAAGAGATAAATAGAAGATCAACCTTCCAAAGATGATCAAGCATCCACTTCACAACCTCAGCCACAAGCGGTGGTTGATAAATATGCGGGAAAGAAACCGTCAGAAACACTGCTAGCCAAGCTGCGAGGAAAGAAGGTTCTTCAGGCATCATGGTACCCAACAAGCATTTTCTAAAGGAGGATCCTAATGCCTAAAGAAGTGTCAATAAATTAGGATAAATTCCCTTCATCATAGTAGAATGGATGAATAAAACTAACATAAGTTTTACTATGTGATACACACTCTCAATCCCCTTTCAGAGGAACTTGTTGTGGGAGGCTCTAAATATTTTTGGTACAAATGAGGGATCATCATGTCATGGAGAAGCAACTACTATGAGTTTGTGTCAAACAGAAGGGAAAATTATTCCCAAGGTAGAAAAACCACCACCATTCTATATTTCCCTGATCATTGGCGACCACTTGGTACATAATTGCATGATCGATTCTAGAGCTAGTAGCTCAGTCATTCCCAAAAAAATTACATATGTACTAGGCATACAATATGTGCCGGCTACAAGAGGAGTCATTCAACTAGATGTCACAACCATCAAAACTTTTGGAGCTATCAAAGGACTTCAACTTACCATCTATACATGCCCAAGTTTTTAATTCATAGAAGACATATCAATCATTGATCTCCCTCCTCTATTTTCCATTTGTTTATCATGAGATTTCACTACCAAGATGGGTGGTTATCTATCGGTTGATTGGTTGCATATGATTCTTAGGACTTGATACAGAACCAAAGTAACTATAAGGGCATAATAAATCTACCATAATCATGTATAACCCTACACTTTTAGTCCTATAAATTCGAATTATGCCATTGGCGATCCAAAAGAAGAAGATGTTGATCATGAACTAACCACTCTTGTTGAATAATTTCCCAATAGTGTGCTAGATGAAGTGAGTGGAGATCATCAATATGATCCTTACGTTGATGTGTTGGTAGAGGAAGAAGATGGTTTGCTGATTTTAGAGGAGACAAGATTAGGTATATATTGCATTCATGAAAAAGATACATTCATAATGCAATTGGTCAAAACACCAAGTAATGTTAAAGGATTGTGGAAATTGTTCTTTGATGGCTCAAGGAGTAAGAATGAATCCAATGTTGGCATCATGCTAATTCATCCAGAAGGAGATAAGTATTTCTCATCTTTCTAGTTGTAATTCAGTTGCACTAGCAATGTTGCTGAATAAGAGGCCCTTGTGCAAGGAATCCAACTAGCTCAAAAGAAGGTAACCAAATTCCTGACTATTTTTGGAGATAGTGAGTTAGTTGTTCATCAAGTAACGTCACAAAATGCATCCAAAAATGATCTTTTAAGATCATAAAAGAAGCTGAGTGCAGGATTTAATTGAAGATTTTGAAGCTTTTGGGATTCATGCAGTTTATAGAAATCAAAATCAAGATGCTAACATGCTTCTTTACCATTGGCTCGATATGACATCCTTGTTGATATCATGAAAGAAGGGTGAAATTTTTTCAAAGTGGTGGTTCAACTGTAGTTCGATAATGTGAGTAGTGGAAAATGTTTGATAATGACAAACAAATTTTTCTTTTCCTACAAGAAGAGGCATATTTGAAAAAAAAAAAAATCAAGATAAGATGCAAGAATCATATGGTGATCAAATAATACAATTGAAAATAAAAAAAGATACCAAAAGGCTTAGTTACTCTAGAATCCATCTTCAATTTAGATGATCAAGCCAAAAGAAAAAGCTCTAACATGGTGGTTAAAGAAGAAGATTTTGAGGAAGTTGAGGTAGTAAATGAAAAGTTTCTAAAGATCGGAAAAGTATGCACTTTCGAAGAAAAAGAATATTTCATCAAACTTTGTCAAGAGTATCACAAAATTTTTGCATGGAGCTATAAATACCTACGTGGTTTTGATCTAGGTATAGCACAACATACCATCGAACTGGATCCTAATGCCAAGCCAGTTTGTCATAAACAGAGGCCAATTAATCCCAAAATTGAGCCACTAATGAAAAAGAGACAACTAAATGCACCAAGGCTTGTATAATGTTTCCTATCAAGTATTCCTCTTGGGTAGCCAATCTGGTCCTTGTAAGGAAGAAGAACAGAGAGATTCAGTTATGTGTGGACTTAGGGGATTTGAAATGTGCCTTGTTGAAAGACCATTATCCTCTTCCATAAATGGAGAAAATACTTCAAATGGTGGCAAGAGCTCAAATATTTTATTTGCTCAATGGATATTTGGGTTAGAATCAAATTCTGGTCTAGGAATCTAATTAATTCAAGATGGCTTTCACTACCAAGTGGGGCGCATATGCTTACCAAAAATTCCATTCAGATTTTCCAATGTTGAGGCTACTTTCCAAAGAGCCATGGACATGGAATTCAAGGGACTAATCAATGATATCATCTTGGTTTACCTTTATGATATAATTATATACTCTAAGCATGTAGAAGACCACATCACAAATCTAAGGAAGGTTTTTTGAAGGTGCAGAGAATTCAAGGTTTCACTCAATCCTAAGAAATGTATTTTTGTAGTGCACGAGGGAAATTTGTTAGGGCATGTTGTTTCAGCAGAAGGACTATCAATCAATCTAGCCAGGATTCGTTTAATTATGTCCTTATCTCTCCTAAGTCACAAGAAGGGTCTCTAGAGTTTTTGGGAACCATAAATTTTGTGTGGAGATTCATCCCTCAATTCACAACATTGGATAAACCATTGAAAACCATGCTAAAGAAAAATATGCCATTATCATGGAAAAATGAAGGAAGGGAGAGCTTTGAAGCCATCAAAACATCCATTTCTCAATCTCCCATGTTGGTGAACCCTCGGTTTGATAAAGATTTTATTATTTATGCTTTTGTAGGTCAAGAGAGAATTTTAGGTATCCTCACCTAGCAAAATGATGACTTGATGGAGAAAGCAATTGCTTTCTTGATAATCCCTCAAAGACTATGAGCTCAAATATTCATTCATTAAAAAATAAGTCTTTGCGGTTATTTGAGCTTTGAAGAAATTGAAGCACATGTTGTCCAAAAACAAATTCATCGATGGCATCTCATTAAGTGTCAAGGAATTTTTGCTAAACAAAGAGATGAACGAAAAACATGCTGGATGGATCACGAAGGTGATGGAGTATGACGTACATATCAAAGTTACCAAACTTTTTAGAGGTAAAGGTTTGTGTCAACAACTTGCTGCAGACATGGAATCAAAAGGTGATGAGAACGTGATGCTCCTAAAAACGATGAGAGCAATGATCAAGTTGACTGGTTATCCAAAATGAATAATTTCCTTTTCTTAGGAATATATCCTATAAACATGGATAAAAATCAAATACAAACTTTCTGTCTTCAGTCTATTCCATATGTTCTAATAGATAATGTTATCTTTCGAAAGGATTTGAATGGTGTTCTCCTTCGGTTCGTGGGATTGGAACAGGTAAGTAAGATACTAAAAGGAATTTCACAATAACCTCTCTAGGGGAAATTTTATGCACGAACAACTACTACCAAGATGATGTGAGTCAGCTACTATTGGCGATCGCTTTTTTCAAAGATTCCCATTTCTAGGTAAGGAAGTGTAAGGAATGTGCCCTTTTCACTGGCAAATAGAAGTTGAAAACTCTTCCACTGGATCCAATTCAAGTGGATCAACCCTTCATTCAATGAGGGTTGGATTTCATTGGAATGATTAATCCTCCATCCAGTGATAGACATAAATGGTTCCTTCCGCAGCCCAATATTTTACTTGATGGACAGAGGCAGTAGCCTTGAAAGAGAGCAATGAGAAGGCAATTCTTGATTTCCTAGAAGGTATAATGATGAGGTTCGGTGTTCCATTCACAATCATTTTAGAAAATGCAATGGATTTTCTTGGTCTGAAGTTGAGTGAATGGGTTGTTAAGAATGTGGTCTAGCTCAAGAATTTTTCTAATTACTATTCGTAAGAAAATAGATTGGCTAATTCTTGCAATAAAAACCTCACAAGGATTATCAAGCGTACGATGGAGACTAATAGGAGGACTTGGCATACACAACTTAAGACGGATTTATGGACAGATCGAATCACACCTAAAATAGCCATTGGGATTTCTCCTTTCATTCTTGTATATGGAAGGGAAGAAAAACTTCCACTCTCCCTTGAGTTACCTTCTTTAGAGTTAGCTCATCAGCTTGACATTATGGAGAGTGATTCTCTAACATTTAGGTTTATTGAGCTCACGGAGTTAGAAGAAGTACGAAACAAGGCCATGAAGAATTTGGATCAACATAAGGCTCAGGTTAAGAAATATTTTTACAAGAAGGCATCCAAAACACATTTTCAAGAGGGAGATTTTGTTCTCAAATGGGATGAAGATAGAGACAAACTAGGAAAACATGCCAAGTTTGACGCTCTTTGGAGCGGGCCATAAATCATCATGAGTTGCAAAGAGGTGGATTAATTTCATCTATCCAGGTTTAATAGAGAATAATTGCCCGTTCATGTGAATGGGATACATCTCAAAGCTTGTTTTGAGAAGCATTCCACCCCTTGTACAACTTAGGTGTTTTCCTCCAAGTTCTTTGCACATTGTTGTGTGTTGTTGTCATCATTTTGCTTTCCTTGTTGTTGTGTTTTGTGTTGTTCTGCACATTGTATCATCATTGGAGGTTTTCAAGGAGAATAAAGTTTCAGAGTTTCAAAAATAGTTTCAGATATCCCTAATTCCTCATGTGCTCCATTCAAAATTCTGTAGTGCTCTGTAGGTGTCAAGCATTCGTTGATTTAAGTATATTTCCTACCTAGCATTGCCGGAGAATTCAAGATCAATAATAATAATTAGAGTTTGGGATGTATCATAAAAGATTATATCAATTTCAGGATTCCAATATTTAATCCATGCCCAATGGATGAATTTAGGCTACTGGAATCATGCTTAGTAGGAAATCATCCCTGAGAGGTCTCCAAGAATGTTATCCAATTTTGCACACATGGAAAAATTGGACAACGCGTCTATTACGATCAAAATATGATATTGATCCCGAGGATTCACATATGGTCATCACAGAGATTACACGATTAAAAAAATTAATAAATTGTATAGGTGAGCTCACCTAGCATTGAACGGGTCAAATTGAGCTCAACTCGGTGACAAATCGGTGTTAGTTGGGTTAAGAACTCGAGTCATTTATCATTGGAGCTCAACTCGACGGGTTGGCTAAGCCTAGCATTGAAAAGAGTCAGTTGAGTTATATAAATGTGGAGATGACATGATGAGTTCATCTGGAAAGTCACAGAGGAAGGGCTGAGTTTTGTATGAAAGCGAGTCATGAGTTGTGCATAGGCAAGTAAGGTTATAAGGTTTGAACCTCATTGTTTGGCACGGTAAGCCTAACTCGGCCTTTTGGTTTCATCAACATACCAGTGAGCAGGTAAGGAGATATTAGGAAGGAATGCACAACTCGGATGAACATGAGAAAGCTCAAGGGATCCGCTAAGTTCAACTTTAGGATGAACCTGGGAATTTCATTGATCACCACATGGAGTGCACAATCTATCTCATCAAAGGATCTTGGTGATCCTTAGTGCGGAATCAGGATGAATCAACAATGAAGTGTAATGGAAAGATAACATAGATCAATGACGAAGCTAAATGAGTGCAACTTGGCAGTGAGCTGGGGATCAATTGGTGGTGTCGTATTGAAAGTTTAAATTCTGATATAAGCTCAGAGATTTGTTGATCGACGCTTAAAATGAATTAAAAGTTAGATTTCAAAGAGGTGAGTTTGACGCCACAATAAAATTGGGCCAAGTCGAGTGTAAGACAGGTAAAAGAGTTGAGCCACCTCGGCCAAGTCATAGAGGAGGTGTTTGGGGAACATGATTTTGAGAAATCACATAGCACTAGGAGTATTTTGAGCCAACATGTGCCTAATAAAAGATAAACAAATCGAATCATGAGTATGAGGTCAGTATAGAGGAGAAAGATCTTGTAGTAGTTTAGTAGGTTCATGGTGTGGGAGTTAGCTCGACCATGACACAACTTGCAAACACTCAGCCAAGATTGCTTACGACTCGGACTCTACCTAGGATTCTCACGAGATGGAAATGGGTATGGGTGAGTTATTTATCAAATGGAAGGTTTGAGCTTGGAGTTCAAGATCACATGAAGTGTAGAACTATGGTGTTTGATCAATGAATCACTTGTCAAGGTGAAGAACTTGCCCTCCACCAGATTTGGAAATAGCCACATTGTACAAATGATTAGAAATGTTCCCAACTACAAGCGAGCTCAGTCAGAGAGAAGAAGATGGATCGATGGGAAAATTTAGTGAAATTTAGCTCGCTTAATTGAGCGAGCCAAACATGGAACAACGGGCTTGCAGGGAATTTGAATTTTCATTTCCCAATCAAGTGGGTAGAATTGCACTTAGATCCTGCACTACATACCTCAACATGGGGAGTTTTGGGTCCATTCATGGAAATTCAGGGATTGAGAGCCATCGGCCATGTTGATGCATAGATTAGAAGGAATCCAAAGTCTGGGATACCCACTTTCGGTTTGCGGGATTTTGTGGAATGAAAGCCATGCCAAGCCTTATATGCCAAGATACTGTTTGGGATCCCAAGATGAAATATCCATCATAAGAAAACCATTAAGGAAAAAGTGGAGTTAATCTACGATCGACCAAGTCATAGGCCAACGCATTTAGTGGATGCACATAGAGCAACCATTGAGTTATTCTTGGAGTGTCTCAATTCATTCAATTCTAACGACGTGGTGGAACGTAGGGGATGGAGCAAGACCTGGTCACTTGATGAATGTGAGAGACCACAAGTCCTTGAGTATAACATGGAATATAAGTGAGTTCAGGGAGATGGTTGCAGTTATTACATGAACACGGGGAAATGGGATCTCTAAGATACTTTACTGAGATCATGGCAAGGTGATCCGAGAATGTCTCAATGAGGTGTTTTTGATCGTAAGTTCATTGGAATCTAACCAATTTCATAAGCAACTAAGTCGAGTGTAATAGGGCTCACAAGATGAACAAGCTAGTGATTCACCTAGGCCTAACATTGAACTTGATGAGTCATAGAAATGAGCTCGGTTAGTATGGAGGAGAGCTTGATCGGTGACCTAGCTTCGTGAATTCATGCAGAGTGCTAAAGATGAGCCGATTGCATCTACAATAGGGCACCAAGGTGATTTTTGAAGGATCTTACATTTGGAGTGGAAAAGTGAAAAGGAACATGAAGAGCTCAAACCATTTGTGCCAAGTCAAACAAAGCTCATAGAGACAAACCCATATAGAAGAGCTCGATGGAGCTCTGTAGAGAAGTTAGTTTGCAATAGGGCTTGGTAAGAGTAAAAAGAGCTTGGTGGAGAGTGATGCAACCTAGAATTCACCAGATGACACCCTAGACGCGTTGACACATCACTCGGCCCTAGAGGCGAGTGCTCACCGAAGCATGCAAAGGTACCAGTCCCTCTTTAGGGTTGTTGTAGTAGAATAATAACAAGATGAAGATTTACAACATATGGATTCATAACTAATACATCATTATACGAAGGTACGATAGATATAGATCAAGGAAAGAATAGGTTTAAACAATAATCATGATAGAAATAAGAACATGCACTACCCAATTATACATAGGAATAACACTTAAGTGTTAAGAAAACAAGGGATAAGATATGCGGAAAAATCCCTCACAAAATCGCAAAAGAGTAGGAACTAATATGCGAGAAAATATTACAGATCTGAAATAAAAGTGCATAATAAAATAACACAACACAAAGAGACAGTATTTAACGTGGTTCACCCAATGTGGGCTATGTCCACCAAGAACTTGCTTAGATTTATTACAATCCACCGCTCTCTCAATACAATACCCAGATCTGTTTTGGAGCTATGCTCAACAAAACTCTCCAGAATTCACACACCTCTT
Organism: Taxus wallichiana var. yunnanensis; assembly: GCA_018340775.1. Classification (NCBI taxonomy): domain Eukaryota; kingdom Viridiplantae; phylum Streptophyta; class Pinopsida; order Cupressales; family Taxaceae; genus Taxus; species Taxus wallichiana. The sequence continues at coordinate 316,841,107 of CM031241.1, read as the reverse complement.
CAATGCCATACACATATATGTTTTGGAGCTATGCTCAACAAAACTCTCTAGAATTCACATCTGAATGAATTATAGAATTCACTCCTCAAAATGAATTACAATATCTCTTACATCAAAGATATATATATATATATATATATATATATATATGCAATTACAGAAGTAGTTTTACACATAAAACCATGGGCCAAAACCATGGGCCAAAACCATGGGCCAAAACCATGAATAGTAAAATTATGAATAGTAAACCCGTGAATAGTAAAACCATGAATAGTAAACTAGTGAATAGTAAAACCGTGAATAGTACCCATGAATAGTAAATTGTGAATAGTAAACTATTTTTTCTCATGTATAGTCTTCAACTCTTCCACACATGAAAATAGGCTCCAAAACCCAACAATCTCCCACTTGGAGACTAGTTTTCCTCTGAGCAAGCTTCTCAACCCTTCACTAGTTTCCGTGAAGACCAACCAAAGTTGAACACAACTTCAACATGCCTGCAAGAGCTCCCACTCAAACCAAAATATTTGAGCCTCAATCGCATCCGTAGCCATACCTTTAAAACCAACCATGTTCTCCATCCATCTATCCATGTCTCCATGCAACCACCAATGCAACTGACCAAGACAAGTCAAACTGGAATATGCAAAAGCAAAACAAGATCCTTGGGTAAAGACAACCCAAATGAGTTCTACCTGCAACAATGGGTGATCAATCCACAAACTTGCATAACTCAAAGAATCCAAACACTGCAATCCGCAAATCCAACCCTGCATAAACAACTAGCATGTCCAAGACAATCATCTGTAGATAACATCTCCCGGAGTAACATAGTAACAAGAGGAAATAAAAACATCCCCTACCCATGCTCAAAGCATCCATGTGCAAATCAAAACATTTGCATCATCATAGACTCAAAACACTGAATCTAACCACATGTACAAACTCACCATGTACATCCATCCATATCACCAACTCTCCAGAAGCTCCAAGTCTACCACCGACTAACTCCAAAGCTGAATATGAATAATGTGCTCATCAATGTCAATAACAAATAACCATGCTAAACCATGCAACTAATACCAAGTGCAAATACCAAAGCATACATGTCATCAACATACTACACAAACCAACCAAGATGAAAGCAAAACAAGGGCACCATTTAGAAAATGGTAAATAAACACTGTTGTCAAACCTGTGACCAAACCGACCACGGTTTTCTAACTGACCCCGATCAATGACCTGACCGACCACGGTTACCAAATGACCAACCATGGTTAATCCTAACCGACACCAGTCTTTATAACTAGCAGATTTTCTCATTTTCACCCTTTAAACTCTGAAAATTTCTCTATCATCTAAAACCAAGCTAAATCAACCATCAACTGCCTTCCCTAAGGAATATCCAGGAACCAAAAAATAAACCAGAAGTGACATCACAAAGCAATAAACTCAAAATACCTATAAAACCATGACTGCCCTCCAAAACCAACTTGTGCCTCCTACCACTCTGAATAGTGGAAATATCCTCTCACTCTGCATGTGCATCATGTATCCAATCCTGCAATGCCAACAACCATGGCTTGCTCCCGCTGAACACTAAATCCCTGCATTGCCTCTAACTCTAATCTCAAAAGCTAATATGTTAGTGAGAAATAAAAAAACAGATGAAAGAACTATAAAATTGATTCCTTTCTTATCAAAGAATAATTCTACATCACAGAAGTTTGGACTTCTTGTGAAGTAGGTGAATCAACTTCTTTTCATCCTGTGTACTCAACATCTTTCATTATCTGCAATTGTGTCTAACCATGACTTTTCATTGAGGATCTCATCCTTAGACTAGATATCCTTGTCCTCAAGATTCCACACAACTAGGAAATAAAATTCAAACAACACCCAAAACATGGTGTAAATCTATGCACACTATCCAAACATAATATCAGTTGCTCCAAACGAAAGAAATAAAACATGAACCATATAGAGATACCTGACTCAAAGTCTCAATGGACTAATTGAGCCAACTACATCCTCTTTCTGATCCAAACCATTGAAGTGATCAACATTGTTTATGCCTGTACACACTGTGCCAGAAACCAGATCCTTCAAAAGAGGACACATAACCAACTACCCTCTCTTGTTGCAAAAAACCCTATAGAGATAAGTTGCCACAAGGACCAACCATAGTCAGCTGACTAGTACCAGTTCCTCTGTGACCGACCTTGGTCCTCAGACCAATGTTAGTGCTACTGGAATGAACCCAACGCCACACAATTGGGCATAGCACACCACACTAGGTGCCTACTTCGACCGAAGCTGATAGTTGGACTAAGCCAGTCATTTCAAGAAGCGTTCAAATCTCATACAAAAACTTAAGAGCAAGTCCATACAATAAAATTGCATAAAGATGAAACACATCACCTCATCACCAAGACACTAAGAGACTCAACCGCATCTTCAATGAAGTACATGCTAATACCTCTCTCTTGAAGCCCATGTATCTAATCGCACCAAAGGATGCATAATTGCTCCCTTTTTTTCATTCTTAGATCTAGATCTACTATCCAAAACCATGCATGTGCAATAAAACCATACACTGCAAAACCAAGATAAAACCATACCTCAATAACCGGATCTACAATCTGACCAACATGCTTGTGCCTCCAAGAACTAGGGACACCTCAGCAAACAAGATACATTCCATGCATCTCTCAACTCTTCAGATCTGTTTATAACGAGGCTACCCAGTAACCGACCATGGTCACCCTGTAACCGACCATGGTTACTCAGAATGCTTTGACCACGGTTACTCTATAATTTCAAGCAACCTTACTCTTCCAGCTCCCACTTGAGATTGAATCTCTTCCTGCAATTTTCACATCAGGCAAAACAAACCTGCTCTCATACATGTCAGTAAAACCACTAACAAAACCATGAAGCAAACCCTTGCTCTAAAAATAACCAAGCTAACCAAGCTCTGATACCAATTGTTAGGAAAATGAGGGATAAGATATGTGGAACAATCCCTCACAAAATCGCAACAGTAGGAACTAATATGCAGAAAATATTATAGATCTGATATAAAAGTGCATAGTAAAATAACACAACACAAAGAGACAAGTATTTAATGTGGTTTGCCCAATGTGGGCTACGTCCACCAAGAACTTGCTCAAATTTATTACAATCCACCGCTCTCTCAATACAATACCAGATCTGTTTTGGAGCTATGCTCAACAAAACTCTCTTGAATTCACACTGAATTCACACACCTCTTCAATGCCATACACAGATATGTTTTGGAGCTATGCTCAACAAAACTCTCTAGAATTCACATCTTGAATGAATTATAGAATTCACTCCTCAAAATGAATTACAATATCTCCTACATCAAAGATATATATATACATATATATATACATACATCTATATATATACATATATATACATATATATACATATATATATATATATATATAATACATACATACATACATACATACATACATACATACATACATACATATACATACATACATACATACATACATACATACACACACACACACACACACACACACACACACACACACACACACACACACATATATATATAGGCAATTACAGAAGTAGTTTTACACATAAAACCATGGACCAAAACCATGGGCCAAAACCATGAATAGTAAACTGATGAATAGTAACATCGTGAATAGTAAAACTGTGAATAGTAACCATGAATAGTAAACTCGTGAATAGTAAACTATTTTTTCTCATGTATAGTCTTCAACTCTTCCACACATGAAAATAGGCTCCAAAACCCAACATTAGGTTCAGTCAATATCTTCCATCTCTTAATTATCACAATAACACAGTAAGATTCTTACAATCTTTGGAAATCTATGCTTTGATGCGCGCATGGATCTAATATGGTAATCCATAAACATGTACACTATGTTATCTATCTCTCTATATCCATCAACTCCTACCGGGTAATTCACTACATATTTATAGGGTGGGAATTTCCCTTCACCACTTATCAATTCCAAAAATAGGCCAGATGCTATTAGTAGCCACACGTCGTTTTCATGCATAGCCACACATGTAATTTTGCTATCTATAGACTACTGATAGTTAACTGAGGTGACAATCCTATTCTTAGAATTTCTCCATGCAAAAGTTCTCTGAATCTGATCCTCCAAAATAGACAATGTGTGGCACGCACGTCTCTGCATCATTGGTGTGTTTTGCATGCCATCTTCTAAAAATAGATCTTTATGCCCAAAAATGGCTAAGTCCTGAAAATTGAAAATTTTCTCTGCGTGTGCATTCTTCCTATCCATTTGCACCTTTGCGTATGACTTGGTTTCCCCGCACACTTCTTGTGTTCTTTCTCTGTCAAGTGTTCTTTGATCAACATTATCTCGCACTAATTTCATTGTCGCCTCGATAATGGGTATCTCAAAAAACTAAAGTAAAGAATAGAAGAATGGAAGGAATGGAAAGAATGAACGAATGCATAAAATAATGTTGTACCCTGTAGTCTCTTCTTTAACTCGAAGATTTAATTCAGGATATTTCTATTTTATTTTAGCTTCCAAGGTCTGCCATTCAATGAGTGTTTGTTCTCGCTTTTTTGGAATGTCCATAGCAATGGACTACAATTCATCCTCATGATCTCCCTTTTTCATTTTTCAAGACTAACACAATGTTGGACATTGAGGTCATTCTTCCTTCTATAAAATCCATCTTCTACGTAATGAGCTTCCCAAGCTCTTACAACCAAGTCTTGTGCGGCTCTTGTGTCTTGCTGTATCGTGGCCTCACGATTTTGCTTAACCATTGACAATCTTTCGCATTGCACACCCAATGTTTTGTTCTTCATTGCTCTCGTACCTCATTGTTTTCTTCTAGGTATTTATGTTGATAAGCACCTCACGGAGGCTGTGCGAGATGTTTAAATCTGGTCTGCTTTCTTCGATTCTTCTTGTAGCACTTGTAGTAGCCCCTCATAGGATGCAATCTTTTGCATCATTGAAGATATCTCTCGCTCGCCTCTTTTGCTAGATCCCTTGGTGCTAGCATGCGTAGAAGTTCATCTTCAAGTACCAAGTCCACAAACTTTCCTATTGTGGTACCTTGGTATCCAAGTGTGGCCTAGCTCTTATGACATTATTACCAATCTCCTCTATGATTCTGATAAATACAATGCTCTTCTTTTGTGCTAAGTCCCTCTCTTGTGTTAGGCGAGCTATTTCTCCATCCTTAGTTTTAATCTCCTATCTGAGCACCCTAATTGTGGTACCTTTTTCCATATTTTTCCTTGCCACCTCTGTTGAGAATTTTACCAATGCATTACTCACTTGTTCATCCGACATGACATTACGCTTTTGTTATGTATGCGGCCTGAGGTGAGTTCTTCAACCTCTGTCATATGCATGACTCCTCACATACATCAAAATCTGGCTCATCCATGTGTGTGTGCATGGACCATGACAACTGTTTCCTTGTGAAAACTGGGGCCATATCTTCATCCATGAGCTCCCAACCATATAATTCTTTATGTGTCAGTGTGCTCTTGAAATGAGTGCAGAACAATTTTACTCGCATCCTTTACATATCCCATAATTGGTGGAATGTGCTCTCCACTCGTTCTTCTAGACCATTGTTACTTAGGGACTTTAGCTTCCAAATTTGGGACTTGTGTCTCCATGTCCTGAGAAGTCTCTACAGTTGTCTCCTCTGGTCCCTTTTCTTCCTCTCCTCTTTCCCTCAATTCCTCATCCTTTTTTTCTTCTATGTTCTCTAGAAGTATAGGATAATTAGGCGTGCTTTCCTTTGACTCTTCCACCTCCTCATTCAACTTCAGTTTCCTCCTTTTTTGCATGGTTGCCTCCTTCTATGGAGAGAGTCTAGGTGATCTGCACACCGTTTGTGGAGTAGCACCTTGGGTTCTTATTTTCCTGAACACCCTCTTAAATCTGTGCTCCCCTTGGACTGCATTCAAGTCCTCATCATCCCCCTCTTGTGTCTTAGGTGGTGTAGTGGTGTGCTCATCTTCATCCTTATTCATAGGATGTCTTCTACCTCTATGCTCCAAACCACCACTATCTTCACGCTCATCCTCCACTTCAATTGGCTTTGTGGGCTTAGGCATTGGGATGTTCTCCATTATATTCTTTCCCTTTGGTGGTGCTAGAAGTGCGAACTTATCTTCCACATGATTGTTATTCTCCATTTTTGGCTTTAGTTGGAGATACACCAGCACTTCTCCAATATCGCTCACCATCAAACTTATTGGTTTAATGCTCAATACATATGATATGAGTCTTTCAACATATGCACCCCACCCTGGATACATATATTTCTTCCTTATTGTGTGGTAGTCGTAATCTACCTTCTCTGCGTTGAATGTCACCAGCGTGCGTTTGTAAACTCCGTGTATTGATGCCTAGAAGTTCCTTGCTATGAATGCATATGGAAACTTACACCAAGGGCTCCATGCTCCATATTTCATGGAAAACCACGCTATATAGAAATGCTGGTATACAATGAATTGAACTACCTTTCCAACCACTGAAGGCAAGTCCTTGGGGATGCACCATTCTTCCTCAAAAGCCGCACAGAGCCTATCATACCACTTCTCAGCCCATTGCTTAACCTGATCTGTCATGGATCCCTCACACAAGTACTTCTTGAAGTATTTTGTAGGTGATTTGTGTTCCATTGGATACTCCCATACCTTCTCCTTCGGTCCATCAGGTACTCCGATCTCCATGAACACCAGTGATAACAAAACAGCTCCAAAGCTGATCTTTCCTCCTATGTGCACTTCCTCAATGATTGTCTTTATAATATAATACAAAATGTTATAGACTACTCCTTCAGTCATCTTTTTGGTAATGTGCAGCAACATGGTGTTCACTTGTGACCACCTTTCCTAGTCATTTAGCTTTGTAACAAGATGCATGACCGCTTGCATAACTAGATACTTCTTCAGTTTTTCGATGTCCATACCGTGCAGACCCTTTGTATACCCCAACTCCTTTATGGTCTCCAATATTGTGGTTTTTTCTATCAGATCATCTCACAAATTGTCTCATGTGCCTTTCAACCCCATTACCATGGAGATGAGCATGGCTGAAATTCTGACTCTGCGACCTACAAAGTAGAAAAAGTCCTCATGCACTCTGCTCATGAGCCATTGGTACAAGGGATCATATTTCCCATAGTAAGGGAGCTCATATAGTTGGTAAAATCCTATCCTCTACAAGAGCTTCTCACTAGCATCGTCATACACTAGCATGTCTTCCACCATGTGTTTATTTGTCTTCATGTTCAACAATGCGTCAAGCTCCTTCTTATTATCTATGGTATGGTGATTTTACTCACTCACTTTTCTTTTCCTTATGTGTGAATCCCACTCCTGACCGACTATGATGCCCTCTAGATATTGCACTTTAGAAAAATTACTTTTGGAGCCATCTCTTATTCTTCTTCTACCACCTTCTTCTTTCCCTTCGCTCCCGCTCAGAATCGCGCTTTCTTGGGTGCCATTTCTAACTTGGTATCCTTTGTAGATCCTTTCTGCTCAAATTATGTAAGGTGCGAAGGAAACCCTATTTTGATTTAGCATGCCCTAGGTGAAATTGCATGCCCTAGCTTGTCTCTATCACATAGCTTCACTCAAACCCTTCACCACTGGGACACAAGCTCCTTCGCGCATAGATCTCTTCATCACAACCGGTTACACACCTCTCACACCTTAAAATGATCACTTGGATCTTCACACTTGGATTATTTCAAATAATCTTAATTGCAATGGTAAAAATGAACTCACATCCCATCCTTATATATATTTTCAAATTTTTGATACATTCATTGCTCCTTCACCTTGTTGGTCCGAAAATCTTTCGCTTGGGCAGATTTATGGATAAACGAGCCAACGGTGTGCGAGGCACCGCCCTCTTGAGTCAAAGAAAGTGAAGTTGGTTTGGTTTATTGCTATTCTACCAGCAGGAATCATGCAAGTCTCACAATATTACGCCTTTGGGGGTTTGGGATCTCATCCCAGAGGGTGTTCATGATGCGAAAAGAAAGGAAAGAGAGAGAGAGAGATGGAGAAGGAGCAGGTCCGAAGGAAGAAAAGAAATGAATTCCAAAGGTAAAGGTCGAAGGTTTATGTTTTGGGATTGGTAGTAAAAGAGCCAAACCTACTTCCATAAATGAGCAAAGCAATACCGATGAATAAATGACAATAAAATGTATGCATTTAATAGAATAAACACATAGATCGACATAAGAATGACACGATGGAAATAACAAATGTATTCAACACAAAGTCTAAATATTTTATTAATAATTCTTTCACATAAAGCTCAAAGTCTTTTCTCCTCACTTCTATTTTTCATCTGAAAGATATTCACTCATGCACAATACAACAAGTATTGGAGTATTTATAGAAGAAGGAGAGAAAAGAAGGCAAAAGGAGCCAACCACCTATTTACAAAGATATTTACAAAATATACAAAATATCTCAAAGTCATGTTGACTTTCGACACTTGATGGATGACATCATCTCATGGTGCAACATGGACGATGTCATCGTTTGTGCCAACATACTTTAGATATTCACTTAAAAGAAAGTCAAGAAGAGAGAGAGAAGAAGAAGAAAGAGAAGCGAAGCCACTATTCATCATCGTTGTCGTGCGGCCGAAAGGGAGTAGCCTACTTTGCTGCTGCTCAGTGACGAGATGTGGAATTGAGCATGGTATTCCATGAACTTGCTGATCATGGGCTCTAGTTGATCCTGGGAAGGATCCTTGTGTCGCTCACTGATCGCCTCGCAAGTCTCCCACTCATCTATGAGCTTCTCTGGGAGTTTGGAATACTCTTTCTCCGCTTCTATGAGGAACCCGATGAAGTCCCGACAGGCCAGCAGGTTATTGATAGACTCTGTGTCAAAAGTGACCTCTGGCCCCAGCCCTCGTGACGCGATCTCTTTGAAGATCTGGATGGTTTCATCGACTTTCCTTAAGGCGAAGGAAGGAGTGAGCAACCCTGGAGACATGTTAAGAAGGATTTGTTCCATTTGGTGCATTGCATCCAGGGCTTCTTCCTTTACCTTGTCGATCTTTTCGAGGACAAATTCCAGTTGATCCATCTGATAGTCCAGGGTGGAAATGACTTTATTGAGAGCCCTGGGATGGCCGAAGACACCGAACTTGACCAGATCTTCGACTGAACAGTTGAACATTTGTTGAAAGGTCTCATGCTGCAGCCTAGCATGGTCCAGCTCTTCTGATATGGGTCCTGCTAATGCTTAGAGCTCTTTGTTCGCCTTGTTGATATTCAAATACAAACCAGAGAACTCGCGATCACTTTTTCACTGTCTTTGAGGATCTGGATCCTCCAATGAAACCGCCATGCCCCGCTCACCGATCTTTGCATACTCATTGATTTTATCTCGGCTCGGGGGCATAGGAGTCTCGGCGGCGGTTGTGGGAGTGCACCGCCCATCTTTTGTAAGGCGTGGAGCAGATGTTTGTTTTTCTCTTTCAATAGCCTTTTTTTCTTCTTTAGCTTCTTGAAGCTCTTGCAAAGGGCATCGACTACGAGATAGGGCCTTTCCCTGAAGGCTTTTAAGATGTACCCATTATGACTTGGGTCATCGTATAACTGGCCGGAGACAGATCCTTTCTATCCTTGAGGGGATTGGGGTAAGCGATCTCCATTACCCTCTCTCCCGAAGCACTTTGAGAGAAGCGTGTGACAAGCTTCGCGCTCTTTGCCCCTTTAGACGGGATAACGGAAAAGTCCATCGGAGCGATGGGAACTTTCCTTTTGTTGACTTAAGTGCTAGGAGATCTAAGTCTGGACTTACGGGAGAAGGGACAGAAATAGAGAAGGGGGAGAAGGCTGCAGTAGTAGAAGGGAAAAAAGTGGAAACACTTGGAGGGCCATCGAGAGGGAGGACTTCAGAGCTTCTTCCCGAGTGGTGCTTTGGATTCACCCTCTTTTCTTTTTCCCTTGCCTTTAGGCTGCTTTTTTGATCTAGGAGGTGCGTTACCCAATGGAGAGGTTTTGAAATCGACTCCGAGGTAGATGAGCCCGTTCATTCGGCACCAATGCTCTGTTCTGCGCAGAGTTTCCTTGACCCTTTCCTCAATTGTTTGAGGAGATTTGTTTCTATCAATTGCCGCAAAAGGCCAATCGTCCCCACCTGTATCAAGATATACTTGATCTACTTCCTCCTCAGTAGTTTGGTAGCCTTTGGGGACGATGGCTACCCCATATTGGATGATTTCTGCCAATGCCAAATGAGAATGGTCCTTCCTCCTAAGCTCCACCTCATGATATAGGTCAATGTAAATATCCTCGATCTGAGGGATGTGGATTGGATCGAGCTTGGCCCTAGGAAGACAATTTCTCGGGTCGAAGGTAGGCCTTGCTGGGAAGTCATGTTTCAGATTTAGCAGCTCCAGCTCTGCGAACATGTCTTTTGCCTTGTGGTGAGTCAGACATGTATATCTACCCACTGTGAGGGGGAAAGGAGTTCCACCCTTCTTTCTCTTTAGGAATTTATCGTGATAGGTGATTAGCCTGTCTTGACACTCCAACAGAATCAAATTTGGCCCAAGATACCTTGGCAATCTAGTTGGCTCTCCCAAGAAGTTAGCCACCCTCAGATAGGTGAATGTAGGGAATTGGGTGAACAGGGCCCCCCATTTCTCAGTGGCTGCTACTATGCTCTTGGTCGTGTGACCGTAAGTCATATTTGGCCTCAATAGGCAGATGATGAAGTAGAAAAATGCATCGTTGATCTTTGTGAATTGGGGGATGCTATTTTCCAGCTTCAATTCTAGATAGTATTCATAAATTTTGACCTGGGGCCAAACCCCACTCCTCATTAGGGCTGGGTAGTCTCTCTCTGAAGCTGCAGCATAAACAACATAGGAATTCATGTAGAATCTCCCAGTTGTGGTAAATTGTTGTAGCTACTCAGAGATCGTGCTGCTTATTATTTCTGCCCAGCAAAAGCGTTGATCGGGCACATTCTTGTTCATAGTCTCTAAGTACCGCAGCATCCATTTATGGAAAAAGTGGGCATCAGGAAGCCCAAACACCCTACTCAGGAACGTGATAGTGTCGTTGAGCTCCTCTGAAAAATCGCTGCGGTGAATGATTTGTGGCCAACGGGTCACTACCTTTTTATTTTTCAGATAGACCTCGTTCATCAGCTGCATGCACTGATCTTCATTGTCGTCCCATGCCTTAATGCACTCATCTTGGCTGACGGCCACAAAGTGCCGGTGATGAGGAATGCCGAGTATTATCTCAAAGTGGTGAGCAGTGAGGTTGATTACGACCTCGCCCTTCTCATTTACGACACATCTTGTGTCTTTGTTGTAAGCACGGGAAACCACCATCATGAATTCATTGTTAACGGCGCTGACTGGGATTCCTCCAGCGAAGTGCAGGGCACTGCCTATTAGCTTGTCCATCCATGGACTTCTTGTGACCTTTCGAGTCGACCCGAGAACTTCTTGTGACCTTCCGGGTCTATATCAATATGACCCACCTCCGAGTCTTTGATGTCCAGTCACACTCGGCTTGTGAGTCGGGAATTTCGACTCTCTAATATTTATATTTCATTTCTTCCTCTGTGAGTTTGGCCTTACCTTTGGATTTGGTAGGCCTCTTGCTTGATGTTGACATATGTTCTTCTGAGCTTAATTGCTGATCTACAAGAATGAGAAGAGAAACCCAATTGGAAAAAGCCGTGTCAGCTGTTTGATTTTCCATTGAAATGCTTGACAGAAGAAAGAGTTAGCAATTTAAAGGCCTCAGGGCGCATGGCGCATAGATATTGCAGATTGCAGAGCTAAATAGGTAAGGTGCACAGGAAAAGGGTGTTGCAAGGGATAAATTAGCGCCAAAGGGCACATGGCGCATGGACTGCGCAGTTGCATTTGTGTTCTTTGTAAGGACAAGTGCGCCTGCGCCATGTGGATGCATTTTGTAAAGGGCGCACGGAAACTTTATGTTACATGGGACAGGATGCGCCCGTGGCGCATGTATCTTTCATGTTGCACAGAACTTCGGTGCGCCAAAGGCACATATAGGGTTTATGTAACATGAGCATTTTGCGCGATTAAGGGAACTTGGCATGGCGCATGGAGGGTTTGCATAACATGATGTTACTGCGATGAGGGCGCGCTGCGTCTTTTTAGCTGAATAATTGGTGCATAGGGCGAGTGTTACATGGATGTTGGGTGCGCCAAAGGGTGAAGGAATCCATTGTGTTGCATCCAAGTTTGATGTGCTAAGGGGGCACATAGGAAGCATTTGCAAAGATGCAGGGAAGTACACCAGAGGGCGCATTTTTTTATGATGTAGCAGGTGGAATGCACGCCATTGGCGCGCATCTCGCTCATTGTGTAACAGGGCGGTGGGTGCGCCAATGGCGCAATCGTTGATCATGTTGCGCAGAGGTGACAGATGCGCCAAAGGAGAAAAAAATTTTTGAGTCTCCTTGTAGGTTATGACTTCTTCACTAAGGTGTTTGCATATGGTTTAAGTTTCTTTTAAGGGGTCATTGGGTGATGAAGAGGCTTGAACCAAGATTTTTTTGAGTCATTACTTCAGATGAGTCCCCTTCCCACAGATCTAGAAAGAGGGGGAGAAGGACACGACGGCGAAGGAAAGAAAAGACACAGCAACAGGAGATAAAAACATGATTCATAGTTTACATTAAACCCAACTAGCTTAAATAACCAAAGCACAAAACACACAAAAGGAGTGAGGACCTCTTACTGGATATATAATGATGAAACACACGAAAGGGGTCCACAAATAAATTCGAAAGCGACGGGCAGTGCAGCGTGCTCGAGAGAAAATCACATGTTTTTGCAAGAGTGATAATGACATAATACAGACGCGCCTATATATAGGTGAGGTAGCAATAAATGCACCACCAACTTTTGAAGGGCACACCGAATGATTGTCGACACGAGAAAACATGCACCCATGGCACACCGAAAGACTTGTCAACATGAAGATATGTGTGCCATGGCGCACGGAAGTGGTGTGTGACAGAGGAAAATGTGTGCTGTGGTGGCGCAAAAAGGGGCACAACAAATGATATGTCGACAGGAAGGCGCATGCGCCTTGGCACACGCAGGAAGTCTCAACATAGAGAGGTGCACAAAAATTCCTGTTGACATGAGAAAACATGCACCAAAGGATTTAAAGGGGGCGCATCAAAAGTTGATGTTGCATAGTCATTATATGTGCCCGGCCCAAAGACCAAAAATGACTAAGTTCGGAAAACCAGATTTCCCGGAAAGGGATTTTGCAACGTTCTAAATGCAAGGGATCCCTGACGAGGGATTGGAACAAAATTTCGGTATGGTTATCGTAAAATTACCCTTGTCAATTTTACGGGATAACAACTGGCTCTTTCTGGGGACTATCCCTAAGCAAACTCGGGGGTAGAGAATCCCAGATCTCATGTGCCTATCCATTGGGTAACAGAGTCAAAAACAAGGGCGATCAGAGGGAGAACAAAGGAAACACAACAAACAGAAAGCAAACACACAACGAAAACAAACACACAACTAAAGAAATCAGTACAAAGAAGAGAGCAAGCTCTACTTCCTGAAAATTTTCAGATGCCGCCCGCTGAAAGGGAAGGGAGTTTGGGTCCATCCAGATATGAGAGATAGAAACTATTCTCTCCATTGAGTGCTTGATCTTGAAAGGTCCTTTCCATAGGGAATCAAACTTTTCGTGCATGCCTTTTAGCTCTCTTCGCTTGTCCCACAGAAGGACAAGGTCTCCCACCTGGAAATTCCTTTACTTAGCTTTTTTATCGAACAGTCTCTTGACTTGGTTCTGATGTTTGGTGATATTGTTGACCACTCTTACTCTCTTTTCTTCGAGATTTGTCGAGATACATGATCCTCTTTTCAAGAGAATTTTGGAAAGTTTCATCTTGATAGCTTGTGCTACGCAGAAAGGTGGAGTTCAGTAGAAATGGGAAGCTCGGCATCGTGCCATATAACACTTGAAAAGGTGACATACCGAGGGATCTCTTGGGAGTAATGCGATCTCGCCCATAAAGCATCATATAAGGACTTGTGCCACATTCGTTGATTCTCATCTCCCGGTTTTCGTATAATGGTCACCAAGTTCTTGTTATTGGATTCCGCCTGACCATTTCCCTGAGGGTAATAATCTGAGGCGTGAGCCAAAGTTATCCCATATTCATAGCAAAAACTAATAACTTCCCGTGAAGAGAAGTTAGAAGCATTATCAGCAACAATCTTGTTGGGGATGCCAAACCTGACAATGATATTTTCTTTAATGAAACCACAAACAACCTTAGAAGTGGCGTGTTTGACAGTATGGCTTCCACCCACTGGTGAAGTAATCATTCATCGTTAAGAGATAACTATGTCCGGCACTCGATTGGGGATTGAGTGCACCAATAAAATCAATTCCCCACTTCCTGAATGGTTCGTTGACAACAACCGGCCTGAGGGGAAAAGCAGCTAACTTGGGCTTCATTACGAATCGCTATTGACAAGGTTCACATTTTGCTACCAGTAGTCAGATATCATGGAAAAACGTCGCCAATAGTACTCGCCTCGGATGATCTTGTGTCTTTGTCACTTAAGAGGAGAAATGGCCTCCGCAGCTGGAATTATGAAAACTTTCAAGTAACTTCACTGTTTGTGGCTTGTCTACACATCGCAAGAAGACACCATCTATCTCGCGTCAGAGTATAAACCATCATTCCGGATGACGTATTTGGCTGCTCGAGCTTTATAATGCACTTCTCCTTTGCAGTTAGGTGAGTTGGACATTTGCCGTAGGTGAGGAAGAAAGCAATATCGGAATACCACTCGCCACCGGTGGCAATAAATAGGACCCAGTGGCGGAGAATGGGCTTTATCCAGTGGCTTTGTGCTTCATTGGAACAATCATCCTTTTCCTCAGGGCTTTCTGAATCTTTGTTTTCAGCCATAAGCTGACATAGGCCTTTGCCTCTTACCAGCTTGGTTGGTTTTATATCCAGGTCGTACTCCTGGACCTTTGCAATCCAATTTCCTCGCAAGCTTCCTAACTCCTATTGAGTTAGAATTGATTTGATGCCATGTCGGGGACCAAAGACTCTGTATGAGAATTTAAAATGTAATACCTGAAGTTCTTGACCGCTTTGACAACGGCGAAGGCATGCTTTTCTAGTTGAGACATTTTTAGTTCGTGAGGCTTGAGGGGAGAGCTCATGAACACAATCGGAGATTCAACATCCTCCGAATTCTTTTGCATCAAGATGGCAGACACAGTATGCTCAGATGCGTAACTATACATGATAAAGTCCTTGGAGAAATTGGGACATACCAGGACTGGAGCATGAGCGACAGAAGCTTTTATCTCTTCGAACGACCTCTTTCCTTCCTCGCTCCACCGGAAAGTTGGTGACCCCTTCATCATGTCCAATATATGACGAGTCTTCTCAGCAAATTCGGGAACAAAACACCTAAGAAAGTTCACCTTTCCAAAGAAAGAATGAACGCCAGTCTTACTTGTAGGAAGAGTAAGGCTCTGAATAGCCTTAACTCTTTCGGTATCTATCTTCGTTCCTTCTTTGCTAACAACATGTCCCAAAGCAACTTTCCTTCCGTGACTCCAAAAACAGACTTTTTCGGGTTTAGGGAAATCCCATGTTCTCGGCATCTGGCCAATACTTGCTCTAGGTGATCACAATGATCACTTCGTTGTTTAGAGAACACAGTCAAGTCATCCAGATAAACGACAATGACCTTCCCCATCATACCTTTGAATGCAAGGTCCATGGCCCGCTGAAAAGTGGCGCCAACATTAGTTAGGCCAAAAGGCATCCTGCTATAGGCAAATGTACCCCAGGGAGTAGTGAATGCTATTTTAAATTGATCTTCAGGTGAAACTTCAATCTGATTGTAGCCTGAAAAACCATCAAGCATGGACAACATTTCTGATCCAGTTACTGCTTGCAGAACTTGATCCATTATAGGAAGTGGGTAGTTGTCTTTCAAGGAAGCCTGATTCAAATTTTGAAAATCTACGCATATGCGTATTTCCCCATTCTTCTTACGCACTGGCACAATGTTTGCTACCCAAGTACTGTGATGGATAGGAAAGATGATTCTCGCATCCAGCATTTTCTAAATTTCAGCCTGGATAGTACCTGAGATCTTAGGATTATAATGCCTCTGCTTCTGGCGAAAGGCTTTGACGTCTTCTTTCAATGGGATGTCATGCTGGACGTCTTTTGGTTTAAAAGACTTTAGATCGGCATAGGACCATGCCAATACATCCATGTATTTCTTCAGCAACTTGACAAATTTCCGCTTTTCTTCTAGGCGTGCAACATTTTCCAATGTTCACAAATTGCGGATGTTCTTCCGAACCTAAATTAACCGGTTCGGTTTCTGGGGATGAGTCAGGATCATCTTGCCTCTTCTTTTTCACAAAACGATCATGCCTATCAAACAACCTGCTCCAGAGAAACCAGGCCCTTTGGAATTTTATTTCCTTTGAGCTGACATATGCCGTCGTTCCCTCCGGATTCATCCTCTTGATCGGTGACCGATTCGCGGCACATAGAAGTGGATCCTTCAAAGTGCAGTTCCTTAAAATTTTCCTCCTTCTCTAGAAAGGAAATGAGTTGATTGTCATCGTTGAATACTTGCCAATGCTGAGAATTATCTGGCACGCTTGGGTGGAAAACCACCTTGATGGTGTATTTATCTGTTTTGAAACTCCGGGTGGGGTAAAGCATGAGGGATGCTGAAACGACCAATGAATCGCCATGTCATTTTGAGCTCTTGGGATGGATTCTATTGAAAAATCATCAAACTCTTCGATGCTGTCCCACACTGTGTTACGGTAATGCCTGAGCCTCTCATTCTTCACTTGATATATCCTTTTAACTTGATTTACGACTAGCTCTACATCACCTTGCACTTTTAGATTTTTGATCCCTCTTTCCTTCGCGGCTTGCATGCCAAGTAGCAAAGATTCATACTCAGCAGTATTATTCGTGTTGAAAAACTACAACTTGAAAGAGAGGAATAACTTCTTCCTCGGGAGATATTAGCACGGCTCCGGCACCACATCCACTGGTTGCGCAGCTACCATCGAACTGCAAAGTCCAGATTTTATTAAGATCTTCTTCTTGAACGAAAAAAACCATTTTGTCAGATTCGGTAGACAAGAAATAGTTCCCCATTCCTGATGATTCAAAAATAATTTGAGCTTTGGGGTCCTTAAAGTTAGTAACCAAGTACTTCTTTTGTGATTCTGGTTCCAAAGTCTGCATTACACCTTTGTGAGGATTCTAGCCTTAGACCAGTCTATATGAATTTATCCACCAACTTCATTTGCAAAAAATTCTTCCCAAAGAAAATTCCGTAGGCTCTTTGGAATATCGGAAACTAGGACGGTCATCTTTACTCTTTTCTCTGGGAACGCCGCAAATGTAAATTGCGCGTCTTTGATTTGACCAATCAACGGAACTTGTTTGGTTTCCAAGGAATAACATCGGCCGAAAGGTTTGGTAAGGGTGAGGCCTAAAGCATGGGTGATTTTTGCTGGCATGACATTATCAGAAGCTCGAATCAATTATGCAGTTACTCAACTTATGGCCATTGATTAGGAGGGAGAGATAGAAAGGTTCTATCTTGCCTGATGCAGATGTTGAGGCAACATTTATGCGGGATGCAGGAGGAGTGGAAAGGATTCCTTTTGGGGAAACCTGATTAGTTATGACAGCTTGACTTTGAATATACTTAGTCAATCTTACAAGCTGTTCGGGATTTGACTGAAGGTACTCACTTCAGACATTTGAATCTTGGTCTTTTTGCATGATCTATGATATCAAATGCGGCCAAGGGTTGCACTGGTGAAGGAATGAGTCCCTCACTTCGTGATGGTAGGGTAGGATTACTAGTCTTGATAGGAATATGAGAGGGCTGATTTGGAGGAGAGATGGGGGGAAAATATTTCCTTGTAAAAGACTTAACAGGAAGTTGAGTAGGAAGAGGATTACCTCTTTTAGCAATGGTTGGAGGCACGTTTGACACGGCCTTCTCTTTCTGCACATGGGTAGCGACCTCTGCTTCTTTTCCTTGCGAGCGGGTAAAAACAACATATGATTGTCCACTGGCATATCCTTGGGTACCCTCTTCTTCATCAGATTCTTCCTCCTCAAATTCCATATACCCGATAGTAGAGTCACCAGTCGGTTCACCGACATCTTGATCATCTTCGCCTTGAGACGAAGGTTCTTCGTAATCCTGCTCCTCTTCTTCAATTTCGGCTAAGGCGTTAACCGGAGGAGCCTCAAGCACCAACCGTGGAGCAGTTGCAGGTAAGCGCGGCCTTTGTGAAACATTGTTGGGAACGAAATTCCTCCGTGGAATATCCCGGTATGAGGAACCGGGAGAAGCTTGGGCCAACTGCTTCTTTAATGCAAGCAAGTCGTTCACCATCTTTTGAAATGCCGGATCAGACGAAGTAGTGGACGAAGGGCCCGAAGATTTAGGCTTAGAGGATTCCCTTTTCAATTCGCCAGATATTATCAAATTATCTTCAATTCGGATGGCAGTGGCCTGGGTGAGAATCAGGGTAGCCACTTACTCTTGAAGGAGCAAGAAACTTACTTTCGAGCTCATAGCATTCATAAAGAAACACTTCTGATTTTCTCGGAGTTGGAAGCATGGCAACAGGACACGGTTAATTAATGCATTGAACCTGGTGATAAAATCGCGCATGGTCTCATTAGCCTCCTTCTTCAGGTGAGTGATCTATGATAACAAAGCAAATGCATCTTCTGAAGGCTTATACCTGTCTTCAAAAGCATCCCGTAAGGTGGCCCAACTGGTAATAGATCCGGCCGGCAAATGCTGAAACCATTCTGCTGCGGGCCCTTGTAAGGTTTCTAGAAAAAGGCGAACCGACACATCCTCATGAGTTACATCCAGGATACTGCATGACATGATGAATGCAGATATGTGCGAATCCGTGCTTTGATTTCCGCTCCCATCGAATTTGGGAAAATTCTTTCGGTTTCCGTGAGGGAGGCGTGAACAGGATGTGGCAAAGCCAAGGGACCATTAGCATTTCCCCATCGTATCGCCATTTGAAAGACCGGAAAAAGAACAAGGGTCGGAAGTGCGGTTCCATTGAGCGTGTTAAGGTGCTACAAAGGGATAAGGAGGCTCCTTGTGAAAACTGATTCTTTCGTGGAGGTGAGGCACTTCTGGCTGACCGATCAGCTGAACTTAGTGTTGAAAAGCGCACTGTGTTACACTGAAATTGTGCCTTTGAAGCAGATCAAAAGTGGGATCAACTCCTCCATGAGCTCTCTGCTACGCGTAAATGACTCACCTACCGGCAGTAGCTTCCAGATCTCGCGATGTCGTGGAGCAGATTTAAAATTTCTTTTTGGGTGTACTTGCTGATTTTTGGTTTTTCCGACAAAACCAGCAAAGATGCACTTTTCGATTTAAAAACTATCCTCTTCAAAACCGATTGCGGTTAATGAAAAATAATAAGCGAGGATAAAATGACGGTGAAGATTAGCAAGCTGATTTTCGGATCTAAATTTGACTTTTTTCAAAGGGTTTCAAACTTTTGGTAAACAGTCAAAAACTCAGATCTACGGCAAAATACTGATTTTTATAAAAACTCAGCGAACTAAAGACCTCCAACTAGGCCAGATCTATGGATCTCAGAAGAAAATTTTCAATTCGGGTCACTTTTGCAAAATTTTGGATTTTTAACAAAAAGTGCAGATTTGCAAACAGGCAGCGATTTTTCTAATTTTTACAGATTTTCTATCCTTCCATTATCATAGATCTGATAGATCTGTTCGATCCCCAGCAGAGTCACAAAAAACTGTTGGTCCGAAAATCTGTCGCTTGGGTAGATTTATGGATAGACGAGCCAACGGTGTGCAGCAGGAACTACCCTCTTTGAGTCAAGAAATGAAACCCGGTTTATTGCTATTCTACCAAGAGATCTAGAAAGAGGGGGAGAAGGACACGGCGAAGGAAAGAAAAGACAAGATAGCAGGAGATAAAAACATGATTCACGGTTTACATTAAACCCAACCAGCCAGCCAACCAAAGCACAAAACACACAAAAGGAGTGAGGAGCTCTTACCAAGATATATAACGATGAAACGTCATTTAAAGGGGTCCACAAATAAATTCGAAAGCGACATGACAGGGGCAGTGCATCGACAAAGCTCGAGAAAAATCACGTGTTTTTGCAAGAGTGACAATGACAGCGCAGACGCGCCTATATATAGGCGAGGTAGCAATAAATGCGCCACCAAATTTTTAAAGGGGTGCACCGAATGAGCTGTCGACACGAGAAAACATGTGCCCATGGCGCACCGAAAGACTTGTCAACATGAAGATATGTGTGCCTATGGTGCACCGGAAGTGGTGTTGACAGAGGGAAATGTGCACCTGTGGCACACCAAAAAGGGGTGCAACAAATGATATGTCGACAGGAAGGCGCATGTGCCTTGGCGCACACAGGGAAGTCTCAACATAGAGAGGCGCACAAAAATGCCTGTTGACATGAGAAAACATGCGCCAAAGGATTTAAAGGGGGCACATCAAAAGTTGATGTTGCATAGTCATTATATGCGCCCGGCCCAAAGATCAAAAATGACTAAGTTCGGAAAACCAGATTTCTCGGAAAGGGATTTTGCAACGTTCCAAACGCAAGGGATCCCTGACGAGGGATCGGAACAAAATTTCGGTATGGTTATCTGTAAAATTGCCCTTGTCAATTTTACAGGGATAACACACCTACCAAATATCCTCTTATTAATTAACCAATTCCATCCTTTCTACATGTTACATCCTCACGCCCCATCTATAACCTTCTAACATGACTTCCTACCCTCTGGTAATAGAATTCTCTTTAGTGTGCATCCTTACACCCAAGTACCTCATCACCGTACCTTATCCTAGTAGTTATCATGGCCTCTGCTTACCTCGTGTTATATTGTTCCTTCATTCATCTCCATCCTTGGTCACTTTTGAGAAGAAATGTTTTTACTTTGACAAACACTCGTAGAACTTATTATTTTAATCTTTTAATTCCCACAATATTGTACCTGGATATAAACAACCACCCCACACTAAAAGGATGTGCAAATCGTCTACGTATAAACATGATTCACGTAATAATTAGCTTCAAAGTGCAAGCGCACTTATTTCACAAAGAACAACTAAAATGAAAAAGCATAATGATAATGGAAGCAATACACTAAGGAAATACATAATGGAAATCTAATCTAAATGGAAATACTACCTTATTACAAACACCAAGAAGAATTATTTATAGTAGGGCTTCAGCCTACTCCCGTTGAAGTAACCGGTAGCCGTGTTCCATCTAGTGCTTCTAACTAGCAAGCACTTGTTTCAAGGATGTAAGTAATAACATACGGCCCTAACCAATGTACCTTAAGTTTTCTTGGATGGCACAAGAACTTAGAGTCATAGAGAAGTACCATTTTTCCAATCTCAAACTTCTTATCCCTTATGTTTCTATCATGCCATGCTTTCTACCTGGCCTTTTCCTGCTTCTGACTCCATCGTGCTATGGCTCATCGCTCATCCAGCTTAAATCATCTTCTTAATATGCTCATCTAAATCTTGCTCATCAGCTAGACCTCTAGTGCACGCAATGCACAAAGAAGGTAACATAAATTCTATAGGGAGAATGACTTCTACGCCAAACACCAACTAAAACAGCGTGGCTTTGTTCAATCTCTTATAAGTTGTTCTATATGCCCAAATAATAGCTGACACTTTATCATCTCAATCATTTCTTCCAACATCACAATTTTTTATTAAAGTCTAGCTCAAAATCTTGTTGAAAGCCTTAGCAATTCCATTTTCCTGAGGATGATAGGGTGTAGTCTTATGGTGTGCAACCATAAACTCATCTAATAGGATCCTAATTGTCTCATTCAAAAAGTGTGTACCCTATCAATTGTCAAGATTAAAGGACACCCATATCTTGTAAGAACATTCCGCCATAGAAACTTGGCTACTATAACAACTATACATTCCTTTGTAGGTGCCGCTTCTTCCCACCTTGTGGGATAATCTTTACAATTAATGATATATCACGACCCAAGATTACGCGTGGTTGCCGAAATAGGTCCTACAAAGTCGATGGCCCATTTCTCAAAAAATTTCAGCACTAGTAATTGGTCTTAAAGGCATCTCATCTATTTTCCCTGGTTTACCTAGACGTTGACAATGGTCACATGCTTTGAAATACTCTTTACAATATTTATACATTGTCTCCCACCATAATCCAACAAGTAGGATCTTTTGGGTAGTTGTATCACCTGCATAGTGGCCTCCTAAAATACCACCATGGGCTTCTTCCATAATATCCTTACGCTCATGATCTAATACACAATGGTGTAATACTTTATCTATACCTAACTTGTAGAGGTCACCACTGATTAACATAAACGGTGCCACACGTATAGCAAGCTATTTATTTTCTAATGCCTTCATTCCGTCTAGTGCCACACCAGTTCGTAGAAAGACATCAATGTCTTCTAATTTTGATGGTGCGCATTGTAACCTATATAACTGTGCATCTAGCATGGTTTCTTCAATTTTCTGTGCTTCTTCTCCTAAGTGAATTCTAGACAAGTGGTCTGGTCTAGAGTTACTTTTCCCTGGCTTCACCTCAATTGTGAAGTCAAACTCTTGAAATCGGAGTACCCATCTATATATGTGCCCTTGTAAGATGGGTTTGTTCACCAAATACTTCAATTCCATGTGATCTGTATAAAACACAAATGGGGTTGCTAACAACTACTATCGAAACTTGTGCAATGCATAGATCATTAACAAAGCTTCACAATCTGTAGTTGTATAATTTTGTTTCAGCGCAGAGTCACTTCCTACTAGCAAAATAAATTGGATGATCTACAATATATTTTCCATGTTGAGCTAACAAAACACCAATGGCCATGCCAGAGGCATCCACATGCACATGAAATGGTTTATCCCATGAGAGAAAGTGTAGAATGGGTGTGGTAGTAAGTTTCTCCTTTAATATCTCAAATGCGTGTTGTTGTGGTTCTCCCCAATAAAATGTACCTTTCCCTTTTAGTAATTCTTCTAAGGTTGTAACAAATTTTGCATAACCTTTGATGAACTTTTGATAATATCCCTGTGTGACCCAAAAATCATGCACCTTACTTTCACTAGTAGGTGTTTCAGTGCCTAGAATGACCGCAACCTTAGCTGGATCAACCAACAAACCTTCCTGCAGATCATATATCCTAACTATATTCTAAAATGTGTAGCAAATATGCACTTTTTTATGTTTAAAGAGATAATCAATTGTCTTCACCATTCAAACATTAAAAAAATTTGTCATAATGATCTTTTACAAGCCCATATACTGTCCAATCATCTACATAAACCTGTAAAAAGTGGTGAATAAAATCTTTGAATGCCTAAACAAATATCTGCAAGAGTACAATGATAGACACGTTTTCAGTCCAAAAGGCATAACAATATAGGTGAAGCTACCCCATTTAGTAGTAAATTTAGTCTTTTCCTGATCCTCATGTGTAGTTCTAACTTGGTGATACCCAGAGAACCCATATGTAAAAGAATATATTTCACGCCCTACAATTCCTTCTAGTATTTTCTCAGTAAATGGTGTAGGGAATGGATCTGTTACACATGCAACATTTAGCTCCCTATAGTCCACACATATTCTAATTCGTCCATCCTTCTTGATACTGATCACCATTGGACTAACCCATTCTGACTCATCAAGGGGCTTGATAATTCTAGATTTCAACATGTTATCAATATCTTCTTTGAGTTTTTGCACAAATTAGGGTTCATTATGTAAGACCTCTTTCTAATTGGACGTGCATTGTCCTCAAGATTTATCTTCATTTCCCTGTGTGATTCATGCATGCCTTTAAGTTCATGATACCCTTGAGGGAATAAGTCCTAATAATCCCTAAGTAACTTAATGATCTTTTCCACTTCCGATTTCGACCAATAGTCTCCAATTATGGCCTCTTTTGGCTTACCCTCCAAACCTATATTCACCTTCTTTGTATTCATGGGTTCGTGATAGGTGCATGTATCCTTGTATCGCACTATCCAAGACCTCGTACACCCCTTGTGAATGTTTAATATCTAGGTTCTCATCTTCCTCTTCATCCACGATGTAAACCATATTTCCTTTCTCTTTCTCAAGATAAGCGCGTTCAAGTAGTATAGAGTCCATTTCTTCTTCCTTTTCAAAATGTGCTCGGACTCTGTCTCACCAAATAATTCCTAAATATTCTCTTCTACCTTTGTATTATCTCCCATAGTTAAGCTCTTGATAAATTTTAATGCTTCTTCTACTGGATGTTTAGTCGAGAAGTATTCAAAGGTTTGGAGCATTCCTACGATCAAATTTTTCCAATTCCCGGTCTCTCGATGTACTTTTGTGTATACATACTAGGTGTGTGTGCATCCTTGTAGGGTAGAGTACAATCTATGTACCCAGAGTGAAGGTGGGAATGCTTCCTATCTCGTTGTCTAGAGTCTTTCACACTCACCGAATGTGATGTTGAATAGGTTGATCACCATTATAAGTGCAGATCTATGTAGGTGCATTGCTCCTTAAAAACCTAGTAGATAGGGTGACCCCAATCTCCTCCCATTCTAAAATATTATCTCTGTGGACTACCCACCAGTGTGCTCTTGTCCCGTGTAAGGTATAAACTAACATTTCTCTTCTATTAATTTGATCTGTCCACTGTGATTCCATGGATTTTAAAAATATAGGAAGATCTTCTACCCCTATATACCAAGGTACTATGCTACATATCTGTCGAACAGAATGAAGTCCATTCTTGCGTCCAACCATGCTTTTTACCTCATGCCCTACTAGTTCATATGTACCATGAGCCCAATTTTCACAAGAAATACTCATAGTATAACTAATAGAATGAGAGTCTTCACACTGTAGGATGCCTTCCTTTGATGGCTCATTGACCTCTCGGTCCCGAATATTGTGTACATAGATTCTGTTTAAGTCCTCCTCACTTAGAGGCTCAACATATGGTGTAGATTTCCCATCTATTAAAGGTATCAAAACCTTTCCTCCTTGTTCTCAAAGCTGATATACCCCTTATTGAATCTCAAGTCGGCATTATTCGCATAACACCAAGGGCATCCAAGTAAGGTTGGAAATTTTTTTGCTTCGCAAGTGGTAATACCTCAAAATCCCTAGTGAACTTGGACCCTTGTATGGTTATAGATGCATCCTTAAAAACTCCTATGGGAGTGGCCTTAGTCTGGTTTTCCATAAACAACAAAGTAGATGATGGTTGTAATGGAGGCCTCCCCATTTTTACCCATGCATCTAATGTAAGCACATTCACTTCCGCACTGTATCAATCAATATGTTGCTTAGTAGTCATCCATCCACAACAACATTTAGAGTAATTTCCTTGTCATAGTCAATGCTATCAAGGGGAATATTTGCATGCAGGATCTACCGTCTGGTCTCAATACTTATGCGTGGAGTGTTCCCTTTTAACCAACTTCCTAATAGTGGAATGATGTTCTCTTGGCACAACATTTTGCACACTTCTCTCAAATCATCGATATCAGTTTGGATTGTCTCTAATGCTTTCTTCTGCTCCTTTAAGTACTGTATCTCACCCTGAAGATTCCTTAGCACTTCCATGGTATCCTGATAAACCTCTTCTTGATAGGCATGATCTAGGTACTGTGCATGAAGGACACCATCCTTAGTGATGGTAGGTTTTTGTTGTAACACCTCTCTTACGCACGCCGCTTCATCTTGTGTGGTAATATTTAATGTGAATGCCTCAGTCTTGATGCTATTTTGGGAATCCACCGATCGTATACCACGTGCTAGATTCAAACCATCCCGACACCTTTATTTTCTTGCTTATGTTGCTTACTCAAATGCTCATATAAGTCTCGAGCAATCTTCATAGTTATAGCTCTTTCTGTTGAAAGAAAATACAATATTTTGAGGACTTTCACACCTATAGTGGTGGTGGAGATCCACATGTATAACATGTTCCATGAGGGAACCGACCTCTTCCTCAATTGAGGCCTCGTCCTCCATATCCACCATGATATTCACGCCCTCTTCCATGACCTCCTTCAAAATGCCCCTCGTTCCTATCATAGTGCATTTGATTATGATCCCAATCCTGATGCTCATTTTTAACTTTAGAATTATCTGTTACGCTTGTATGTCGTATACCAATGTCTATATCATCCTGGATCTGACCAATCAACCGATAATATTTAGTATCATAGGTCGTGGTATGGAAAATTTTATAGTAAAAATATACATTCTTCCTTATTGTGCATTGTAATAAAATACAGTGACTAGCATCATGATTCAAATGAAATATCTCACACATCCAACAATAATGAGTGTATAGATTTACGAGGGTAAATATCCTTGATGTGACCCTCCACTTCACAATCTTTACACCAAATTCTTGAGCACATTTCATGGGATGAATTTGCTTTGATAGATTCTCTAACTATTTTTCCATAGCTATAATTTGTGCCTCTAAGAATGGACTAACGCCAAATGTCAATGCTCCCAACTACCTCAACACACAAAACTACTTCCAAAGTGCTTCACATGGATTATTCTATGTCTTATGTGACAATGCTCTTATAAATGGTGTAATCAATCTAGAAACAAACCATTGTGCATGCTGGCTTGCGTGAATATCATAGGAAAGCTTATATAGGAGTGTTTTAAAATGGGCATCATACTCACGTACACTCTCAATAGTGCCTTGATATCCTTGAGGGAACTTATACTCTTTAGCTAAAATTATGAGATATAGAACTCTTTCAAGAAAACATCCTTCAGTGCTACATAATCCACGCAAGTTTGATCAGGGTCAAAATTCTTATACTAGTTGTGTGCATGTCCTGTAATGTAGTAGTAAATTGACTTGCCTTGCGCTCAGAAGCCGTGATCCCTTTCACGTGCCACAATATTTCACACATGTGCACATGCTCAACAACATCCTCTATGCCTCTATACTCTAGAAGACAAAGAGACATATCCATATAAATATTCTGGGGTTGGTGCAGACCTTGCCCACCTGATCTAGAACCTCTTGTGTTTCCCCTACCTCCAAAATCACCAGATCCACAAGAACTAGAACCACCTATACCTCCTGACCCTCCACCTATAGTTAGAATAGGACCTGTAGATGTACTTCCCTATGCTCCAATAGTAGTACTATACCGAACCCCTCTGATCACGTGTGGTAGTTTCACTTCCAGAGGTGAACCCAACATTCTATGAAGATGATGCACCTAAAAATGTTCCTCAAAATAGCATTGAAGTCATCATCGTCCCGCCATTGATGTACTTACTCTTTGACTTACTCTGGTTCTCTTGTTTCCAAAATTCACTTATTGATTACTTGTCGTACTAGATAATCTGGAAAACTAAGTGCAAGAACTAGGTCACCGGGTGGATTAAGATGCGCGCTTGTGGCCTGTAGTCTTTCTTTGGCACACACTCGTGTGAGGCTAAGGGGGGATCTCTATCATGCTTTCCAAGATGGGTGAGTTCTTGATGCTCTAGCTCCATGTCTTCTATGTGAACTTCAAATCCTTCATGAGCCATCTCTCTCCTCAACACCATAAATTCTGTAATGGTACGTTGCTTCTCTATCTCCCTCTCATGTGCCTCATTATACTTAAGTTTCCTTTCCTCTCTCTGCCTTTCTGCCGCTAGGTCTGCCATCTTTCACCAAACTTGTTCCTACCCTCATGCATGGTGAGGTTTAGTTAGCCATCATTTTACTCTCTAGGTTCAAGTTTATCATCAAGATCTTAATCACCGGTGGAATACTTTACAAATATGTTACTCTA
Source organism: Taxus wallichiana var. yunnanensis (assembly GCA_018340775.1). Classification (NCBI taxonomy): domain Eukaryota; kingdom Viridiplantae; phylum Streptophyta; class Pinopsida; order Cupressales; family Taxaceae; genus Taxus; species Taxus wallichiana. The sequence continues at coordinate 316,813,103 of CM031241.1, read as the reverse complement.
GGATACCACAAAACTTGAATTGCTTAGCTACTTAGGAAAGAATACCTCGAAATTGAATATTCTTGAGTATAATTGTTTAGATCACCATGAAACCACGTATCCAAAGCACAATTCCATATTAGATCAACATTATAAAGGGCCTAAAATTCTTCCTGTATCCAGACAAGTGCGCGATACCTCCAATTCTGCTTAGATGCATAAGCAATCAGCCACTCATATAATTCTACTAGAAATATGGTGAAAAATCTCTCATATAAACTGTTATACAAATTTTTTTACCCAAGTGCATTTGTTAAAATCAGATCCAATGCTTGAACCACCATGCATATTCTTCCTCTAGATCGTGTATCACTCCTCAATACTTGCTAGAGTTAACCGGTATGTATTCATTGCAAACCATCCCGAAAACAACTAAAAAGAGGTCCTAGAATATAACCAATGATGTAGCATAGAATTCATTGGATGGCACCCTAGACACATCGACACATCACTCGGCCTAGACCGAGTGCTCACCCCAAAGCATGCAAAGGTACCAAGTCCCTCTTTAGGGTTGTTGTACTAGAATACTAACAAGATGACGACTTACAACATATGGATCCATAACTAATACATCATTATATAGTGCATGACAGGTCTAGATCAAGGAAATAATAGGTTTAAACAATAATCATGATAGAAATAAGAACATGCACTACCTAATTATACACAGGAATAACACTTAAGTTCATTAAATATCCTCCATCTCTTAATTATCACAATAACATAGAATCTTCTTACAATACTAGCAATCTATGCCGATGCATGCATGGATCTGATATAGTAATCTAGAAGCATGTACACTATGTTATCTATCTCTCTATATCCATCATCTCTTACTGTAATTCACTACACACACACACACAGATATATATATATATATATATATATATATATATATATATATATATAGGGTGGGGACTTTCCCTTCACCGCTTATCTATTCCAAAAATAGGTCGCATGCTATTAGTAGCCACATGTTATTTTCATGCATAGCCACACATGCAAGTGTGCTATCTATAGACTACTGATAGTTAATTGAGGTGAAAATCATATTCTTAGACTGTCTCCATGAAAAAGTGCTCAATCGATCCTCCGAAATAGACAATGTGTGGTGTGCACGTCTCGCATCCTTCGTGTGTTCTGCATGCCATCTTATAAAAATAGATCTTTATGCCCAAAAATGGCTAAGTCCTAAAAACTAAACTTCTTCTCCGTGCATGCGTTCTTCCTATCCATTCACGTCTTTGTGTATAACTTGATTTCCCACACATACTTCTTGTGTCTTTGTCTCTGTCAAGTGTTCTTTGATCAAAAGAGAGCTCAATTTGGGACAATTTACTTGGATGTGATGAATTTGACCCAAGAAAGTACAAAACATGAGTCTAGTGGGAGTCCATGAGCCCATTGATGTAAAAATGAATGCGAATATTGATCCATAACTCACTCAAGCATATGCATGAGTTACACGAGGTATCCTAGGGTAGATGTGAGGGGCTCTGGGAAAAAAATTGAAATGAATTTAACTCTATGAGTTAATCCATGCATTAAGATGAGCTCACGTAACTCGACAGTTAGAGCGATTGCAAGGAGCTCATACTTAGAGGAAAGTTCAACATTGAGTGAGAAAAATATTGAGTTTGGCAATGAGTTGGAGCCAACGAATTCATAGAAAGTAAAGGAGCTCGGTCAAGTTTTGAGCTCAAACAAAAGACTCAACTTGGAGGCAAAGTGGTGTCTAATGAAGATAATCTTAAATTTCTCGATGAAAAGCTCATTTTTGAGTTCGGTGACTTTGTTAGGTTAATCGGTCTAGGAGCTCATTGGTGGTAGGTGTTGAGATCGGTGGTGACCTTAATGCGAAGTTACAACTCAAGGATGTTGTGGTCAAGGAATAACTTGGTTCCAAGGTAAGGAGCTTGATCATAGTGGGAAATATGAAAGTGAAATTGTAGGAGACAAAGCTTGGTGATGATCTTGGTGCTCAGTCAATGCACGAGGAGATGAAGGAGCTCAACCCCAACTCGGTGGGTTGGCTCGGTAAGATAACCACCGAGTTGGGCTATTTTTTCCCTATTTTCATGGCCCCCCACTTTCTTCAATTCAAACCGGTTTTTAGGGGGCCACCATATATTTTAATTAAATTAATATTTTTTAAAAATATTTTATTAATAATGTTTATTATTGTTATTATTAAAATATTTTATTTAAATACTCTTTTAATTAATTGAGAATATTAGGTCAACATGCAATTAATGACACATGATGAAACCTTCTCGAGCATTTCAACCAACTATAATAAATACATCAGGTGCCTTCAATTTAGGAAGGGAGTTTATGACTTCTTCTCTCCTCTCTCAAAAATTCTTCTATAAATGTAAGTTGGAAGCTCATTCCAACATGTTGGACAATTTAGATATATGAGACAAGTGCAATTTTTTTAAGAATCCTCTCTCTTCTACAAGTTGTTCTTGTATGTTGAGGGAACTTTCAAGCCTCCTTTCAAGACTGTAATGGAAACCATAATCTCTTTTGCATGTATGATGTACTGTGCATGTTGTTAAAGTAATAAAAGTATGTGTTTTGTAACTAGCCTTGGTCCTTTCATCCTTCTATACTTCTTTGTGCCTTTCTCATGCTTGTAGTACACTGCAAGTTCAAGTTTCTACTTGCACATTCTTGCAGTTCTGTGCTTATAAAGTGGTGGAGTATTACATGTAGTTGAGTTGTGGTGCTTTTTCACCCTTCACACGTTCATCCTTCTTCACTGGAATATTGATATATTGCTTTGTCTAATAGAGTTTAACAAAGGGAACGCATGCTTCCTAGTCTGTGGTATTATTTTACCCTCTCTAAGTTGCAGTAGGTGAAGTTGACTTGTGTACAAAACCCTCTTCAAATCAACCATTCCTAAGTATAGCAACACCCTTTATTTGGTGCATCACCATCCCTATTATAGTTTCATTTCTTGCAAATATTTCTCTGTAAAACCCATGAAAAATTTATCATAGGTCTAGATAGCCATTTTATCACACTAGGAGTAGTACAACACTTAGTTCAGGAAGAGGAATCCAACCTTCTCCGGATGTTCTCCTCGAGCCCAAGTCCCACAACTTGAGAGGTGATCCCATGTTACCGAATCACACCAAATGTCCTACTCACATTCAAGCCATTCAGAGGGTGTAATGATTTGGTGATAACACTATCAACCGAGATTTTTGTGCATATGTTACGAAATGTGTCAAAGTTTATCAACATTCAGATCTCATTCATGTTCTGGTCAAGCCTTACAACCATCCAAACTCCTATGGCCTTTTTCATAATAGGGTTAGATCTCATCGGTGCTATCAATCCTTGCTCCTCTCAACAACATCATTCTATTATCATAGCCATTGAATACTTTATGAAATGGGTTGAAGCTATACCCTTGACTTCAAGTAAATAAAATAAAAACATTGACTTCATCTATCAACACATCATATGTCACTTTAGAATCCCTCATAAATTTGTCACCGATAATGGAAAATCCTTAAAAATAAGAATGTTAAGAAACTTTGCGACACATTCAATATCAAAATTATATTTTTAATCACCATATTATCCCCAAGAAAATCGAAAAGGGTAAGTGCAACAAGTTGGGGGACAATTAAGTGGACATCAAATCCTGAATTTTACATCAAAAACATCAAAACATCAAATTTCGTCTTCCGCGGACTTGAACCATGCCGAAAAGTCAAAATATGTCATAAAAATGGTACCATCACGTAGGGGAGACTTTTAGCTTTGTATAAATATTGATTTTAAAGTGAATAGAATAGGATAAATATCATTTTATAATTTTTTACTAATAGTAGGTCTTTAAGACACTTTTTCTCGTGAATGTTTATGTCTATGTTTAAGACTGAAAATTTTGTTTCACTTATTATAATGTGATAAAACTTATACCATCCCAACCGTGGTGAAATTATATACATTTTCAAAAAAAAAAATTGATTTCAATATTTTTTGATGAATTTATGGCGGGAAAACAGAAAGTGCTCTATTTTCTTTATGTTTTCAGACCACTTACATGGAAAAAATCATAAAAAATAAAATATTGCTAAAAAATACAAAATAAAATCTATCCCAAGATAGATAGTGGCGTCTAACTTCTCACCAAAGGAAATATATATATATCAATTTTTGGTCATCCAAATCACGGCAAACGGACTACAATCTTATAGGAGTTTTTAAAAATACCAAGTCATTGAATTTTGAGTGTTTAATATAGATAAACTTGTCCAATTTGTAAAAAAAAGTAGTTTAGAAACTAGATTCTGGATATAATGTTTTTCTAATTTTGAGTGTATGCATTGCTAATAATCCCTACAAGTTGATATTATGTTGTTATTTGCAATATGATGTCCACTTATGACCCCTTTTTGTCCCCTAACTTGCTGCACTTACCAAAAAGTTGAGGCTTCTAATAAAACACTTAACAAAATACTCATGAAAATAGTTTACGAAGCGGTAGGAATAGGCATCTCCAAATCCCATTTTCACTCTGTGATTATCGACTAACGTTCATACTCCTAAAAATGCTATGCCTTTATCATTAGTCTATGGCTCTAAGGTGTTTCTACCACTTGAAGTCCAAATCGATCACTCAGTGTATCTCTCAAATATTTTATCACTGACAAATATTATCGACAAAACCATCTAGCACAATTATAAATACTATATGAAAATGTTTAAATTCCCTTGAGCATCATCGTGTCTATCAAGAAAAAATCAAAAATGATTATAATAAACATGTAAAATAACATGACTTTAACATAGGTGATCTCATCCTCAAGAAAATCAAAATGTCACTAGTCGAAAATGAGTAAACATGGAAAGTTTTCCCCTAACTAAATCGTCGATACATCATCACTCACAAGTATGGGTCGAGACCATATTGTCTAGCCTCCTTTGATAGTGATCCTAAAAATAACCTCTCAATGTGATGCAATTATGTCATTTCTACTATTAACACATCAATCCTGTCATGACAGTAGTTACATCAAATATTTTATTTCAACCATCAACCGGTCATTTCAACATCATAATGATTTGAAAGCATATGGTATTCCGTCACTAATTTTTACAAAACCTTAAAGATGAACACTATGTCTCTATTCATCGCATCTTTCCCTATGGAAAAGTTCCTCCTCAACAGAAACCCACAAATCATTACATCCACCTACCCTATAAACCAATAAAAGACATGTTATGGGGCATACATATGTAGTTTGTGCATATCTCTTCCCCTGGTTGAAACGGTCTATTAGGGTCTTCCCTCAATATAAAAGAAGTCAAAAATATTTATGGATGCATCCTATCAAAATAATAGGTTGAGACCGAGTTACTAAAGAATTATTTGCTTTCCTCCGTCATTGTCACTCCTCTAGTCCAATTCGGGTGAGCAAAGGTGTCACTAGTCATCTCATTGATCTCCCGAGATGTCCTATAGATTTTTTTCAACACTATCATGGGGTTTTTATTGTTGAGAGGGATCCTTATTTGGTTCAATTCCTCCAGGATGTCCCATGCAATCTTTCTAAAACTCGAGAGAATTTCCTATGATTGCTTGCTTTGTGGATGACCTTAAGGAAGTCTGTAATGTAAATTAAAATTGAAAAAGATCCTAGTATTGATGGATTTTCATGTGAATTTTATCAAGTGTTATAGGATACCGATAGTATTCAAATTCATCATGTATATTTTGAAGCAATAAAAAATAATTCTCTTGGGGCTCGATAAATCGGGAAATATTATTATCCCCAAGGCGGTGATATTGAACTCATCACTAATTAGCAGACCCAATTACTCTGTTAAATGTCTCTTACAAGATCATTACCAAAGCCTTATCTCTCCAAATTCGTAATCTTTTGCCTTTTATTGTGTGCCCTAAACAAAATGGCTCCATCAAGAGCGAGAGTTCATTTTGAATAATATCATTAGAGCAGTTTGGGAAGGTATGGAATGGGCCTGAGTTTCTCATTAAAAGGCCCTTTTTTAATCAAAATCGACTAGGATTGAATGGAATTTTATTATTTTTATGATGTAATCTCCTAGTTTCGGACCTAGGTTCATCTAGTCTATCAATATGCTCTTCAGGATGATAATGACAAAGCTTTCCATTAATGGATTTCACTCGATATGTTTGATTTGTATAGATCTATTCGATAGGGTTGTCCCTTAGCTCCATTGATTTATGTGCTTTCGTAGAGGTGTTTAGCTACCTTTTTGCTAAGTTGTCTTCACAAGGGTTGGTTAAGGGCATTTTTCTTCCTAACTCGATATGCTGATTATTAATGGAAATTTTCCGATGACTCCTTAACATTGACTAAGGATGAAGAGTTATTTTCTTCCACTTTATAGTGTCTAGACATATTTTGTTTGGATTTAGGGAGCTCCATTCAAAGTGGGATAAAAATCAATATTACAGACAATTTATGTATTGGTACCCAAATCAGTCCCACCTTGCAAGAAGAGAAGCATCAATAGGCTAAGCATGATGCTTAGAGAAAGATAGAATGAGATTAGAGTCATTTTATATCCGGGGATGGATCAAGAAATATATTTTTACTCAGACTTGGGGAAAGTTGGATAAAACCTCACTAAGGGTATGACCTACCCTGTTAATTTAGGTTTTTCCTACAATTAGGGTGAAAGGACCCATTTTGTAACTTGTATTTGTGAAAAGAAATGGATGGAACAACAATATTTGGAATCCTTTTCTCAGGGAAGTGAAAATGGCCTCAAGAATACATGGTCATTACAAACATTATCTAACTCTCATGATTTGTCACACTAGAAAATGTAGATATCTTCTAAAGGAGGCTAATGTTACAAAAATAGTCATAATTTCAATTTATGTCTGCATATTTCGGATAAAGGATGGTTAAATTCAATAAACATCCTTAACATTTATGCATATACATTGGAAGTAGGGGTAATTCAAGTGGATCTGATGGTTATTAGTTGTGATTTTTATGAATTGTTGGAAATTTAAGTAGGATAAAGTTGATTATACAATAACCTCAAATGAACCTTACAAATACTACAAACAATTGTTCTTAATCATAAAGTATGGATCACACAGTCTACAAAAATCCTTCAATTAGAAGTTTTGTATTCATGGAAGCCTAAGAACACAGGATTTCACACAAACTTTGAGAATTAAAACACAAAAGATCATGAAAAACTCTCAACAAAATGCTAACAATATCTTATCAAAGACATTCTAGATATACTCAGGAACTTACAAAGATCCTAAATCAAACAAATACAAATTGATTTTAAAATTTCTTACCACATTATGAAGGAAATATCCATCAATTATGTAATTTTAGATACCAAATTGCCATTATTTTAACTAAGGATTTATGTAATTCAGAGAGATTAATTAGCATAAGATTTTAGCGAAATGCATACAATTAATTCAAAATGATTCATCTTGAACAAAGTAACAATGCTTGTGAGACTACACACAAATTGAGTCAAGAAAAAGAAATTATTCAATAAGGTGAAACAACAACTATGACCTCAATATTTTTCAATGATTATATAGTGCAATCATCTTGGAGAGAAGGCATGGGAAAAAATGAATAGCAGTTTTGGTACCTTAGATTGGTTCAAATTTTTGGCTTGGTATAAACTGAGTCTCTCCTTTCTTTTATAAAGCTTAGAAAATTTAACCCCCTTATGCAAGAGTATTCTCATTGCATTTATACAATCTCAATCAATCACTCACTTTTTGGTTTCCCCCTAAAAATCTTGAATTTCCACAGGAATATTCTACTTTATAGATTACAATCTAATCCACTCTTGTTCCTTTGCAAATATTCCATTCTTATGTTGTCAGGTGGAAGTATTACAAGTGACTCACGTTTTCTTGTTTTCTCATAATGACTAGGATGCCAAGTTGCCTTTTCTATCTTCACATTTGGTAGAACAGTAGGCTCTTTTATGACATCTCCTTGAACTCATCAAATGGATATAATGTGACCATTATCATCCTTCATTTTTGAACAACAGCTTCTGGAATGTGCACAATGATCACTAGGTATCCTAATTTGAGTAGTTCCCCATGTGCAACTTTTTATCACTCTTAATAATCTCTTCTGTTAGTCGATATTCAATCACTTCATCATTAATTCCTTCGTGTGATATGAGAAACGATCTATATCCATTTGATGGGAATGATTTCATTCAATTCAATTCACGTGCACCATTTTCATTATAAGTTGCACTCTTACTTCCTCCCCCATATGCATCCTTTTTGTAGTCTTACATGTGATAGACTATTGCAGAGCTCCTTGTTGGCACAATGATGATAGTAGTTGTGGAGAATATCTTAAAGGAAATATCTTCAGAAGATTGGAATCAAATATTTGACTTAATAGGCCTATATGAAGCATTTTTAGGGATCTATTTGAAATTTCTAACCCGAGGGATAACAAAGGGCCCCTAACATATCGATAAGTCAAGATTTCCTTCATTTTGAGATTGATCAAAATCAATATTTTTTTCATTACCTTCCAATCGATGTATTACCATCTCTTCCATTGGGAATGCCAAAAACTCTAGAAGAGTTGAAGAAGTTTTGGATTTAGAGGAGGACTCACTGTGATGACATATGACTGAATACAAGTCTCTCTTTCTCGTGTAATGAAGAATTTGTCGTTGAAAGAGGTTCCTAAGGAGTCTTATGTACTTTATGATAAAACTTCAATTGATACAGTTCCCTCCTTTTCTCACAAAGTAGAAGAACTAGAATAACAAATCATTTATTTGGAAGAAGGTCGAGCAAGACCCATGCCACCTCCTCAATCCACAATACCAACACCATCATCAAAAAGAAAGTTTTGGAATCATCTTCTCATCACCTAATCATCATTTTGGATGAAGAATAAGTAGAGCCTTAATCTCCTTAGAATTTCAAGGCCTCAACTTCTCTTGGTAAGCAAGGTAAGGGCAAGTATTATCTCCAATATTCCATTCATCCTATGTAACAAGATCCTTTTATGGAGTAAAAATTGTAAGGACCTCTACCTATTCCTTTACCGAGAGAGTGTCCACCTTTTACGAGGAGGCACCGAAGTGAGTCTAGTTTGAAATCCCTTGTTCCACTAGGTCCCTGGGGTGCAATACTAACTATTCCAGCCACTCCAAATGCTCCTTCTCAACCTAATTCTTCTAATCCCACTCCAACTAGTTCTATTCCCTATAAGGAAAAAGGGAAAACAACATTTCCTAGTGGTAGTTTAGATCTTCTAGATTAGATATCGTCTTACTAGAAGAAGTTAGAGTGAAGAATATCATGGATGGCCCTAGGATGACTGTTAAATCATTGAGGGACATGGGGATGTCTCTAAATTTGGATGGTTCAGTTGTATTCAATTAGACAACTCAAGTCTCGAGAGGATTTTACCGAGGAAGAACAAGTTGTTAAGTAAAATTCCCCCATTTATAGAAGATTTCAAAGTAAAAGGAGAGGATAACTAAAAAAAATTCTCTTCTTGTGTCCTTTTGATATGAATTCCAAAGTGTAGGTAGCTTTTATGGGTAGGAGCCCATATAGAATCCCCTTCTTGATTATTAACATAGAAAAATCAAATTGTTACATCAATGCACATGCTTGATAATGGATTTTACAATTCTATCAAAGCCATATAAAACTCTAATGTGTTGCATCAAATTACATCTATGTTTGAGAGAAACAATTTCAAAATGATATTTAGTTTTCATGAGATAAGTGTAATGATCGAGATAGATGAAAATAAAATTTTCAAAGAAAAATAATCCTAAGCATTCTCATCAATCTTTACATCTGCATCTTTATCTTCCATCATATGAGCCTCTATGGTGTTAAAAATCAAGGTTTTCCTTTTCGAGCACCCTGTACTAGCCCATCCTTTGTTTGCATTCTCGGGGATATGATTGTAATTCTGCAATTATTCTAGTATCATATCAATGGTTACTATGATTTTTTTAACCCACCACTTTTATGTCCTTGTTTAAGATCCTCAACTTTGATTTTTAGCCATCTCTTCAACTCGCATGCCTTGGGACCCAAAATTATATTCAATCCTCCAAACATCGGGTATTTTGCTTCTTTGTATGGTTCTTTTGATGGTGGTAGGTAATTTGCATGACATGTGTAGAACTTGTGCATCTTTGGGGCTTTCTCTCTCTCTCTCTCTCTTATTTTGAATTTGTACCTAGGTGACATGTGGAATCCTACGAGCCCTTCTTCTTTACCTCAAATTTTCAGCATACCTTGGCTGCCTTGTTGCGCTTTTTCCACGTGGTCAATCTTCACTTCTTGAGAGTCTCTAATTATTTGTGCCTTTCTAAAGATGTGCCAAAGGGACACGTGGATACCTTCCGCATCTAGTTCCACGCTTTAGAAAAATTTATCCGTGAAAAGCACAAAAGAACACTAAAAGGAAGAGAGGGGTCACTTTTCACATGGATTTTTAGGGGCAACATAAATATTACATTCCTCAAATAAAAAATAGGATTCACACCCTAAACACAAGAATATCATTTGCATCCAACATGTTCCTATCTTTGAGCATACATTTTAAAACATGGGATAATCAGTCAGATAAAATTTTTGAAGGCACACTTTGGATAAAAATGGTGAGATTTAAATTGAGCACCAACACCAGCTCCAACTTGATGATGGGCACCCTCTTGTGGGTTCCACAAGAACCACATAGAACAATAAGTAACAGACCAAGTTCTGAAAATCCATTGGGCTATGGAGTCATTTACACTATGCACATGGTCAAACTGAACCCACTTGAACATCACAAAAATATACCAAGATACTAGGTTAACTGATCATTGTAGACCAGGAAAATAAAATGGGAAATAAAAATGAAAAACAAAAAAAAAAACAAAAACTATACATTGTACATGAATTCATACCTTGCTTGAAATCAATCCAAGAAGTGCTTCAGATGCCTTCCATTAACAAGAAATTCAAGAAAATATCCATCCCTATCTTATAGGAAAAAGGTATGCTCACCAATTCTTATGTCAATGGAATAAGGACCCATCCACAAGGCATCAAATTTTCCATGTTTTCCTTTATCCTCATGTTTTTGTCCCATAACAAAACAAGATCTCCAACATTGAAAGTTCTGGGAGTCACATTTTAATGAAAAAATTTCTTTATTTTCTCTCTGAAATTAAGGTGTATTTGGTGATACTCTCTTCTTTCTTCATCCAACTCCACAATCTGATTAATCCTTGCTTCATAGGGATTCACCTCTTCATCCTCAAGTTATTGTATGAACTGATAAGAGGACAATTGCATATGTAGGGGAAAGAGAGCTTGGAATCCATAAACTAATTCAAATGGACTCTTTCCATTAGCCCTTTTGGCAGTAATTATATCTACCCATAAAGCAAATTTCAACTACTCACCCCATTTTATTTTGTTAATCTCTAATGTCCTCCTAATGATCTTAAGCAAATTCTTATTGCTTAATTCATCTTGGCCATTCCCTATGGATTATAATTGGATTCATATGTTAGGTTTATTCCATATTTTTGGCATATAGCTATAATTTGCTTATCTCTAAAGCTCATAGCATTGTCAACAACTATTTTTGTAGGTACCCCAAACCTACAAATTATGTGATTCAGGATGAAATCCATGACAATTTGATGAGTTGCTTTTTTGGTGGGAATAGCTTCAACCCACTTGGTAAAATAATCTATGGCCACTAGTATCCATTTATGCCCTGCACTTGAGGGATATGAGATTTCTCCAATAAAATCCATGCCCCATTGTTTAAAAGGAGATTATATTGACATTGGTTGCAAAGGAAGAGAACCTGAAGCTTTCATTAGTCCTTAAAATCTTTGACAACTATCACATTTCCTAACTAACAATGTTGTATATTTGAAAAGTGTAGGCCACTAGTAACCTACCCTCAAGATCTTGTGAGTAGTCACTCTTCCAACAAAATGGCCTCCACACACTCCCCCATGAAAATTTGCAATCAATTTTGGAGCTTCTTCTTCTGTAATACATCTCAAAAGAGCCCCTTTGGGATTCTTCCAAGCCAACCCATAATTAGTTATGATATTTTTGGGAGGCTAGTTTGAGTGTCCTTCTCTGATTTTTTTCTAGATGTCCTGGATACTCCAAATTTTAGAGGTATAATATTATGTGCTTATACTAGATGGAATTAACTAATTTTTCATGGACAGCCATAGTTTCTTCCTCAATCTCATTGACTTCCATCACCTGCAGGTTGCTTTCTGCCATTAATTTGCCCAAACCTCTAACCAACTTGGTGGTCTATATATGCATGTCATATTATTGCAGCTTGTTCACCCAATAGACCATAGTGTGGGGAACATAGGCCACAATCTTAGAACTCAAGATATAAGGCTTGAAAATTTTAGTTTCTCTCACCAAAGCAAAATCCTTCTTCTCTATGATAGTATACTTTAATTCAGCCCCCTACAAGGCTTTACTAAAAAAGGTGATAGGCCTTTCATTTCATTCTTCATCCTTTTGTAATAACATAGATGCAATGGTGATTTCAGATGTAAAAGAAAACATTTGAAAATATTTCTTATAATCAGGGGCTGCCAACACTAGATAATTTTTAATGCTTCTTTAATTCCACTGAAATCTTGGAGACCTCCTTCCTTTCATTGAATAGGCTAGTCCTTTTTAACATGTTTGTAATAGGGATAGTTATTTCAAAAAAATTAGAAATGAACTTCCTAATGAAATTTATTTGACCAAAGAAGGACTGAATCCCTTTCTTAGTTTTTGGGATAGGAACTTTACCAATTACTTCCACTCTTTTAGGATCAATCATGACCCCTATTTTGATACAATGTGCCCCAATAAATTTGCCTTTTGAACCCCAAAATGACACTTCTTAGGATTCAATGAGATGTCATATTATCTACATCTCATCAACATTTTCTCAACATGACTCAAATGATCACTTATTTGTTTATAGAACATTGTCACATCATCCTGATAAACCACAATAAAATCATTTATGTAGCCTGAGAATGCAACATCCATTTTCTTTCTAGAACATATCCCCAACATTCATCAAACTGAAAGGCATCCTCACATATACATAGGTACCCCATGGGGTAGTAAAGACAATTTTAATTCTCTCTAATTGTTTTACTACCACCTGATTGTACCTTGAGAATCCATCTAATGTAGACAATAACTTGGACCCAGTGACCAATCGTAGCGTGTTATCCATATTAGGTAATGGATAGTTATATTTTATTGAGGCGTTATTCAAGTTTCTGAAATCTAAACACATCCTTATGTATCCATTTTTATTTCTCATTGGCACTAAGTTTTCCACCCATGAAGAATATATTGTTGGCTATATTATCCCTCCGTCCCTTATATTTTTGAGCTCTTCTTGCATTTTGAGGGAGAGAAGTGGATTAATGGGTCTTCGTTTTTGCCTAAATGGTTTAGCATTAGGTTCCAAAGGTATCTCGTGTTGAAATAGATCCTCCCTATATGATTTCAGTTCTAAGTAGGACCATGTTAAGTAGTCTTGGTACTTATTTAACAACTCAAAATATGACTACTTTTCCTCTTTACTCAAATTACTTCTTAGTGCTATATTTATAGGATTTTCTTTGGTTCCTAAATTATTCTCCTCCACATTACTTGAAGCTAAGATGTGCCAATGGACTACCTTATCTGCATTATCAAAATTTGATTCTAAAGAAACCAACCCTCTAGGAATGGTGTTGGTTTTTAACTAGATGACGTATTTTCCAAACAAGGGTTATTTTCCATCACAAATAGAAACCATAGGTTCCCATCCATACATTGGTTGGTGAATTCTCCTTCATTCTGTAAAAACCTCTAAACCTAGGCATCATCTTCAAAAATTGCCAATGTTTTACATTATCAGGGACTAGATGGTCTTGAAAATACTTTAATATCATAATCATAATAAGGATAAATAATGCAATTTTCAAACCTGGATCCAAACACCGCCAACCTATCTGCTGCAACATTTTGAGTTCTATCATGATACAATATATTAAAGGAGTCAAACATTTCAATAAAATCCCAAACTGCATGCTTATACTATTTCATCCTTTGATTTTTAGTAGCATACAATTTTCTAACTTGTTTGACTACTAAATCTGAGTCTCCTTTAACAACTATGTCCTTAATACCATATTTCCAAGAAATCCTCAAACCTAAAATCAATGCCTCATACTTTGCAATATTGTTTGTGCATGCAAATTTCAATTTAAAGGAGAAATTAAAGATCTCTTGATTCGAGAGATCCAAGGACAAATCCAACACCGTTCCCCATATTAGAGCAATATCCATCAAACACCAAATTCTAGGGGACATCAACATGCTCAAGGAAGTTACTATCATTAATATAGTGTTCCTTGAAGTCCGTATAACCAAAAAATTTATTGACATCTACATCTATATATAATACTTCATAAGAGGCATTGTTAGGATCTTCAATTAGATGTAACATCTTCTTTTCCCCATACAACTTGATCTGAATTCCCCTCTATTGTTATAGTTGCCCATGATATATCCATTTACACACTTCCATCAACATCGACAACCCATTTCCTTGACAAAAACATACCCCATTTAGCGGGGTAGTCCACAATGACTACATTCATGATCGAGTACTTACCGGGGTAAGTTTCTAATGTACCACCAAACCTTTGACATATCCAATTATTGGTACCTCTCTAGAATCCATGGCAGTGAAATTTCCAAAGGTTGTTATTACTTTGATATCTATCTCATTCATAACTTCAAGTGGCATCACATTACATGAAGCCCCTGAATCAAACATGTAATTGTGAATAGTTCTATCTCTAATAATAAAAAGAGTATAGAAGGGATCAAAATCAAGTTGAGACTCAACAAAGGGTAGTGCCTAGTACACTTGAGAGAATTCCCATAAATTTTCCAACATTTATGGCACTTCTAATTCTTTAATAACAGGAGGGAGATCAACACTTTTAACATATTTACCCAAGATTACCACCTCTTCCTTGAATCCAAAGTACTCAAAGGATATTATTCTATGCTCAGGGATCCTAAAAACTCAACAATGGGTACAATGAGCTTGATTTGACTCAAAATTTGAGCCATGTCACGGGGGTATACTTGGGTAATGTTGTCGATGGGTAGGGTAATTACTTTCTCTTGAGGTATAAGGTTCTTCATGGCTTGGGAATGGTTACTAGGTTTGTTGACATTAACTAGGATTTTGGTTGGCACATCCTTCTTGGGGGAATCCTTTGGGATATTAGTGAGGAGAGGAATATTTTGTTTGGGCTACGGCCCTCCCATTTTAACAGTCTTATTTCTTAGATTATATTCTTTCTCCTGGGCCACCACTACATTCATTAATAATTGTCTATCCTCCTTAGAAGGAATTACACCATCATATTTCTTAATCATCAATGATCTTAAATATTCAAAATCATGATTAGGAAAATCAAAATCTTAGACCATATCAATATCAATGTTGGAAGTGGGAGGGAAAGAGGTTATCCATTGTATATAATCCTAAAAAATTTCTACAGTTCTTCTTTGTCAACAATTCAGTAGTAGTAGCTCCTAGCCATGAGCTATTAGTGCACTCCATCGTACAAACATCACCATAAGAAGTACTATCATCAAATTATTCATCTTCCTCAGTAGGGTCATATGGGGCATGTGGGAGGAAATATTTATCACACCAATCAATGACATGAGCTTCTTCTACTAAGGAAACCCTAGCAGTTAATGGATTAGGGACTAATTTATTTTCTCTTGGTGGTTGTTTATTTCTTAATCCCATGGGCCCTTTTTCTCTTTCATCTCGATCTATGACCACCTCTAGAATGATTAGGGAATCTATTTTGATCTTGAGGTTGGTGTTTGTCCCGAGAACTATGTCCTATTCCCTTCTCTTATCTAGCAAGTTTATAAGAGATTTATTTCACTTCTCCTGCTAGAGTCTTGAAATATTATTCTAGATCAACTCCCTTTCTTGTTTGAGACTTTTCATGATTGATTAATTTGACACCCCCTTTAGGAGGTTTTCTTTCTCCCTTAATATTATTCTCAATTTTTAGTACCATAGAGAAAGCTTGTCTCAAAGTCCCAAGGTTTTTGTACCTCAACCAATATGTAGCTTTCTTGTCAAACTCATCAAAATACTTTATTAGGAAAGATTGATCACTTGGTCTCAATATTACAGGTAGTCTATTCAAGGTTTTTTTAATCTAGCATTAAAATATAGGATAGGTTCATTGGGATTCTTTTTTATGTTCTCAAACTTTGAGAGAAGGAACCTTGGATCAGTCTTATCCCCATATTGCAATTTGAAGGCATTTTTCATTTCTACCATGAATTAATAAAGCTTTTGGTAAAATATTTATACCAATCATGGGCATCCTCTTCCAAAGTATGTATAAACAACTTCACATATACATCCTCATGCTCAATCTCAAATTCTTCCATAATATTAGTAAAGATCCGAGGTGTTGGTCACCACTGATGGCATTATTCCCTTGAAATTTTGGCAATCTATTCCTTGCATCATTAGGGATTGCATTAGGATAACCCACCATACCCGTTAAATCTATAGGTCTATATACATTAACAACAAATGGGGGTCTAGGAGGTGGGAGTGCCATATTATTTTGAGGAGGTGTCCCAATAGGAGGATTAAAATGATTTGGGATAGGAGGTCTTTGAGGAAATGGGGTATGATCCTTCAATGATTCAGTTTCACAGAACACTCTATTACTTCTTAATGATAAAAGAGGAAGATGAGGAATACCTATATCAATTGCAAATGAAGGCCCCTCACCAGTTGGAGTGTATAGATTTGTACAAGGACTGCTTGATCCAAAATATCTAAGGAACTAGAATAATCCTCTATCAAAGGTTAATCACTCTCAACCACAGGCACTACTTTCTCTTCCGACCTTTGATCTCCCAAATCTCTCCAGACTTGTTTTTTTATTAGATTGGTCCTTCCTAGGTCTGGAAATAATTTTCTAGCAAGATCTTTCTTAAGAAGGATCTTCTTCCTTCCATATTTACAAATCTTAATGACAAATTTCAATAAATTGAAGCTTGAGGCACTAGTATTTACCAAAAATTCTAAACAATGTGGAGTCGCCACTAAGGTCTTGCACCTTAGATGTGTAAATTGCTGCAAATGACTTGTCAACTGAAACTTAATGACCAATTTTAATAAAGCTTAACAAATCTCAGTATCCTTTGTCAGTATTTACCCCTAGCCAAGAAAATTTAATGGAAATCCTATTTAAACTAGGAAAATATTAAGAAAATAACTTCTAATTAAGCTCATTTTTGTAAATCTCAACAAAGGATGATGTATAGACCATGTATTTACATCTAAACATGTTTAATACGTTACCAGAGGTCGGTATTTATCTGTATTTACACAAATAGTTCCTGGAAATAGAGCCATGAGTGTGTTGGTACCCAAATCAGTCCCACCTTGAAAGTAGAGCAACATCAAAAGGCTAAGTAGCATGCTTAGAAAAAAGACAGACTAGGATTAGAGTCATTTTATAGCCAGGGGATGAATCTAGTTGTCTCTGTTTACTCACACTTGGGGAAAGTTGGATAGCACATCACTATGAGTATAGCCTACCCCGCCACTTTAGGTTCTTCTTGCAACCAGGGTGAGAGGACCCATTTTGTAACCTATATTTGTGAAAATCAATGGATGGAACAACAATGTTTTGACTTCTTTTCTCAAGGAAGTGAAAATGTCCTCAAGAAGACATGGTTATTACAAACATTATCTAACTCTCATGATTTTTCACACTAGAAAATGTAGATATCTTCTAAAGGAGGCTTAGGTTACTAAAGATAGTCATAATTTTGACTTGCATCTACATATTTTGGATAAAGGATGGGTAAATTTAACAAATCTCCTTAGCGTTTATGCATAGATAGTGCAAATAGGGGTAATTCAAGTGGATATGATGGTTATTAGTTGTGATTTTAATGCATTATTGGAACTTTAAGAATGATAAAGTTGATTTTACAAAAACCTCCAATAAACCTTATGAATCTTTGCAGCATAACCTGTTCTTAATGGTAAATTATGGATCACACAATCTAAAGAATTCCTTCAACCATAAGTTTTCTATTCATAGAAGCCCAAGAACACTAGATTACACAAAAAAATTTAGAACTAAAACTTAAAACCTCATTAAAAACTCTCAAAAAAATGTTAACGATCTCTTATTAAATACATTCTAGATATACTCAGAACCTAAAAAGATCCTAGATAAAACAGATACAAATTGATTTTAATTTTTTTACCACATTATGAAGGAAAGATCCATCAATTATGTAATTGCAGCTACCAAATTTTCACTATTTTAACTAATGTTTTGTAATTTATATATATTAAGTAACATAAAATTGCAAATGTAAATGCAAACAATTGATTCAAAACAATTCATCTTGAACAAAGTAACAATGCTTATGAGACTACACACAAATTGATTCAAGAAACACCAATACTTCAATAAGGGACACAAAACTATGACCTCAATACTTGCTAATAATTTTACAGTGCAATCATCTTGGTGAGAAGGCATGGGAAAAAATGAATTGCAATTTGGGTACCTCAGATTGGTTCAGTTTTTTTGGCTTGGTATAAAATGGCTCTCTCCTTTGTTTTCTAAAGCTTAGAAAATTTAAACCCCCTATGCAAGGGTATTCTCATTTCATTTACACAATCCTAATCAATCACTAAATTTTTAGTTTCCCCCCAAAAAACTTGAATTTATAAAGTAATATTCTGCTTTATAGCTCGCAATCTAATCCAATCTTATTCCTTTACAAATATTCCATTCTTCTGTTTCCAAATGGATGTATTACAAATGACTCACGTTTTATTTTTTCTCTAATGAATAGGATTCCAAGTTTCTTTTTCTATATTCACATTTGGTAGAATAGGTATACTCTTTTATAGCATCACCTCGAACTCATAAAATGGATATGATGTGACCATTATCAGCCTTTAGTTCCAAACAATAGCTCGGAATGTGCATAATGATCACGGGTATCCCGATTTGAGTAGTTCCCTGTGTGTAACTTTTGGTCACTCTTAATCATCTCTTTTGCCATTTAATAGTCAATCAATTCACCATTATTTCCTTCGTGTGAGATGAGAAAAAATATAAATTCATTTGATGGCAATGATTTCATTCAATTCAATTCACGTGCACCATTTTCATTATAAGTTCCACTCTTACTTTCTCCCCCATATGCATCCTTTTTCCAATCTTGAACATGAGAGACTATTGCAGAGCTCCTTGTTAGCACAATGGTGAGGGTAGTTGTGCTAAATAGCTTGAAGGAAATACCTTCAGAATATTTGAGTCAAATATTTGACTTAATAGGCCCAGATGATGAATTTGTTAGGGCTCTATTTGAAATTGTTGACCCAGGGGATAGAAAAGGGCCCTTGATATATTGATAAGTTAGGCTTTCCCTCATTTTTAGATTGATCAAAATCAATCTGTTTTCTCTTCCTTCCAATCGATTTATTACCATCTCTTCTGGTGGGAACACCAAAAACCCTCGAAGAGTTGAAGAAGTTTTATATTGAAAGGAGGCTTGTTGTGACATGCATGGCTGAATATAAGTGTCCCTTTCTGTGTAATGAAGAATTTGTACTAAAAGAGGTTCCCAATGAGTCTTATGTACTTTATGATAAAAATTTAATTAATATAGTGGCCTCCATTTCTCACAAAGTAGAATAACTGGATTAGTGAATCATTTCTTTGGAATAAAGTCGAGTAAGACCCATGTCACCTCCTCAATCCACAACACCTACACCATCATCAAGAAGAAAGAGTGGTGAATCAAAATCTCACCGCCAATTATCATTTTGGATAAAGAATAAGTAGAGCCTTCATCTCCTCGGTGTTCCAAGGCCTCAAATTCTACTTCTAAGAAAGGTAAGGGAAATTATTCTCTCCAACCTTCTATTCATCTAGTGGAGCAGCTCCCTTGATGGAGAATTTTTTCGAGACCTCTACTTGTTACTCGCCAAGAGGGCGTCAACATTTTACGAGGAGGCACCGGGGTGAGTCTAAATCAAAATACCTTGTTCCACTAGATCTACGGGGTGTAATACTCATTCTTCCAACCATTCCAAATGCTCCTTCTCAATCTTCTTCTTCTTAACTTGCTCCAACTAGTTCTATTCCCTATAAGGAAAAAGGGAAAACAACATTTCCTAGTGGTGGTTTAGATATTCTAGACTGTGTATCATCTTACCAGAAGAAGATAGAGCTGAAGAATATCATGGATGGCCCCAAGATGATTTTTGAATCATTAAGGGACATGGGGATGTATTGAAATATGTATAGGTCATTTTTATTCGCTTAGATAACTTAAGGATCGATGAGTTTATACCAAGGAAGAAGAAGTTGTTAAGTAAAATTCACCCATTTACGAAGTTTTAGAAGTAAAAGGAGAGGATAAATGAAAGTTTTTCTCTTCTTGTGTCCTTTGATGTAATTTCCAAAGTGTATGCAAATTTTCTAGGCAGGCCCCCTATAGAATCCCATTTTTTATTTTTAACACAAGAAACTCAAATAGTTACATCAATACACATGCTTGATAATGAATTTTACAATTCTATCAAAGCCATATAATAGTAAAATGTGTCTTATAAAATTACATCCATGTCTAAGAGAAATAATTTCAAAATGATATTTAGTATTCATGAGACAAGAGTAATAATTGAGATAAGGCGAAAAGTAAGTGTTCAAATATAAACAAGCCTAAGTCTACTCATCAATATTTACATCTGCATCTTTATCTTCCATCATATGAGCTTGTATGGTGCTAAAAAATCAAGGTTTTCCTATTCATAGCACCTTGCACTTGCCCATATTTTATTTGCATTCTTGGGTCTTTGATTGTAAATATGCAATTATTCTAGTCTCGTATCAATTGTTCTATTATTTTGTTAACCCACCACCTTTCTATTTTTTATAAGAGCCTCAACTCTAATTTTTAGCCATGTCTTCAACTGCATGCCTTGGGACCCAAAACCTCATTCAATCATCCAAACATTAGGTCTTCTCCTTCTTTGTCTGGTTCTTTCGATGGTGGTAGCTACTTTGCGTGACACATGGAGAACTTGCACATCTTTGGGGATTCTCTCTCTCTCTCTCTCTCTCTCTCTCTCTCTCTTCTTTTGAATCTTTCTAGGAGACATGTGGAGGCCTACAAGCCCTTCTTCTTTACCTTGAATTTTCAGCCTACATGGGATGCCTTATTGCGCTTTTGGCACATGGTCGATCCTCATTTCTTGAGAGTCTCCAATTATTTGTGTCTTTCTAAAGATGTACCAAAGGGACACGTGGATATCTTCTACATCCATTCGCACTTAGGTAAAAATTAGCCTTACAAAAACAAAAGAACACCAAAAGGAAAAGAGAGGTCACTTTTCACAGGGAGTTTTAGGGGTAACATAACTATTACATTCCTCGACCGAAAAAGAGGATTCACACCCTAAACACAAGAATCTCATTTGCATCCAACACGGTCCTATCTTTGAGCATACATTTTAAAACATGGGAAAACCAATTAAAGATTTTTTTGAAGGAAAACTTTGGATAAAAAGGGTGAGATTTAAATTGATCACCAACACTATGGGTCCTCTTCCTCATTGGCTTTGCAAGTTATGATTGGAAGTGGATTCAAAAGCAGGTTATGTTCAAGTTTTTGGGAATTAACGTTTTATTTTAGGATACTCTTGCCACTTTGTGGTCTTATGTTGTCCATCGAATCAATAAAAAAATTTCTTAGTGGATTACCACGCCCTTTCTTTGGTTGGAATGTTCCAAATTTGTTCTAAGGTTCTCATTGCTACCCATGTCTATTATTCTTCCTTTTAGGAACCTTCATACTGCGTATGCTAAGCTAGAAAAGATTCTTCGTGATTTCATATGGGCTAACTCTATCGATCATAAGGGATTCTAAAGATTATATTAGAAAATCTATTGTTCTCCCAAAGATGTAGGTGGGTTAGGTCTCATTGATATTCGGCTTCAGGGCATTGCTCTTAGTGTCATGGATTATCTAAGGTTTAGAAGGTCAAGAGGCCTGGAAAATTTTACTCTGCCATTGTATTTGTCAAGGGGCTCCATTTGGCAAACAATCTTGGAAAAATATGGGTTTGCAAAGTATATTTCTCTCCCCTGTTCCTATTAATATAGGAGGCTCATTTGTTGTAAAAAGTATCTGGAAATATTGAGAATTGATCAAACCCCACATAAATGGGTGGGGGATGGTTTCAGGATTGGGTTTTTCATTAACTCTCAATCCCTATGGTGGTATTTTGTTATCAATTTTCAAAATGTTCCTTTTATTATGGTTCGTAGATTAAAATCCTTCGACTATTTAAGCATGACATCACTAAGATGGGGGATTTGGTTTGGAAATCCACCCATTCTTGGAAGCCTTGATTCCTTCTTAAAGATCAATTTTCTCTCAATAATAGTGATAAAAATTCTATTTAGAAAATATAGTCTACCATACCCGATGAGAGGCTTCAAAAAATTGGTGTTTCCCCTCCAACTCAATAGTGGCGCGATTGCACGCGACCTACCGCAACTCCTTTTAGTCTACAAACCCCCTCCTTAGCTACCGGTTTCTTGTGTCTCAAAGACATTCCTTTTGAGAATTGAACGCATCCTAGGATATGAAATCCATAAATAGGGTCTAGAAGAGTAGATTTACAAACATTTAGAAATATCTCTTAGAACCAGAGAAGGCTCATTTCGTTTGGTGCTTATTTTATTAGGGTTTTCTAGTTGGAAAGCGTCTTCAACATCTTGTGGTTTTTAATCCATCATTGGTCCTCGCATGTCGGTGTCTTGAAACCCTCATACATTTTTTTCTAGTTTTTTCTACTTGCTTAGTTTTCCTAGAAGTGGATTCACTCCCTCTTCCAACCTTTTCACCTTGAACCCTTCACCTAGAAAATTGTTTTATTAGGGGACTCAACCCAACTACTTGTAAAATTCAACAATTTTTGGAAAAAAATGTGATAAAATTATTTTTAAAATATGGAAGATTAGAAATGACTCTATTTTTAATCACACTGCACTTAGCCTAGAGTTTTCTATTTATGATATAACTAGTATTATTTCTCATGTTGCTTGAGATCTAGGTCAAGGTTAAGACAATCTACTTGGAAATGGAACATCTTTAGGATCTTCTCAATCATCGGGCGGTGCTCCATGCTTTGTTAGTAGAGTCTCGTTCCCAATGCACCACCACTCATCACAATGACATTTATCCTTGCCTCCTCCCTCGGCCTTGGTCTCTCGGGAAATGATCTCGCCACAACAACATTCCTATGCTCAACCCATTTCCTCCCCTCCTTAGTAACATCTTGATAGTGTTTTCCAATGGATTGGTGGCGATGATTCGAGAGGTCCTCTTCATCCCCACAATGGTGATGGTTGTGGTTGGGGCTTCCTCCCCTTAGTCAAAATAGTGGCATTGGTTCTAGTTTGTTTTCTTCCAATCTAGATTCTAGTTCTGACGGGTGTCCCCTAATAAATTTTCTCACTTGCCTCTTACTATTTATCTAACTCGGAGACTGATCCAACCCGCAATCGGGGTGATGGATGGGATCCTCCATTGTCTTCTCTAGACCCTCCTGCTATGGGTTGGGGGACGCTTGCGTGCAGTCACCTCCACCACCTACTCCTCCTTCCACCATTTTGTAGTGGCTACCTAATGCTTTGTGACTTATCACTGCTATGAATATTCTTGGTTTTCTTCTTTTGTTTTCCTATGGCACATGTGTTCCTGGTGTGCATTTTGGGGGTATGAATTTTCCACCCATATTTTTAGTTGGAAACCCTATGTAATTTTCTTGATCATATCAATATAAAAGTGTGTTTCAATCACAAAATAATAGATTGATCCCTCAAAGGACAACTATTCAAGTATTAAAATCATGTTGTCAAAAAGAAAAGTATATTGATCCTTGAAGGTATAGACAGATCCCTCAAAGGATGATTATCTATTAAAAATCAAACATATCAAAATGTAAAATTGTAGACCACTCCCTCAAAGGATGGATACCTATATAAAAAGGATTCCCACATTGATCAAATTTCAAGAGTCAAAATATGAAAGGAATCCTCAAAAATCTTCTTGCATTGATCAAATTTCCCATCAAAGAAAACTTCTCACATTGATCAGTTTACGTGGAAAAATAAATACATAGCTAGGGCACCTCTCTATGAAACTATTGAAAGGAGAACCCTCTTTTCCCACACATCCTACATATGCTAACCTGTTTTATGTCCTAAGAAGGTATACATTTCACTACCATCTATATCCAAGATCATACATGTGACTAGTAATCGATATAAACATGTGTTAACAATCATTGTAAAGGAAAGAAAGTGAAAGTTACTTCACCATATTTATACCCATCACGTATGTATCAAATCCAGTATAAAAGCAATCATTCCATGTTTTATTCCTATTTAAGAGTTAGAAAACATTTTGTCATATATTGATCATGTTATAGTCACCATCATACATATCACAAACCATTATCTAAAGCATCCATAAAATAACCATAATACACAATCACATCACATCACACAAATAAAACAAATAAACACAACTCATTAAATCAAACCAGTCATCATAGAAAAAGTTTTTACATAAAAATAAAGGCTTTATAATGAACCATATACATATAAAAATACAACATATATTAGGACTATCTAGTAACATAGATGCCTCCAAGGAACTAAATATCATGAAAAAACATCCCATCAGCTCCTAACATACCTCCATCACCACCGTCTCCTCTATATGGTCGTGAGGTGGCTGACCCATGTTTGATGCACTCACGGTAGGAGTGTTCCTTTCTTTGTGCTAAATGATCAACATATAGAACTGCATTGGGAAAACCCTGAATCACAAAATCCTCATAATAGGATAACCCTGAATGCAAAGAATGATAGTGAGCATGGCTAACTATACCTAGTGGAGATCCTTGGCTACTCACCTATGCTCAAATCTGCTAACTCAAAACCTAACACTGATGACCCTATAATCACAAGAGCCCTTTTTAGGGTGTCTTGGTGTTGTTTGTATCTATCTCGGTTAGTCATAGCATGTGCTAAATATTACTTTATACCATCATGATCAACTATAACACCATCCCTCTCACCAATCAGGATGGATCTCACTGCAATCAAATCATCTATTTATACCCGTAAACTATCTCTCAGTTGTCACTGTAGCCTTTTCAACCATCAGTTGTGTAATAATGGCCTCTAGGACCACTATATATCCATCCACCTCCTTGTCACTAACATCCACAACCTGTTATGATCCCTCTACTTGATCCCACACCATCCTAGCTCCTCGAGCTAGGAATTATTATCCCATACAACATATTCTCTAGTCCACCAAGTCCTATAGGTTGTTGTCACACTGGTATCATCGATAGGAACTCTATCACCATAATCATCACAACCCATCACTCCCTCCTCCTATGTTATCAAACAATGTCTTTACACTACTACCTTAGGGGTATCCACGTCCCCCTCTTCATGTTTGTATAGAACAAAACCATCTCGGTCATCTTGTATCAATAAGAACTATCACACGATGTGACTAAAAATCACCAACTCCCACTCTCCACCTCGATACCCTGAAGTCCTAAAAATTCTCTTTGGATGGAGTTCAAATTCATATCATAATGACACCACACTAGAAAATCAATATAAGGACTCCATAATATATCTATGACCTATAACCTTGTAATAAGTTGATGGTAGTAATCCTCACTCTGCATCCCTCATGACCATCCTACATACGTACTCTAATGAACAAAACTAAGCCTATTCGTCACCAAATCAACACCTCCTTATGGTAGATCCTATGGAAGAGTCACATCAATATGCTTAAAACTCCAAAACTATAACAGAAAACCAATATTGAGTCTAAAACTCTTATGGCTACTCCACATCAGAACTCCCTATAAGTCTCGCAAAAGTAAAGTTGGAGCCTAATAAAACATTATTTGATGCTTTATCATCTCAACCACAAAACTGTCATCATCTAACGAAATCTCTCACCACCTAACTCAGGTAAAGTAAAACAATAAATCCCCATCATCATCATTTTCATTGCATCACGACCTTGTCTATCTTCCTCAAATAAAGGATGATAGTAAAACCCATTATAACCTATATTTTACCATCAACAACCCAAGGCACTCGACACATATTTAGGCCTAAAATGAGCACTCACCCAAAGCATGCAAGGGTACTAGGTCACTCTTTTATGACATATCAACTTAAGTATTTAACATGATTGAACATATATTTCAGATCCATATGAATGATACTTGAGTATTCAACAGTGCATAAACCATATCTAGATCTTAACCATAAGACATAATGCTTAAAAAAGAATTATAATCATATTTACCATACAAAAACCATGCTCGATTATGTCAAAAACCAATATCCAGCCACAAATATCAATTCTATCAATCATTATAAAACATAGAAGCTTCATACATCCATAATAAATTCTTCATAGTCACACGTGCTATAAAACTTGCAACATAACACTAATACAAAATTGGTTATGATAATGATACCGAACCATGTAAATAAGTGCATATTTATAAGGGTAGTTACTTTCCCTTCACCACCCATGCACCTTTTAAAAATATGCTACATGCTAATAATAACCATGCACCCTTACATGAGAATAAAAAACATGCAAGCTTGATAATAATATATTATCTAATAATACAACTATATTATAATCCTATTATTAGCTCCAAAACTTTGCATGGCGCTTGATAGGCCTTCAATCCTTTTACAAACGTGCACTACACTCCATGTCTAAAATTATCCCCAAACTATAGAATGAATAAGTACTATTTCAAACCTTTCTAGACATGCCATGTTTTACTATACTTCTACATGCTCCGGTATGCCATGTGTCCACACGTCTAATCGTTTTATTCTTTCATACTTAAGTTGTATATCATCACTCAACATTACCGCACACTAATTTCATTTCTATCCTTGGTAGTGGGAAACCCCGACTTATCTCTCCATGAAAAGAGAATAATGAATGAAATAATAAAGGAATTACTTGTAAAAAAATAACAAAAGAGTACTTGGTGCCCTGTTCTTACGTAGGAAGGATCAACTCGGATATTCGTTCTTAATATCTACCTCCAATGCATTCCAATCACTCAACGCTTGACTAGTTTTATCGGGAACATCTGTAACCCTGATTTTAACTCATCACGATTCATGTTTTCACTCTCATTCCATAATATTATACTAATATTATCCATCTTTAGAGGCCATTCCTTCCATGAAATCCATTTTTGTGTGATGAGTTTTCCATTTTCCATTATTTTTTCCTTATGTGGATCTTAGGATGCTACAAGTACATCATGCTTCTCTACAATCAAAGTAATCATCTATATGATTCCAAGTGTCTCATTCTTCATTGCCTTAAGGACCTCATTCTCTTCTTCAATGGTCCTTATCTTTATAATTGCATCAAAGGCCACACACATGTTTAATGTAAAATATGATTTCTTGATTCATCCTTGAAATCCTACAATAAGTTTCATAACTTGTAATCTTCTACACAATAGTGGCCTTGGCCCTTTACGCCTCTTATAAAACATCCTTTTGTTTTGGCATGAGCATGGGTCCCTCCTCCGATAGCAAGTGAAGCGTAGTGCGTAAATAATGTAGATCGAGACTAAAATTATGTTGTAACCTTATCCTAAAAATATGGCCTCTTTTATCTGATCTCATCACCAATTTTCTCTACCATTTTAAGGACATTACACAATTTTGCTTCATCTTTATCCCACTCTTCTATAAGGAACTTGATTTCGGTGTCTGATATTTCCAATCATCCAACAATGCTCTAATTTTTTTTGCTTTATCAATGTTCCGTCGTGTAAATTCAATAGAAACTCTAGTTAGAGCATTGCCTACCTACTCATCTAACATGATAGTGATCTTAATAGTTATATGGTGCAAATGGAGCACCTTATTCAACCTACATGACACATGAGATTCCTTACATACATTGAAGTCAGGCTCATCCATATGAATTTGTATCATTCATGAAAATTGTTTCCTTGTGCATGTGGTTTCCATCTCTGCATCCATAAGCTCCCATCCATACAAGTCCTTGGGCTCCAAAGTGCTTTGGAACCGTGAGCGTATGATTTTCTTGGGTTGTTAACATACCCAACAAATGGAGTCTCATACATTTATTCTTCCTTCCCCTTTCGATTGCTTACTTTTTGGAATCCAGGCACTGAATCCAATCTTGGTCCTTCAATTGTCTATGCAATAGGGGTGCACATAATGGCTCGCCCTTATCTTCACCTATCTCCGGACAATATCCCCATTGTCTATATTCTACTCCTTCAAATCCTCTTCATATTTCTTCATCTCCTCTTTTTGAGGGTCTTACGTATCCTCGTCTAAAGCTGGAGTGTTTGGTGCCTTTGTGTCCCAGATTTATCTTCTTCCTCCTCCTATTAAGGTATATACCTACACCTTTTCATCTTTCAGTTCAAATTTCATAGAAAAATTCCTAAATGACCTTTTGAGGGCTATGAAGGTCTGTATTCGAGCCCTTTTTATTCATAGCACTCTATTAAACTGAGTTTCCTTAGTAGTCTGCATTCTACGGGGCCACCTCCATCATGCATATCTCCAACACTTCATCTTCTTACTGTAGTGGAGGGATTACCCCGTGCCCTCTTTTCTCCCCAACAAGTAGGTTATTTTCTTTCCCTTTTCTCTAGACCACCATTATCTTCCTGTAGTTATTCTTCATCTCATTCTTCTCTATAAGGGGTGAGGCCGGTTCCTCATATTCAAGAGTGCCAACTATATATTTCCCCTTGGGTTGTCAAGGAGCTTAAACTCACTCTCCACATTATTGAGGTATGGAACTCAATTACTTAATTTTATCATGCTTTATCAAACTTGCTGGAAAACATAGTAACCAACATCGAGTTATGTAGGGTGGCATCGGTCACCTATTATTGGCATCGATCAAGTAAGTAGGAACCACCATCGGTTAGGGATAACCAACATCGGTTACCTGTGCATGAGTGTTTTATTTAACTCACGGGAATTAGATCTAATTTTAGTATTAAATCAGATCTATTGATTTTAATTACATGGCTAGGTTCCCTAAGTTTGTGTAAGGTATTTATAAGCTAGAAAGCTAGGGTTAGAGGTAAGGATTGATGATTATTGTGAAAATAATTGTGTAGGAAATAATTCTTGGAGAAGGAAAATCTTGAGAGAAAGAAAGTAATGTACATCATGAGAGGTGTGGAATATTTTAAATCTCCATTATATATATTCTGAAATATTTGGATAATAGATTGGCTTGTTTCTTTGTGGATGTAACCCACATTCGGTGAACCCAATAAAATATAGTGTTGATTTATATCTCTTGTTTTGTATATTTCTTCTGGTAGAATATCCACTTTTATTGCATACATGCTTATATCTGATATATTATTTGTACAACTAGTGTACTAACCCTTAACAACCAGTATCAAAGCGAGGTTTGAGAATTTTGAGTGTTGACATATTTACTCACAAAGGGTTTTTGATTGAGTGGGAGCTACAAAAATTGTAGAAGAAAGCGAATACAAGGTAGAGAAGTTTTACGGATGAAATTATCAATTATGGAAGATGTAGATTGGGGATTATTTGTATCAAATAGATTTGTACTTACCGTTGGATGAAAATTCTAGACCTACAAAGATGTGATGAAGAATGGAATATTCTTGATAAAAATGATTTGGGGTCTATAAGATTGAGCTTGGTAGCATCAGGGCTTCTAATATCATAGAAACAACATCTACATTAGATTTAATGAAATATCTTGCTGATTTATATGAAAAATTTAGTGCTTCAAATAAAGTTTATTTCTAAAGAAAATATTTAGTTCTAAGATTCATGAAGGAGGATCTGCATCTAGTAATTTAAATGATTTTGATCTATTGTAAATAATTTAAAATTGGTTGATATTCCATTTGATGATGAAGTGAAAGTACTCATATTCTTATGTTCTTTTCCTGATAGTTGGGATAAATTGGTAATGGTTGTTAGTAATACAACATATGCTAATAATATTTTTAAGTTTGATGATGTGGTTAGTATAATATTGAATGAATAAATTCATAGGAAAAGTATAGAGGAATCATCATCTGGAAATGCTTTGAATGTAGAAAGTAGGGGTAGGAAGGAGGAAAGATCCAAGAGTAAGAATAATGGGAAATCAAAGTTGTTGATCGATCGAGGCCCTAATACTTAGTAAAGAAAATACATAAGGTTCACATGGGAGAGAAGAACGCATTCAAAGTCATGGATGTATTAGAGAGGATCGTGCATGGGGAACAAAAATAGGTTTGGGACTTAGCCGTTTTCATGACAAGGATCTATTTTTGGAGATAGCATGCGGAGCACTCAAACTGATTAGAGACTTGTGCATCACACATTGGATATTTTTGGAGGATTATATATGAAGTGCTTTACATGGACACAGGCCGGAAATAGATCTACTATTGTCAGTTAACTACCAATAGTCTATTGTTAGCGCACTTGCATGTGTGGATATTTTTGTAATGACGTGTGGCTAATAATAGCATGTGACCTATTTTGGGATTAGATAAGTAGTGAAGGGCAAGTCCCCACCCTTCTAAATATGTAGTTAGCGTAGAGAGAGAGGTGTGCATACAAAGGAGATTATGTTGCTAAATCTATTACGCGCATATTATTGTTATTGTAATGAAGATTTTATATACTTATTACATTTAATATAATGTAGGATATTGGCTAAATCTAAGTGTTAGTTCTCTGTGTATCTGAATTTAGTATGTTTTTATCTCATCGTGGTTAATACTTAATTATGTTCTCCCTTAGAGGTAGATCGGCATGCTCTATAGAATGATGTGTTAGTAATGGAACTACATGTGTTAAGTCTTCATCATGCTAATATCCTGCAATAACAACCCTAAAGAGGGACCTGGTACCTTTGTGCACTTTAGGTGAGCTCTCAGTCTAGGTTGAGTGATGTGTTGACACGTCTAGGGTCTTATTAGGTTTGTATTATTGAATTCTAGGCTACATCATTGGTTCTATTTCTGTACCTCTTTTTCAGTTGTTTTTAGGATGGTTCGCAATGAAGACATATCAGTTGACCTTAGCAAGTGTTGAAGAATGGATACATGATATGGAAGAAGAATATGCATGGTGATTCAAAGCATTGGATCTGAGTTTAATGCACATGTGTGGGTGGAAGAGAATCTATATGAAAATTTATATGAGATATTTTTGCTATATTTCAATAGAATTATGCAGTGGCTGATTGCTTATGAATCTAAGAAGAAATGGAGGTATCACACACATTTTTGGACATAGGAAGGATTCTAAGCCCTTTATGATGTTGATTTGATTTGGACTCAAGCCTTGGATACGTGGTTCTATAGTGTCTTGAACATTTATATCTTTGAGTAATCAATTTCCACTTATTCGTGTCGAGAGGTAGCTAAATTACAGTTCTTGCAATATCAAGGAGGTTACTTGCAAGGCATTCCACTGACAGTCAAGATCCTGATGGTAAATTTGAATCTAGAGAATAAACCGATGGATAACTAAACATCACCATGTGTTGGGGTAGGAGCGGGGTTGGTGAAATATGGCAAACCTAGCAGAAGAAAGGAAGAGAGAGGAAGGGCGGCTTAAGTATAATGAGGCATGCGAGAGGGAGATAGAGAAGTAACGTAACATTGAAAAAAGTATGGCATTGAGGAGAGAGATGGATCATGAATTATTTGAAGCTCACGAGAAGACTTGAATCTAGAGGATCAAGAACTCCCCCTATTAGAAAGCATGACAGGAATCCTTCCTCAGCCTCATGTAGAAGCGCGCAAATAGAGACTATGTGGGCCATGGGCAAGCATCTGAATCCACTTGGTAACCTTGCCCTTTTGTTTTGTTTTTAGCATCTAGTACTGACAAGAAGTCAATAATCTAGTTCAAGGAGTGGGAGAGTAGGAGCAAGTCTTATAAGAAGCACAACGATGGCAGCAAAAATAGCTTCATTTTTATATGGGAGTACCTTTTCGAGTGTATCATCAACATAGAATACAAGCACACTTGATTTTTGGATTAACTTCTTGGAGTAGTAAGCTTCACTGATTTGTCGGGTACATTTTAGTTTCTACTATTGGGACACAAGGAAGTGTATCTTTGGTCCAAAACTAGCTACGGGTTTAGGATTAGGACGCATAGGAAGCTCTGGTTCAAGTGGATTTGAAGGTTCTTGAGGAAGGGGAAACATAGGAGGTTCTAGATTAGGTGGGCAAGGTCCGCACCAACCCTAGAATATTTACATGGAAATTTCTCTTCATCTTCCAAAGTATAGGGGCATAGAAGATGCTATTGAATATGTGCATATGTGTGAAATATTGTGGTACACAAAAGGAATCATAGATTCTAAGAATAGGGAAAACTAATTTCCTACTACGTTACAAGGGCGCACACACATCTGGTATAGAAAGTTTGACCCTTATCAGACTTGCGTAGATTGTACAGCTTTAAAGAATGAATTCCTTAAATAGTTTCATATCCTTGAGTTTGAGTAGAAGAGTATAAGTGCGCTCAAGGATATTAATTAAGGCACTACTAAAAGTGTTAGAGAGTATTATGCACGGTTTAAAATGCCATTATCAAAGATTTCTTATGACATACATGTAAGTCAACATGCACAATGGTTCGTTGGGGGCTTGATTACCCCTTTTAGGAGGGCATTATCACATTAGACATACACTGATCCATGTAAAACACTTGAAGCAACCTTGTGATTTGAGGGATTTAGAGGCATAGATACTAGGGTGAGCCCATTTTTAGAAGCAAAAATAACAGTTATGGAAAAAAGTTGGAGAAACTATCATCAAATTCAACACATGAGATGTGCACAAGGTATTTGTGCATAGATTGTGAAGTAGAAGGTCACACAAAGGATATTTTTCCTTGCGAGCAGTATGCTCGTTCTTTGATGGATTGTGAAATATGCCATTTAAACCATGATGTTAGCCACTTCCCACTATTACAACATGTGATAATAAAAAGCGTTTCAATCTATTGTAAAATATATAGGTCCACGAATCCTAACACGGTATACTACCGGATGATTAGGCAGATCCATGATCTTTATAGATATTAGCATCGACAAACATGAGTTTTAGATAAAGGCCATAATGAGCTCCAAGACTGGGATCACAATCAGTGCACTATGATTAGAATGAAGGGCATTTTGAAGGCAGTCGTGGAAAAGGTTGAGGATACCACGGTGGATTCGGAGGACAAGGCTGTAGTAGTGGAAGAAGTGAGTTTCCTCATGAAACATGTTATACATGTAGATCTCCTAACCACTATAGGCTAAATGTCCCCAGAATATTAGATGTTCTTTCTGTGGAAAGAACCATAGCTATGAGGAGTGCCCAGAATTATATGAGCATCTGAGTAAGAAACATAAACAAGAAAACAAAGGTGCAAGGATGGTTAGGATACAACGCGTTGTTGAAAATCAATAGATTCCTAAGTTGGAGGAGGAATCAGGGGACACTACAAGTGAATATCATGACCCGCGCTGAGGTGACACACACAAGGGAAGCATTACAATAGAAACCTACCATCACCACAAAAGAATTTCTTCATGCATGGTGCCTAGATACTACCTATCGAAGGAGGTTTATCGGAAACTATGGAATTTCTAAGGAATCTTCAGGGTGAGATATAATACTTAAAAGAGAAAAAGAAAGCATCAGAGATGGTCCAAATTGATATAGATGACTTAAGAGAAGTGTGTAAAATGTTGTGCCAGGAAAACATCATTCCACTGTTAGGGAGTTGGTTAAAAGGAAACACTACTACTATGCACAAGTCACTTCGAGACCGGACGACATATCCTGCATGTGAATCTTCCCCCTTATAGCCTAGATTATGAAAAGGAAATCACTACGAATGTTGTTGTGGATGTGTAGCTATTAGATAATATCTTGATTGATACAGGTGTGAGAAGTCAATGTTCTTACCTTGGATGCATGGGTACAAATGGGAAGACCCCATTATATCCATCCTCTAATGTATTATTCATGGCTAATCGGACTAAGGCCACTCTGTTGGAGTTTTGAAGGATGCATCCATTACCATACAAGGAGCCAAGTTCATTGGAGACTTTGAAGTTTTAGCGCTGACAGAGTTAGATAGCTTCCCAACTCTATTGGGGTGTCCTTGGTGCTATGCAAATAATGTTGATCTTCGGTTCAACAAGGGCTATATCAGTTTTGAAAAAGAGAGGAAAGAGTTATTATCCCTTTAATAGATGGAAAATATGTGCCCTATGTTGAGCCCTTAAGTGAAGAATATCTTAATAGGATTTATGTACGCACCATCTAAGATCCAGAGATGATTGAACCAACCAAAGAAGGACTAATTCAGTGGGAGGATACACAGTCTATTAGTGATACTACAAGTGTTTCTTGTGATAATTGGGCTCACAAAACTTATGAGTTGGTAGGGCACAAAGTAAAGAGAATATTCCCTCAAGGCACAAAACCGCGTTATGTTAGGAGGATAGGTAACAACTCGGTACCTTGTTACATAGGAGAAGGGGATCCCATGGTATTCCTATGCGCCATGGAAGAAAAGTGGATAGACACCTTTGGAAAGAAGAAATATGCTATCATATACACTACGTGGGACAAAAACACGCTGGTGGGTGGTCCACAGGATAATCTTGTCGGATGGAATGAAATTGGGATTGCTATTACTACTAGGTTCTCTAGAGAAATGCACCTACTCAAATAAGTACTTATCACGGTAATCAACCTGTTTAGCACCATGTTCAGAAGTGTGAGAGAATCTAGATAGAAGGGAAGGAAGATTTACCACCTTCTTTATGGGTGCACCGGTTTTATTCCACTTTACAAGGCTACGTGTTTGTTTGGTATGTATATGCGGTACTCATAGAGAGCCTGGAAATTGGTAGAATTTAATCATAGGAATGGCCCAGACATTTGAATTTTTCTCTACAAATCCTACGAGTGGAAGAGGCATTGAAATTTATCTAACACTTATGGGGGATAGTTCCAAGGCTGAAGAAATCCTTCAAGATTTATTAGGTAAAGAAGTCTTAGGAGCGTGTCTTGATGAAGAAATAGAGGTCGATGCAACATTACCTCAATGCACTTGCCTTAATAAAGAGAAAGGGAAAATACTCTACTTAGTGGATGACGAAGAAGTAGATAATTTGGATGTAAACCATTCAACAGGGAGGCTTGAGAATCTAGATAGTATAGATAAGACCACGTGCACCTATCATGAACTGATGAAGAAAAAGTGGGTGAATATTGGAACATATACTAAGCCTAAGGAAGCCATAATTGGAGACTATTGGTCAGACTCTAAAGTGGAAAAAATAATAGAGATACTAAGGGATTACAAGACTTGTTTCTAGGGGGTACCATGAACTTAAAGGTGTGCATGAATCATTAGGGTAGATGAAGATAAAGCTTAAAGAGGGTGCGTGCCCAGTTAGAAAGATACCTTACATAATGAACCTCAATTTGCGCAAAAAGTTCAATGAAGAGATTGATAACATGTTGAAGTTTGGGATTATCAAGCCCCCTGATGACTCGAGAATGGGTTAGTCCAATAGTGATCAATATCAAGAAGGATGGACAGATTAGGATATGTGTGGACTACAGGGAGCTGAATGTTGCATGTGTAACTGATCCATTTCCTATGCCATTCACTGAGGAAATACTAGAAGGAGTTACAAGGTGTAGAATCTATTCATTTACAGATGGGTTCTTGGGTATCATTAGGTTCAGATTACCCGGAGGATCAAGAAAAGACTATGTTTACTACTAAATGGGGTAGCTTCACCTATACTTTAATGCCTTTTGGTATAAAAAATTTTCCTACTTTGTATTTTCACACATAGTTGTCCAAGCATTCAAGGAATTTATTCACAACTTCTTACAAGTATATTTAGACAATTGGACAGTGTATGGATTAGTTAAGGATCACTGTGACAATCTGCACTTAATGTTTGAATGGTGTAGATATTTGAGTATCTCTTTGAACATCAAGAAGTGCATATTTGCTACACCATTTGGGATACTTTTAGGACACATAATCTGCAAGGAGGGTTTGTTGGTTAATCCATAAAGGTTGCAGTCATTATAGGCCTAAGGGAGCCTATAATTCAAAGTGAGGTGTGTGGATTTTTGGGTCATACAAGATATTACAGAAAGTTTATCAAAGGCTATGCCAAAGTTTCCACACCATTAGAAGAGTTACTAAAAGGGAAAGGTACATTCTACTAGGGAGAACAGAAGTAACGCACATTCAAGACATTGAAGGAGAAACTTACTACCGTGCTTATTCTGAATTTTCCTATGTGGGAAGAACCATTTCATGTACATGTTGACACCTCTGGCATGGCCATTAGCACTTTGTTGGATCATCCTGAAGAAGGTATTGTAGATCATCCTATCTATTTTTCTAGTAGAAAGTGACTCTGTAGAACAAAATTACACAACTACGAGTGTAAAGATATGTCAATGATCTATGTGCTACACAAATTTTGCCAGTACCTACTAGCTACACCATTCCTCTTTTATACAGATCATATGAAATTGAAGTATTTGGTAAATAAACCTATTTTACAAGGGCGCATATGTCGATGGGTTCTCTTATTTCAAGAATTTGATTTCACAGTTGTGGTAAAACCAGGAAAAAGTAATTTTGGACCAGACCATCTATCAAGAATATAGTCAAGAGAAGAAGCACAGGCAATTGAGGATACCCATAGATGCACGATTATATAGGTTACAACGGGGCGCCATCGAAGTAGAGGACATTGTTGTCTTTGTACGAACATGGATGGCACCGAAGGAATGAAATCCTCGGAGGAAACAAATTGCTATATGTGCCACACCTTATATGTTAATCGGTCTTTGACTTGTAAAAATTAGGCTGAGATGAGGTATTATGCCATTGTGTATTGGAACATGAGCACACATATATTATGGAAGAATATATCGATGGAATTGTAGGTGGCCACTATCTAGGTGATGCCACTACGCGCCTGAGGATTCTACTCATCTGGATTATGGTGGGAGACCCTATATAAAGATTGTAAGGAATTTTGTAAGGCATGTGATCACCTTTGTCAACGTTTTGAAAAACTAGGTCAACGAGATGAAATGCCTCTAAGACCTATTACTATGC
Organism: Taxus wallichiana var. yunnanensis; assembly: GCA_018340775.1. Taxonomy (NCBI): domain Eukaryota; kingdom Viridiplantae; phylum Streptophyta; class Pinopsida; order Cupressales; family Taxaceae; genus Taxus; species Taxus wallichiana. The sequence continues at coordinate 316,775,597 of CM031241.1, read as the reverse complement.
ACAGAGTCATTTGAGAAATGGGCTCTAGATTTTGTGGGTCCTATTTCACCAATTGCGCACAAAAGCTCGGATTGCGCTACATCATAACTTGCATAGACTATTTGACAAGGTGGGTAGAAGCAACACTACTAGAAAGGACTATACGGTGGCTCTGATAGTGTGGTTTTGATGGGAGCATATTATTACAAGGTATGTATGTCCTTTGAGTTTGACCAGTGATAGGGGCACATATTTTCTTAATGAGACAATCAGAATTTTATTGGATGAGTTCATGATTGCACACCATAAGAATACACCCTATCATCCTCGGGTAAATGGGGCGCAAAGATTTTTTAAAAATTGACCTAGACATTGAAAAAAATATGTGATGTTGGAAGAAAGGATTGGGATGATAAAGTCTCTTCCAGTACATTGGGCATTTTAGACAACATATAAAAGGTTGAAAAAAGCCACACCATTTCAATTAGTGTTTGGCGTCAAAGTAGTTCTTCCTATGGAATTTATGTTACCTTCTTTGCATATTTCATGCACTGGATGTCTATCTGATGAGAAATATTTAGAAGAATGGATTGAAAAGATAATTAAGATGGATGAGAAATGATCCATAACACGTTGGATTCAAATGTAAGAAAAGGCCAAGCAGAAAGCATGGCATGACAGAAACATAAGGGACAAGAAGTTTGAGATTGGACAAATGGTGCTTCTCTACCACTCTAAGTTCTTGGGCCATCTACGAAAACTTAAGGTATATTGGTTAGGGCCATATGTTATCACTTACATCCTTGAAACATGAACTTGCCAATTAGAAGCACTTTATGGAGCACGGCTACCCAATTACTTCAACGGGAGTATGATGAAGCCCTATTATAAATAAGTCTTCTTGGTGTTTGTAATAAGGCAATATTACCATTTAGATTAGGTTTTCAATTCTGCATTCCCTTAATGTGTTTCCTTCTTTGTTGCTATGCTTTGTCAATTTAGTTGGTGTGTTGTGGAATAAGCGCGTTTACGTGCCAGAAGCTAATTACTATTTGAATAATTTTTATGCGCAAAGGACTGCACATAATTTTAGTGTGGGGTGGATTATTAGTATCTAGGTACAAGAATGTTGGAATTAAACGACAAAAGGAATAAACTACTATGGGTGCTATTCAAGTCAAAGGATTGCTTCTAAAAAGTGACCAAAGATGGAGATGGAGGAAAGGACATAGATATACGCGAGGTAAGTGGAGGCCATAACAACTACTAGTGGAAGGTACAGTGACAAGGTACTCGAGCGCAAGGAAGCACCTGAAGAGAAGTCTATGACCAAAGGGTAGGAAGGCGCGCTAGAAGGTTATAGCTAGGGTGCAAAGATGTACCACATGGAAAGAACAAAGTTGGTCAATAAATGAGAGGACATTGGGTAGGTGAAGGAGTAATAAATGCATCAAAAATTTGAAAATCTATATAAGGATGGGATGCGAGTTCATTCTTACCATTGTGATTAAGAGAATTTGATAAGAGCCAAGTGCAAAGAGTGTGAAACTAGACATGGAAAGGAGGTTTGTGCGAAGAGAAGCTTGCATTCCCACAGGAGGAGGGTTTGAGCAAAGCAGACACGTTACAACCAAGCTAGGGCACGTGATTTCCACTAGGGCATGGTGATTTGAGCTAGGGTTTGAGTTGCACATTGTAGAAGTCAAAAGATGAGTATTTTTAGAGGATTGCAGGGTAGAAATGGCACCAAAGAAGGTAGTTGCAGCAGGAGTTAAGGGAAAGAAGAAGGTGGTCATGGAGGAAGAAGAAATGACCCCTGAGAGTAATTTTTTAGAGATGCAATATCTAGAGGGGGTTATAGTAGGCAGGAGTGGGATTCCCACATTCAGAGAAGCAAGATAAGTGAGTACAACCATTGTACCACATAAAACAAGGAGTTGGATGCACTATTGAACATGAAGACAAATAAGTGCACGATGGAGGATATGTAGTCGGTCACGATGACATTGAGAGACGTTATTGAAGAATATTAGAGTATATCAATTATACAAGCTCCCCTACTTTGGAAAATATGATCCCTTGTACCAATGGCTCATGAGTAGAGTACACGAAGACTTCTTCTACTTTATAGGACGTAGAGTAAGGATTTCACCATGCATTGATCTCCATAGTGATAGGGTTGAAGGCTATAGGTGAAGACCTCAAGGAGGACTTAATAGACAAGGCTATAATTCTAAAGACTAGGAAGGAGCTAGGGTACACCAAGGGTCCGCATGAAGCATGGATATAGACAAGTTGAAAAAGTACCTAGTTATGCAGGAAGCCGTGCACCTTGTGAAAAAATTAAATTACCAAGAGAGGTGGTCACAAGTGAATACCATGTGGCTACACATTTCTGAAAGGATTTCTAAAGGGGTGGTCTATAAATTTTTAGGTTACATTATAGACACTATTGTCAAAGAAGCACGTTCAGGAGGAAATATTTGTTTTGGGGCCATTCTTTTGTCTAAGATAGTCATGTAGATCAAGGTGCCAGATGGACCAAAGGAGAAGATCTAGGAGTATCCTATGGAGAACAAGTCACCTACAGAATGATTCAGAAAGTACTTGTGTGAAGGATCGATGACCAAACAAGTCAAGAAAAGGGATGAGAAGTGGTATGATAGGCTCCGCACAACATTCGAAGAAGAGTGGCACATACCAAAGGATTTACCATCGGTGGTGGGTAAGGCAGTTTAGTTTTCCGTATACCAACATTTTTACATCGCGTGATTTGTGATGAAGGGGCTTGGATCCCATGGTGCAAAATTACCGTATGCCTTCACAGCAAGTTATTTTCAGGCATTGGTTCATAGGTTCTTAGATGCGCGTTGACTAACATTCAATGCAGACAAGGTAGACTCGACTACCACACACTGAGGAAAAATTATGTATATCCAGGACGTAATGCATATATTGAAAGGATCATCTAAGATGTGTTGAGGATAAATCCAGTAAGTTCTGCTATTGGATACATTAGAGCAGCACTAGTGTATCTCCAACTAAAGCCCAAGGTAGAAAACAACAAGTATGTGGAAGATGATTTCGCACTTCCAAAACCATAATAGGGTAAGCATACCATGGAGAAAATTCAGTGCCTAAGCCCACAGAGACAATTGAAGTAGAGGATGAGGAGGATGAGCGTGAAGATAGTGGTGGTTTGGAACATAGAGGTAGAAGACATCCTACGAATAAGGATGAAGCTAAGTGCGCAACTACACCACCTCAGCCAAAAGAGGGGGATGATGAGGACTTGGATGCATTCCAAGGAGAGCATCGATTTAAGAGAGTGTTTAGGAGAACAAGGACCCAAGGTGCTACTCCACAAATAGTGCGTAGATCACCCAAACTCTCTCCACATAAGGAGATAACCGAGAAAAGGAGAAGGAAACTAAAATTGAATGAGGAAGCGAGAAGAGTCAGAGGAAAGCACACCTAATTATCCTACACCGCCAAAGAACGTAGGACAACAAGATGAAGAAATGAAGGAAGAAGAAGAGGAAGAAAAGGGAACATATGAGATAGCTACTGAGACTACTTAGGACATGGAGACACAACTCAAAATCTAGAAGCTGAAATTCCTACGGCCCTAGGTCAAGAAGAACAAGTGGGGAGAACATTCCACTAGCCATGGGTTACACTAAGGACACAGGTAAAATTTTCCATGCTTGTTTCCATAGCACACTAACACAAAAGGATTTATATGGCTGGGAATTAATGGATGAAGATATGGTAACAATGCACATAAGGAAGCAATTATCATGGTCGATGCACATGCACATGGATGAACCAGATTTTGATGTGTGTGAGGAGTCATGCGTGTCGAGGAGGTTGAAAAAGACACCTTAGGCTAGACACATAATAGTAAAGCCTATTGTTATGTCAGATGAATAGGTGAGAAATGCATTAGTAAAAGTCTCAATAGAGGTGGAAAGGTGGAATATGGACAAGGCTACCATAATTAGGGTGCTAAGGGAAGAGATCAAAACTAAAAATGAGAAGATAACATGCATAACACGGGGAAAGAGACTTAGTGCGAGAATAAAAATTCTATATTTATCAGCATTGCCAAGGAAATTGGTGATAATTTCGTAAAGGCTAGGCCACACTTCGAGCCAAAGGTACCAAAGACATTTCCTTCGTCAATACACTATATAGGTACATTAGTGGGCTTAGTGCTTTGAGATGAACCTTTGTGCATGCCGGTGCAAAGGATCCAATCAATATGTAGAGTGAGAAAAGGCTTCAGTGATATGGAAGATTACATCATATGAGGGAATTTTGCAAGCACTGTGGGAAGAACTAACGAAGGTAGACTAAGCCTTGAATATCTGTACAACTCCAGAAGTGCTCATCAACATAAAAACCGGAGGATAACAATGAGGTCCATAAAGTGATGAAGGACAACACATTGGGCCATGTAGAAAGATTAGCAATGGTTAAATAGAAGTGTGAGGCCTTGGCTAGCAGCCCAAGAACCACACAAAAATTAGCTAGAGGAGCTTGGGAAACTCATTACGTAGAAGATGGATTTTCTAGAGGGAAGGATGACTGTAATGTCCAGCATTGTGTTGGTCTTGCAGAATGAGAAAGGAGAGATTGCACAGGATGAAATGGATTCCATTGTTGTGGACATTCTAGAAAAAGTAGAGGAAGCACTCATTGAGTGGAAGACCTTGGAGGCTGAGATAAAGCAGGAATATCCTGAATTAATTTTTCAGGTTGCAGAAGAAGAAACTGTAGGTTAAAAAAATCTTTCATTCATCCAAATTCTTTCTATTCTTCTATTCTTTGATTCGTTTTGGAGACAACCATTGTTGGGGTGGAAATGCAACTAGTGTGGGGTAATGTTGATTAGTTAGACCCTAGCACTTAGTAAAGAAAATACAAAAGGTTTACGTGGGAGAGCAGAACACATTCAAAGGCATGGATGTATTGGAAAGGCTTGCACGTGGGGAACATAAACAAGTTCAAGACTTAGCCATTTTCACAACAAGGATATATTTTTGGAGATAGCATGCGGAGCACTCAAACTGATTGGAGACTTGTGCATCACACATTGGATATTTTTGGAGGATTAGCTACAAAGCACTTTGCATGGACACAGGATGGAAATAGATCTACTATTGTTAGTTAACTACCAATAGTCTATTGTTAGCGCACTTACATGTGTGGTTATTTTTGTAACGACATGTGGCTAATAATAAGCATGTGACCTATTTTGGGATTAGATAAGTAGTGAAGGGAAAGTCCCCACCCTTATAAGTATGTAGTAAACTGTAGAGAGAGATAGAGAGGTGTGCATATATAGGGAGATTATGTTTTAAATATGTTATGTGCATACTACTGTTATTGTAATGAAGCTTCTATATACTTATTGCATTTAATATAATGGAGGATATTGGCTGAATCTAAGTGTTAGTTCTATGTGTATTTGAATCTAGTATGTTTTTGATCTCATCATGGTTAATACTTAATTATGTTCTCCCTTAGAGATAGATATGGCATACTTTATAGAATGATGTGTTAGTAATGGAACCGCATGTGTTAAGTCTTCATCATGCTAACATCCTACAACAGTAACCCTAAATAGGGACCTAGTTCCTTTGCACACTTAGAGTGAGATATCAGGCTAGGCTGAGTGATGTGCTAGTGTGTCTAGGGTCTTATTGGGCTTGCATTCGAATTCTAGGATGCATCAAAAGTCTGAGAATGACAGATCTGAATCCAGAGGTAAGGGAATTACCTATTGGAATTGTGGAAATAAAGGACATGTAAAGAAATATTTTTGGTCAAAGGATAAAGAGAACCAACAATGAGACAAAGGTAAAGAGGAAAATATTACAACAGAGGTAATGCAAGATGCTCTTATTCTTTCTTTGGATAGTAAAATAGAATCATGGGTTTTAGATTCAGGATCTTCTTTCCATGAAACCCTAATAAGGGTTATTTTAGAAATTATGTCCAGGGTAATTTTGACATGTTTATTTGGGTGATGATGGACCTTGCGGTATTCTTGGTAAAGGGAAGTTCATCTAAAATTGCAGAATGGAAATACATGGGTATTGAAAGATGTGAGGCATGTGCAAGCCTCAAGAGGAATCTTATTTTTACAGGGAATCTAGGTGAAGTGGCTACATGGTTACATTCACATCGACTCTTGGAAAGTCCCCAAGGGTGCCCTTGTTGTGGCAAGAGGCAAGAAGGTAGGAACACTATATTTATCTACTTGTGTTATTGATTCATTTTCGTATTATCTACTTCATATTCAAATTCATGCATGTGGCATAATCGGTTGAGCCATATGTTTCAAAAAAGAATGCATGTATTACAAGGATAAGGGTAAGTTATCATATTTGAAATATTTAGATCTTGATTCATATGAGTATTTTGTCTTTGGAAATTAAAAGAGAGTAAGATTTATCAAAGTTTGGTAAACTAAGAGAGAAGAAAATTAGAGCTTGTACACTTAGATGTGTGGGGACCAACCGGGTAGCTTCTCATGGGGGATCCTAGTATTATGTTACTTTCATTGATGATGCAACAAGAAAGGTATGGTTTATTGTATTAAACATAAATCTAATTTTTGAGACTTTTAAAACATAAAAACCCTTGTTGAGAATGAATCAAATTCAAATTTAAAGTCCCTTATACCTGAAAATGGTGGTGAATACTATAAAAATAATTTCAATTATTATTGTTTAGTGAATGGAATACATAGAGAAAGGATGGTTCTAAGAACACCACAAGAAAATGGTGTTGTGAAGAATGAACATGACAATCATGGAACGTGCTAGAAGTATGAGGATATATGCCGGATTTCCCTTGCAGTTTTGGGTAGAATAAATTGACATAATGGTTTATTTGAATAACCATGGGCCTTCAAGTTCACTAGATAGAGGAATACCGAGAGAAATATTGGATCGAAAAATATGTAGATATTTCTTTTTTTAAGTTTTTGGTTGAAACTTTTATACATGTTGATAAGGAAAATAGAGAAACTTTATATGCAAAATCCAAGAGATACAATTTCATTGGTTGTGGATCTGTTGATTTTTATTCCGATTTTGGGATTTAGAGAATTCTAAAATTGTTAGGATTCGTGACATTGAGTGGAATGAAAAAAGAATGTACAGGATCAAATTTTGGTACCCAAGGACAAATTGGTTGAGAAGTTTATGAATGGAAATGAACTCTCTCGATTTAAAAGTCATATATATAGGGTTACACAAGAACCGATGTCGGTTGAATCATGACCGACATCGATCTGATGAACCGGTATCGGTTATAGTAGAACCAACATCGGCTACATGTGACCAACAATAGTAACTGTCAGAATTGGAAAAAAATGTTCAAGAGGTCTAGAATGAGCCTCTGGTACCCCAAACTCATGTGAGAAGGTCACAAAGAGTAAGTTAACCTCTAGAAAGATTCACACCTTCTCTATTTTATTTATTATTAATCGATAATGGTGAACTAGTAAGTTTTGAAGAAGTAATGTAGGATGACACCCACGTATAGTGGGAGCATGGCATGGATGTGGAGATGGACTCCTTGGAACAAAACCAAACTTGGGATTTGGCTAAGTTTCCAGCAAGAAAGAGGACATTACAAAAAAATGAGTTTACATAATCAAAGAAGAAAAGGGTGGAAAAATAAGGTATAAGGAAAAACTTGTAGTAAAAGGATTTGCACATAAAGTAGGTATTGACTTTGGTGAAATATTTTCTCCTGTTGTTAAAATGACTTCCATACATACTATATTGAGTATAGTTGCAGTACATGATTTACATTTAGAGAAACTAGATGTGAAGACAAATTTCCTTCATGGTGATTTAGATGAAGAGATTTATATGTAGCGAGCCACTTGGGTATGAAGTTAAGGGTAAGGATAAATTAGTGTGCGGAGTTGAAAAAGAGCCTATATGGGATCAAGAATGCTCCAAGGAAATGGTACATGAGGTTTTGATAGTTTCATGCATGAGCATGGTTATTTGAGATGTGAATATGACCATTTTGTTTATTTCAAGAAGCTTGAAAATGGGAGCTATATTATTTTGTTATTGTATGTGGATGATAAGTTTATTGCATGATCTAGTATGGAGGACATTGGTGAGCTTAGGAAAAAGATAACTTACACATTTTCTATGAAGGATTTAGGAGCTGAAAAAGTAATCCTTGGCATGTAAATATACGAGAGATAGGAAGAACAATAAGTTGTATTTTCTCGGGAGGATTATATCTACAAGGTGTTAGAGAGGTTTAAAATGTAGAATTTGAAACTCCTGTAAGTACACCTATGGCTAGACACTTCAAATTGATAAGATATTAGTGTCCTTCATCACATGAGGAGGTCAAATACATGACACAAGTGGGTAAGTGCACCAAGTTGGGGGACAATTAAGTGGACATCAAATCCTAAATTTTACATTAAAAATAGCAAAACATCAAATTTAGTCTTCCGCGGACTTGAACCATGCCGAAAAGTAAAAACTATGTCATAAAAATGGTACCATTGCGTAGGGGAGACTATTAGCTTTATAGAAATACTGATTTTAAAGTGAATAGAAGAGGATAAATATCATTTTATAATTTTTACTAATAGTAGGTCTTTAAGACACTTTTTTCCTGTGAATGTTTATGTCTACGTTTAAGACTGCAAAATTTTTTTCACTTATCATAATGTGATAAAACTTATACCATCCCAACCATGGTGAAATTATATACATGTTAAAAAAAAAAATTATTTGATTTCAATATTTTTTGATGAAGTTATGGCGGGCAAATGAAAAGTGCTCTGTTTTCTTTATGTTTTCATACCACTTTCATGGAAAAAATCATAAAAAATAAAATATTACTCAAAAAAATACAAAATAAAATCCATCCCAAGATAGATAGTGGCATATAACTTCTCACCAAAGGAAAAAAATATATATCAATTTTTGGTCATCCAAATTGTGGGCAAACGGACTATAATCTTATCGGCGTTTTTTAAAAAAATACCAAGTCATTGAATTTTGAGTGTTTAATATAGCTAATCTTGTCCATTTTTTACAAAAATTAGTATTTTAGAAACTAGATTCCGGATGCTACGATTCATACTAATAAAATTTTGTCTAATTTTGAGTGTGTATTGCTAATAATCCCTACAAGTTTATATTATGTTGTTATTTGCAATATGATGTCCATGGATGACCCTATATTTGTCCATCAACTTCACTGCACTTACCCAAGTACCATATGCTTCAGCAATTAGGAGTCCCATGTATGCTATAGTTTGTACGCAGACCGGACATTTACAGCAATGAGAGTTATGAGTAGATTTATGGCCAATTTAGGTAAAGAGAATTGGACAAAAGTAGAATGGATAACTTGAGATATTTGAGACGGACATCTAGCATGTTATTATTTTATGGAGGTTCAAATATTTATTTATGTGGATATGTTGATTCGGATATGGATGAATATCTGGATGGTAGGAGGAGCAATATTAGATATATTTTCATAGTAGGTGGGATGACATTTAGCTAGATATCAATATCACATAAGGTTGTGACTTTTTCTACTACAAAGGCTAGAAAAGAGATGATATGAATGAGCAAGTTCATGAAAGAGTTGGGAAAGGAGTGAGATGATTATAAATTATTCAAAGTGATAGTTAGAGTGCAATTCATTTGAAAAATAACTCAAAGTTTCATTCTAGATCGAAACACATTCAGTTGAGATATCACTTCATACGGCAAGTATTAGAGGATGGGCAACTGAAAATGAAGAAGATTCATACAAGTGAGAACCTTGCGGATATGATAACAAAGCCATTAGCAAAAGAGAAGTTGGAGCTACACTCCACTTTTGTTGGTCTTCGAGTTTGAGACTTGAAGAGGAAGAAACAAAGCTAAGGAAAGGATTCAAGAATGACATTATACAAGTATAATGTAGTAATTTATCTCCAAGTGGGAGATTGTTGAGTTGTGGAGATCAATTACTTAAGTTTAGCATGCTTTATCAAAATTGCTAGAAAACACAGGTAACCAACATCATTTTTGTAGGGGCCTATATCGATCACCTATTACCGGCATCGATCAGAAAAGTAGGAAGCGCCATCGATTAGGGCTAAGCTGGTATTGGTTACTGTGCATGAGTGTTTTATTTAACTCACAAGAATTAGATCTAATTTTAGTATTAAAGCTGATCTATTGATTGTAATTACATGGCTAAGTTCCTAAGTTTGTATAAGTATTTATAAGCTAGAAATTTAGGGTTAGAAGTAAGGATTGATGATTATTGTGAAAATAATTGTGCGAGAAAGAATTCTTGGAGAAGAAGGAAAACTTGAGAGAAATAAAGTATTCTACGTCGTGAGAGGTGTGGAAGATTGTAAATCTTCATGTATATCTTTCGAAAGCTTTGGATAATATATTGGCTTGTTTCTTGGTGGATGTAACCCACATTGGGTGAACCATGTTAAATATGGTGTTGATTTCTATCTCTTGTTTTGTATATTTCTTCTAGTAGAATATATGCTTTTATTGCATGTATAATTATATCTAATATGTTATCTATACAATGGTGTGCTAACCCCATCATCACACATTTCTTCCATTTTCTAACCAGGGGATTGATTTGGATATATACAAGGGTTTCCCCAATTTCCTAATGGCCAAAATCATAGCCATCATGTTAATATCATCGAAATTAACCTCTTAATATATGTAGACTTACTTGGATAAAATTAAGTCTTCCTTAGGGCATGGTATTCGTAGTCTACCTTATCCTCATTGAAAAAGTCGTCATGCATCCGAAAACATGTGTACATATGTTGGAAGTAGTGTGTGGTGAAGACATAAGGGATTTTATACTAAGGGCTCCACTTACCATTCGTCATCCCAAAACATTCAATATAAAAGTGTTGATTTAATGTAAAGCGCACTTTTTATCCAATCCGAAGGTAATTCCTTGGGTATTCTACATTCCTCCTCAAACTCAAGAGTGCAGATTCGTTCATAACAAATTTATACCCTCTATTTAAAGGGCCCACTCATGGTCCCATCACCAACATAATTTTCAAATCTCCCTGTAAGAAATTTCTTCTCCTCGGGATATTACCAAAACTTAACTTTTGGCCCATTGTACACTCAATTTCTAAAAAAGCAAGGGATAATAGGATCGTGCCAAAACTTATCTTATCATCTCCATACTGATTCCTCAATGATGGTTTTAGAAATGAAACCCACCAAGTTGTACTTTATCCCTTCAATCATTTTCTTCAATATGTGTAGCCCAATGTATTTACAGGACCATTGCTATTGGTCATTAAGATTTATGAGGAGGTCTGTTGCCACCCGAACCACACAATACTTTATAGCTTTCCTATATCCATCCCGCGCTCTCCCTTAAGGTAACTCAATGCCTTCCTTTTCATCATTATTCCTTCTTTGTTTGACAATTTTCTACTCACTTCAGTTCCTAAACTCCTAAATCCTATCAAACTCCCAATCAAGGCCATAGTGACCCTCATTCTTCATCCAAAAAAATAGAATAAGTACTCATGGAATATTCTCATCAACCACATGTATAAATTTTCTAGCTTTCCAAAGTAGGGGAGCTCATAGAACTACATATCTCTCTCCCTTGTCAATAACTTCTCACCCGTGTCATCATACATGGCCATGTCATCCACTATTCTCTTTGTTGTCTTATTCACCAAAAACTTATCTAGTTCATCCATGTTATCCTTTGTTTTGTGGTTGTAGTTTCTCACTTTTTAGTGGAGAACATGTGAGTCCAAATCGTGACCCCTTCAAGGTACTATATTTCTAAAAAATGGATTTCAAGGGTGTCCTCCGCTTCAATTTCAACTTCCTTTTGCTTATTCACCCTAGTGGTAGCTCTAGGTGCTTTCCTTAGTGCCATAGTAAATATAAAGGTGTGTTATTTACCTACTTCAAGCTCTGCAATTCCATATCTACGTTCCCTAGTTCAAGTCTACATGTTGTAGCTCAAATGCAAACCCTAACAGTTAATTTCTCCTTCCCACATGCCTTTGTGTCATTAAAACACCTTCTCCAATGGAGCGGTAAACAATCTTGTGCCTAAATATTACAAATATGACGGGTTCCTAGCTCTCCACACTTCACAAATCACTTGCTATCTCACTTGACTTCAATTCGTTTGAATTCTCTTGATTGTAAAGGTAAACATTATTTCACAACACTTCGTTGTATATTTTTTCAAAAATTCTCTGCATTTATTTCTCTACACCTACCATTATATTATGCATTGATTTGTCATTTCTTCAATTTTTCATGCTTTTCTTTCCATACCACAGTCATAACCTTCTAGCGTGCCTTCTACTTCTTGGCCACATACCTCCTTTCACATGCCCTCGTGCACCAAATTACTTCTCCACTACACCTTTCACTAATTAGTTTCCCTCTTTGCACGCATTTACCTCGCGTTACATTGTACATCCATTTATCCATACATGATATTTATTCATGAGCAAATTTTCTCTACATGCACCTTTAATTGAAGCACCGACACAATATCTCTCTCATATTCATACCCATCTTGAGACAATATTCAAACTTGAGCTATGAACCTTGTATATAATCCACCCAACATTAAGGGTATGCGTGTTCCTCGTGCATGAAAACACTTAGATAGTAATCATCTTCTAGCGTACAAGCACGCTTTATTACAAAAACATTGAACTAAATTGAAAAATCATAAAAATGATTAAAGAAACACATATCAAGGGAATGCATTAAGGAAATCTAAGCTAAGTGGTAAAACTACTTTATTACAAACACCAAGAAGACTTATTTATAGGAGGGCTTCATCCTACTCGCATTAAAGTAATCGAGAAACCATGTCCCATCCAATGCCTCTAATTGGTAAGTTCTGAATAAAGTATGTGAGTTATAACATACGGTCCCAACCAATACACTTTAAGCTTTAGAGGATGGCATAAAAATTTGAGTCATAAAGAAGAACCATCTGTATGACTTCAAGATTCTTATCTTTAATATGTCTATTATACCATGCCTTCGCATAGCCTTTTCTTATTTCTAAATCCATTGTGTTATAACGCACCTTTCATCTAGTTACATCAATTTTTCAATATGTTCTTGAAGTAATTTCTCATCATCCAAACCTCCTATGCGCACAATATGTAGAGAAGGTAACATGAATTCCCTTTGGTAGAACAACATATGCACCAAACACTAACCGAAAGGGTGATGCCTTATTCATCCTCTTGTAATGTCTGTGCTATATGTCAAAAGTACATCAAATACTTTATCATCCAAAGTATTTCCTTCCAACATCACATATTGTAGTCAAGGTATGGCTCAATATCTTGTTGAAGGCCTCAATAGTTCCATTTTTCTAAGGATGATAGGGTGTTGCTTTATGGTATGCAACCATAAATTCATCCAATAGTATCCTGATGGTATCATTAAGAAAATAAGTACCCCTATCACTTGTTAAACTTAACAGGCATTCATACCCACTAATAATATTTTCCCACGGGAACCTTTCGTCTTTAGATGTTGTGTAATCCTTTGTAAGTGCCACTTCTACCCTCCTTATAAGATAATCTATAAAAGTTATAATGTGGCACGATCCGATAAGATTACACGTGGGTGGGGAAATATGACCCACAAAATAAATTTCCCACATTTCAAAGGGTTTTACACTAGCAATAGGCAGCAAAGGAATTTCATCTCTATGCCTGTGGATTTCCAAGGCGCAGAAAATGGTCACATCACTTACAATATTCTTTGCAATCCTTATATAACATTTCCCACAATATACCAACTTATAGAGTTTTGCACACGATGGCATCCCCCTCATAGTTTCCACCTACAATGCCACCATGAGACTCCTCCATAGTTGTTTCCGTAGATGCTCAAGTACACATCGATGCAAAAATTCATCTCGGCCTAGTTTGTATAAATCTCCACTGATCAACATGTAAGGCTCGACATGGATAACAAGTTGTTTCTTCTCCAAATCGTACATTCCCTTAGGTGGCATACCATGGGTAAAAATACAACAATATCCTCTAAGTCTGAGGGCGTGTAGTTCAACCTCAACAACTATTTATATGATATTTTTCCTCAATGCTCTATGCATCCTCACTTGATTGAATACTCGATAAATGGCATGGAATAGAATTACTCTTGGTGGCTTAACCACCACGGTAAAGTTAAATTCCTTAAACAATAGAATCCATCAACACATACACCCATGTGAAAGAGATTGTTTACCAAGTACTTCAATTTCATGTGGTTAATATAAAATATGAATACGGTAGCAGTAAATACTATCAAAACTTATGACGCAAGTATATCATAGACACGGTCTCGCGCTCCGTAGCTATGCAATTCTATTCTCATTGGAGTCAACTTCCTACTTGCAAATAAAATAAGATGATCAACAATACCTTTTTCATGTTGGACTAATACCATGTCAATGGCCATGTTAGAGGTGTCTACATGAACGTGAAAAGGTTTAGTGTATGAAGTAAAGAGTAGGATAGACACTTTAGTAAGCCTTTCCTTGATGTCTCAAATGCATCCTATTTGCGCTTCACCCAAATAAAAATTTCCTTTACCTTTCAAAAATTCTTCTAAGGGTGTGGCAATCTTTTCATAACCTTTGATAAAATTCCTGTAATACCCTATGTGCCCCAAGAATATGTGTACCTTGATTTAGTTAGTAGTTTCCTCTAATCCCAAAATGACAACAACACTAGCAAGATCTACTAACAATCCTTCCTTATAGATGATGTGTCCCAACAAAGCTCCAAAGAGTGTGGTAAACACACACTTCTTGATGTTTAAAGAGATGCTCAACTTCTAACATCTCTCAAACATGAGCCTTAATTTATCACAATGATCCTTAAAGATCTCATAGACTATCCAATCATCTAGATATACTTGTAAGAATTTATGAATAAAATCTTGGAATTCTGCATAACTATGCGTGAAAAATACTATAGAAACATTCTTTAATCCAAGGGGCATAACCGTGTATGAAAAATTTCCCCACTCAGTGGTGAAATTTGTCTTTTCTTAATTCTATTTTCTATCCTTACCAGATGATATCCATAATATCCATGAGTGAAGGAATAGATCTCGTGCCTCGTAACACCTTTGAAGATTTCTTTAGTAAAGGATGTTTGAAAGGGATCAATTACATATGCAGAGTTCAACTCCCTATAATCCAAAAAGTCCTAAATTTTTCATATTTCTTTATACTAATCACCATGGGGCTAATCCATTCGACTCTTCGATGGGCTTAATGATTCCATAATTCAAAATTTTATCAATTTATTCCTTTACTTTGACATTTAGGTTAGGGTTCATCCTGTAAGGACTCTTCCTAGCTGGGCATGCACCTTCCTTTAGCTTGATTCTCATCTCGCCTAACGATTCATGCACCTCTTTCAATTCATGATAGCCTCTAGGTAACAAGTCTCGGAAGTCACACAACAACTCAATTATCCTATAAAATTTAGAGTCGGACCAATAATATCCAATGATGACCACATTAGGTTCAACATCCATTCCAATATTGACCTTCTTATTTTTCATAGGCTCATGATAAGTGCTTTCCTTTTCATTTGCACAGACTTGTCTAAAACCTCGCATGTACCCTCTGTATGCTCAACATTGAAGTTCTCCACTTCTTCATCATCAACTATATATACCATCTTACTCTTTTCTCTTTCTAGGCGAGCACGCCCAAGCTATTCTGTATCTATTTATTATTCTTCAAAGTGTACCTTCAGTCCAACTCACCCAACAACTCCTAAAGGATCTCCTCAACCTTTGCACTATCTCCCATAGTTAAGCACTTCATAACCTATAATGCCTCATTCATTAGAGGTTTAGTGGAAAAATATTCAAAGGTCTGAATCATACCTATAGTAAGTTCTTTCCAATTTCCAATCTCTCTATTCAACACCGCATAGACATACCATGCATGCACGTAGCCCTCAAGGTGAAATAAAGCTTGTGCACCCATAGAGAAGGTGGTAAAGCTTCATGCCCCTCTTTCCAAAGTCTCTCACACTACTAAACATGGTGCTGAAAAGGATCATTACCATGAAATACATAGATTTGAGTAGGTACATTGCTCCGGAGAAATCTAGTAGATAAGGTGATTCTCACTTCCCACCACTACAAAATATTATCCCTGTGAACTATCCACCAAAGGTGCTTTACCATCCTACACCGAGTATAAAATAGCATATTCTTTCTTTCCACTTGACATTCTCACTAAAATTCCATAGCAAGCATGAATACTTCTAGATTCTCCTCACCATTGTACCTTGGTACCTGTTCTACCCAAACACCTTACACAATGCGACATGATTATGCACGCAAATGCACTTATCACTTCACATCCAACCATTTCATAAGTGTCATGTGCCCACTTGTCACATGAAACACTTGTATTATCACTCATGGACTGTGCATCATCCCATTACAAAACTTCTTCCTTAGATGGCTCAAGAACTTTCGGATCTCTAATGGTGTGAACATAAATTCTATTCAAGTATTCTTCACTTAAATGCTCCACATAAGGTGTAGATTTACTTTCTATCAAAGGGATGATCATGTACTCCTCCTTGTTCTCAAAACATATATACCCTTTGTCAAAGCACAATTCAACATTTTTGCATAACACCAAGGGCACCCAAGTAATGTTGTAAAATTGTCTACTTCTTCCGAGTGCCAAGACCTCAAAGTCTCCAGTAAACTTGGCCCCCTATATAGTAATAGATGCATCCTTTAAAAATTCAATTGGCATGGATTTAGTCTTTTTGTCATGAATAGTACATTTGAAGATGGTTGTAATGGTGGTCTCCCCATTTGAATCCATGCATCCAAAGTGAGTACATTCACTTCCGCACCTGTATCAATCAAAATATTACTCAAGAGCCATCCATCAACAACAACATTCAAAGTGATCTCCTTGTCATAATCCAAGCTATGAGGAGGGATGTTAGCATGCAAAATTTTTCTCTCATGCTCAATACCAACACGCCGGTGTTTCCTTCAACTAGTCCCCCAATAAAGGAACATCTTATAAAACTCCTTTAAATTATCAACATCCGTCGATGGAGCTCACCTATTTTATTTTCTCTAACTTATGTGATTTGTATTTCAAACACTATATCTTACCACCCGTAAATTTTGAATAACATCCATGGTTTCTTAATAACCTTCCATCGATGCATAAGGTCTATATAATTTGCATGTAGTACCTCCTCCTTGATAATGGTAGGATTCTACTTAGGAATCTCTTTAGCACACAACCTAAGCGTGTGTAGTAATATTCATAGTTACCACTTAGGATCCGATGCTAACTTTGGCATCCACTTGATTTTCAACAATGCATTGTACCCTAACTATTCCCACACCTTTGTACTACTTGTGCTTCTTACTCAAATGTTCATACAAGTTCGGGTATTCTTCATAGTTGTGGTTCTTTTCACAAAAATAACAAAGAATATTCTCGAGGGAATTTACACTTGTAGTGATCGGGGGACTCACATGTATAACATGTTCCATGAGGAAACTCACTTCTTCCACTTCCGTGACCCTAGCCTCTCAATCCTCCATGGTAACCTCTTCCTCTACCATGACCTCCATCAGAACACCCTTCATTTTTATCATGACCATGATGCTCACCATTTTCCTTAGAATTATTTGCAACACTAGTCTGATGCACACCAATATCAATGGCATGATGGATCTGATCAATCAATATATAACTTTCAATATCATGAGTGGTAGGCCTACAAATCTTATAGTAATAAGGTACATTCTTCCTTATTGCACATGTAACAAAGGAACTGATTTATGAGGAAAAATATCCTTAGTATGCCCTTCTACTTCACAGTTTGTGCACCAAATCCCATTGTGCATCTCATGTGCTGAATTAGCTGACAATTTCTCTAACTATTTAGCCATTCTTGTAATATGAGCTTCTAAAAAAATTTAAATCTTGTGTCTACATTACCAAGCGCCTCAACATGTAGAGATGATTTAAGTGCCTCACGTGGATCTATATAATTCTTGTGTGAAATAACTCTTCTAAAATGCATGATCAATCCGCCAATGAACCATTGAGCATGTTGGCTCGTGTGTATGTCATAAGATAACTTTGATAAAAGGGTCTTGAAATGAGAATTATACTCCCAAACACTCTCAGTAGCACCTTTCTTAATTTCCTTCAACACGTTTATTCTTTTTTTCTCAAATTAAGATATATAAAACTCTTTTAAGAAAGCATCCCCAAGCGTGGTATAATCCACACAAGTCTAGTCGGGGTCAAAATTTTTATACCAACCACGAGCTCACCCTTGCAATGTAGTTTCAAACTCGACTTACCTTATGCTCTAGAGACATAATCTCCTTCAAACGCCATAGTATCTCACACATATGTACAGGTTCGAGATACATCTTCATTGCCTGTGTATTTTGGCAAGATGGAGAGAAATTTACATATAAAGTTTTTGGGGCTAGTGCAAACATTTCCCACATGATCCAGACTTATATTTCCTCCTATGTTTCCTCCACCCCCTAAAAAACCACATCTTCTAGTGCCCAAGCCACCGATCCTATTGATCTTCCTCCTGAAGTAGGAAACAAACCAAAGGATGCACTGCCTTGTGCTCCTACGGTTGTGTTAAACTCGAACTCCCACAATTTGTAAATTTGTACTACTTCGGATGTTACACCAACATTATTTGCACCCACATGCGTGGCGTGACAATGTGCCGAAAACATACCTCTAACCAAAACTCCAAATGACACAAACGATGATTGTATAACCATGAGCGAATAAACTACTTGATTAACTCCTAAAATTGACTAAAAATTGACTCTATCTATTAAAAATCTACTACCCACACTACCTTTCTTATTGTTAACTTTCATAGAATCTAGAAATCCAAGCGTAATGGCTAGGTCTCTAGGTAGGTTCAAATGCGCGCCGTGTTCCACACTATTTCTTTAGATGTTCCTTCATCTGAAAATTAAGAGTTTTCTTTACCATGCTTCCCCAAATGGAGGAGTTCCGGATACTCTAGCTTGACATATTTTACATGAGCTCCAAATCCTTCAAGAGTCATCTCTCTCTGTAACACCATTATTTTCGCGATCTCTCGTTGCTTCACCAATTCCCTCTCATGTGATTTATTAAATTTAAGCTACATTTCTTCCCTTTTTCTCTCTACCGCTAGGTACAATATCCTTCACCTAACCTACTACTTTGCCCCCATATGTTGTGGAGTTTACCTAGCCATAGGTTTCTCTTCCAAATCCAAGGTCACAATCAATATTTTAAGCGCCAAAAGAATACCGCACATATACAATCCTCGGGATCACACAAAAATTAGAACTCAATGACATCGGAAAAGAATAAGTATAAATTGTGTACTCCGAGAAAATATCTATTTAGAACTCTACGGAACCAATGATCCACGGTACACGTGCAAATCGATTCCACATCATACAAGGATTTGAATTATTCTGCATCCAAACAAGTGTATGTAACCTCAAATTTATCTTAGATGCATAAGAAACCAGCCACTTGTACAACTCTATAGGAAAGATAGAAAAGAACGTCTCATAAATCTCATCATATATGCTTTGTTCAACCCACGTGTGTGCATTAAAATCAGATCTAGTACTAAATCGTGAGCATACTCTTCCTCCAAATCATCTAACCACTCTTTAATCTTTGGATAGAGTCAACCGGTATGTATTCATCATATAACATCTATTGGAAGTTTTTCATGTGTCATGTGTGTTATCATTGATGTAAAGTTTGCATTGATGGAAAAAGGAGTGAATTGGTTAAGTAAGCATTTGAAAAGATGAAATTTAATAGGTAGTTTCAGGTCACATAGGATTCAAAATGACTTAGGATAATTTTTAAGGGACGTATTCAATTATTGTGCAAGCCACGAGACATAACAAGATATCCACCAAAGACTAAATATAGTAGTCTAATTTTGTATAAAGTTGTGGAGCTCTATAAGAAACCACAGAAGGAAATGAGTGCCACAAGCAAAGGAATGGAACCATGAAGCAAAATGTATCCAATGGAAAATCCACGAGTGAGATAGGTGAAGCCACGTATGTGAAGGAAGAACTACAAAAGTGAAGCCAAAGTTTGTGAATAAAGATAAAATACGTAAAGAACTAGAGAAGTTGCTAAGGATGGAAGATAGCCGCAGAAGACCGTAAAATCTACAAATAAAATAAATAGAGTCGTAAACAAGGAACAAACTATAAAAAGGTGAAGGACTAGGAGGATGGGCTGCGAGACATTGGGAAAGCTAAAAGAAGCATAGAAGAGCCGTGGATAACTAAAAATCCACCGAGGAAAGAAAAATGTCGTTGAACAAAGAAAAGTGTTGCAATATAAAGAAGAAAGTCGAACAACCGAGGAGAGACATGACATGATAGAATATGGGTGAACAAGGATCAAAGGTAATCGGTTTGACTCAAACATGAACAAGTGAGAAGTGGTTATCCAAAATCCATAGTGATCTAATTTTCAGATGATTGTGGCTAAGTATCCATGAAGAACAAAGAAAACTATTGTTCCAGCTGGGAACATTTAATCCGTATTGACTTTGGGTAATACAGTTGAAATTTTCTATGTGATTCCAAGTTCCAAGGTGAAATAAACTATTGAATAATGAAATGGATCACTCTTCTTTGTTATGTTGCAAATTGTAAAAAGATATGAAAATCTATTTTTGGTATCAAATAATAAATAACTTCTGAAATATATAAAAAGTGGTGTAATCAAGTCAAATACAGAAGGAACAATATCTGGAGCTAGTTACAGGCATTTAATGGACTGGATTCTTAGGAAAATGAGAAGGAAGGCACACGACACGAAACTCAAAGTGAAGGAATGGGTCAAATTTAAATATAGTTTTGAATTGGAGCCATTTGAGGGTGTTGCTCAAGTAAGAAAAGGAGTTTGTCGAGATAAGTAAGAGCTACGAGAAGAGAGAATACGATGTAATCAAGCTAAGAAAGATCTACAAAAAAAAAAAAACAAAGAGAAAATATGAGATAAGATCGATGAAGAAAAGATTCATCAAATGAAAAGAGTATCGAGACTAGCAGATTGAGTGAGAAAAAGGATAAAATTAGATGAGTAGAAGAGAGTGAAAAGAAGAACACAAACAGATACAGAAAGGTGATCAAAATTTAACTTTTGTAACTAGATGATCAAAATGTATATGTAAATTAAGTCTAAGTTTTAGTTTAACCTCATTGGGGGTTAGTGCTCTTTGTGGGGTTGGTTCCTTGCTAAAGAAACCTCTTGTGATGCCTAAATTGAAAATTCAACTTTTGTAACTAGATGATCAAAATGTATATGTAAATTAAGTCTAAGTTTTAGTTTAGCCTCATTGGGGGTTAGTGCTCTTTGTGGGGTTGGTTCCTTGCTAAAGAAACCTCTTGTGATGCCTAATATTCACTTGAGTTATTTTTTGTGCGTAATTTCAACAAATTTGTAAGGGGTTGGTGCCTCACTAAACAAATCTTGTAAGATGTGTAATATTCTGGAAAGTCCTTTCTTTATTTAATATAAGCAATAGTTTTGGTGGGTTTTTCTCCCAAAAGGATTTCCCATGGTAAATATTTGTGTTCAATGTTATTATACATGATGTATGTTTGATTAAATGCTCATAGTTTACAACCACACATCATTAAAGGGGTAAAATTGGTATTAGAGTGATCTTCAACAATTGGTATCATAGTGATTTCCTTATAATAGAATCTTAACATCTTCAAGGAGATCCCCTTATCACCAACATGGTAGTAAATTAGGCATAAGGTGATTTGTCACTATCAAGATCACCTCTCTTCACTGGAATGAATTATGCATTCTAGAAAATAAGGATGAAGAAATATTTGTTGTTAATTGGAATTGATATTTGGGAATTCTTTGAGAAAGGATACAATCCTCCAGCCACACCAATTAATTCCTTAGTGGATAAGGAATAATATGAATGTAACTCAAGATAAATGAATGCCCTTCTATGTGGATTGACTACAACAGAGTTTGTGAAAGCTATGCACTACACAAATACAAAGGAGATATGGAGCAAATTGTAGAGTATCTATGCAGGTGATGAAAAAGTCAAATCAGCAAAATTCCGGACCTACAGAGATCTGTTTGAAAATATGAAAATTGAGGATGATGAGAGCATAACATCCTACATGCAAAGAATATATGAAGTCATAAACATGATTAGAGGGTTAGGAGAGAAGCTAGAAAAACCTATTATTGTTTAGAAGGTTTTGAGATCACGACCAACAAGTATGATACAAAGGTTCTGTTATAGAGGAATCTAAATACATGAAGACTCTCACTATGGATGAAGTGTAGAGCACTCTATGAGTATACGAGATGAGGATTGTTGGATCCAATGCCACTAAGAAAGAAGTATCATTCAAATTTAAGAAAGAAACTCGGTCCAAGAAAGAAGAAGAAGAAGATTTAACTTCAAGAGATGATTTAGATGATGAAAATATTGAAGCCATGTTCATGAGAAGATTAAAAAAAGGATCAGGTAAGTATAAGGGAAAAATCCAATTTAAATGTTTTTCATGTGGAAAAGTAGGTCACTTTACTGGTAAGTTTCCAAACAACGATAATCAGTCTGAAAATGAGGAGCACAGTCATAAACAAAATAAAAGATAAATTGAGTATAATAAGAAAAATAACAAGTAAAATATCTTCAAGAACAAAAGAAATTTATATTCAAAGGAATAATCTAGTGATTGTGAGTCAAGCAATCATGGTTTCTTTAAAAATGAAAATGATGAAGATCAATCAGAATGTATTTTTATGACCATTGATACAAATGAAGAGAACAACTCCAAAGGGAAGAACATAGTTGATGTTGAAGACTCTGGTGAAGAAGAAGCTGAAGTAAATATTGAAGCATAATTAGTATGTGCTCTTGAAGAACTGAGCCTGTGTAGAAGAAAAAATCATAATATGAGATGCAAATTAAAGGATTATGAAGAGAAAATCCCCATTTTTGAAGAAAGAAAATATATAAGAGAAGAAGAATAAGAGAATGAGCTCGGGAATTTGAAACACAACTTGAAAAGATTTCAAATTCCGACAAATCAAAGGAGGATGAATCCACAAAGTTGAACATAGAATTACAAAAACTAGAATTTGAAATGAAACAACTAACAAGCAAGATAGAAATGTATGAAAGGCTATAGAAAATTTCAACCGTGCTAACTAGCATTCTCAACATTTAATGGGACACAACTAATAAATCTGAAATCATGTTCAAGGGAGAAATTAAGGAAAAAGATCCAGCAAAGAATGAAGAAAATAAGGCTACATCATCATTTAACACTTTGTCTACCACGAACAATAAATTTATCAATGTTATGAAGAGAATAAATTATACTCCCGAATCACGTATGCTATGAGGTACACACATTCCTTTAATGGTTCTTGTTATTCATGTAGTCAGTTTGGACATAAGGCTGCCAAGTGTAGGAAATTCTCTAGGGGCTATAGAAGAAACTTTGGCCCATATTACACTAGATCAAGGTATAATGATGTCTATTATCATTATCATAAGAAGAGTAATGTGGTTTCAACCAACAAACATGAACCGCCTAATAAAATGAAATGGGTGTATGTTGCAAAGAAAGATGAGAACAAGAGAGAAGAGTCATGCTCAATAGCATGAGATAACATTTCATGTGTAAAATGAAGATAAAATATGGTATTTAGATAGTGAATGCTCTAGCCATATGACAAGAGAAAAAATTAATTTTATTACTTTGACTAACAATGCATCGGTGCTTTGAGATTTGGTGATAATAATTCAGAAACATATTTGGGAAAGGATCCCCAAGTCTAGATAATAGAAAAACTATCACTTTGAAAATGTGTTATATGTAGAAGGTCTCAAACACAATTTATCGAGTGTGAATCAAATATGCAAAAGGAGATATAATATTATATGTCATGATAAAGGTTATGATATTGTAAACTACAAAATAGGAAAGAAAGTTGCAAAGGCTTGTTTAACGAAAGAACAATATGTATGTTCTAAATGAAATAAACAAAGAGAAATGATTAATTAGTAAGGTTGATAAGAGTTGGCTATGGCACAGAGATTGGGACATATGAGATTTGAAAATCTTGTAAAGTTAAGCTGTAAAGGGTTGTGTAAGAAATATGCCAAAGATTTTGAAACTGCGGATATCGTATGCAAGGCATGTTTGCATAGAAAATAAACAAGGATATCGTTCAAGTCAAAGAAGTATTCTACAACAGACCATTAAATTTGATGCATAGATACCTTTGCGGACCCACGAATCGAAGGAATAAATGGTGAGATATGTTTTATACTTCTAATAAATGATTACCCTAGAATGACATGGGTAGTATGTTTGAAGAAAAATTCGGAAGCCTTAGATAGATTTAAGAAATTCAAGGCGCTGGTAGAAAATGAGAAGAATAAAAATATAAAATGCTTAAGATCAAATAGAGGTGGATAATTCTAGTGCAATGAGTTCAAAAATTTTGTGAAGAGAATGGAATTATAAGACAATTCTCATCTATAAGGACACCTCAACAAAATGGGGTTATTGAAATAAATAATAAGACAATATAGGAAATGACAAGATCGTGCTAAATGAATCCAAACTCTCATAATAGTATTGAATTGAAGAAATCTACATCATGATTTATCTTTTGAATAGAGCTCAGCGATAATAAACAATGACAATAATCCCTATGAATTATGGAAGAGGAGACCAACGAATGTGAAGCACATAACAATATTTGGTAGAAAATGTTATATCAAAAGAGATGAAGACAACTAGGGAAAATTTTACTCTGGTGTGATGAAGGTATATTTCTTGGCTATTTAGCAATCAACACAAACTTATATGTTATACAATAAGCGATTTAAGATAGTTGAAAGCACTAATGTGAAGGTAAATGAGACAAAGTATGCAAAACCAACACTCAAAGACAATGGCATTCATGAAGAAAAAGAAGATGATGAAGAGTTAGCGGACACTAAAGCACACTCCAGAAAGTAAAAAGGACCATCATACAAATTAGATCATTAGAATAAAATATGGAAACATTATCAAAAGAAGAAGGTTAAAAGAGTAGAAAAATCATGAAGACATAACACTCTTGTCAATGATAGAACCCAAGAATGTTGCAGAAGCAAGCAAGGATCAACATTGGGTAGATGTCATGAATGAAGAGTTGGATCAGATAGAAAAGAATGATACATGGGAACTAGTACCCAGACCAAGTGGAACAAGAATGTGATTGGAACAAAATGGGTATTCAAAAATAAACTGAATGAGAAAGGAGAAGTGACAAGAAACAAGGAAAGGATAATACGTAAAGGATATGAAAAACTAGAAGGAATAGACTTCACTGAGAAATTTGTTCCAGTGGTGAGAATGGAAGAAATAAGATTATTCCTAGCTTACGTGGCTTACAAGAAAATCAGAGTGTTCCAGATGGATGTGAAATCATATTTCCTCAATGGTTTTCTCAATGAAGAAGTATATATTGAACAGCCTAATGGATTCTCACTAACTGAAGATAAATATTTTGTATATAGGTTGAAGAAATATTTGTATGTATTAAAACAATATCTTAGAGATTGGTACAACAGATTGGATTTAGACCTCATTGACTAAGGATTTAGAAAAGGTGTTGTAGATAACAATATCTACATCGAGAAGGAAGGAGAAAATCTTTCATTATAATAGTATATGTAGATGACATCATATTTGGAAGAGACCATGATAAGATGACATATGAGTTTTCTAAAATGATGAAAAAATATTTTGAGATGTCAATTCTTAGAGATCTTTCATTCTTTCTAGTTCTATAGATTAGTCAAATAGATCATGGTATATTCATATCCTAGACTAATTATGTCAAGGAGATGTTGAATAGATTCGAGAATGGAAGAATGCAGCCCAATTGGTACACCAATGGAAGTTGGATGCAAGCTGAGAAGAGATGATGACTCACCTAAGGTAGAAAAACACCGTATGCAGATTCATGATAGGAATTCTACTTTACTCCATATCATTAAGACCTGATATCATGTAGGTGATAGGAATTTTTGGAATATTTCAAGAAGATCCAAGGGAAACAAACCTCAAGGCGGTTAAGAGAATTCTAAGATATCTCATGGGAACAATTGAATATGGACTATGGTACCCCAAAAGTAGTGATTTCAACATCAAAGCTTATACAAATGCTGATTGGGTAGACAACGCGTTCATGACAAAAAGAGTGCAAGTGGCGAGCATTCTTTGTTGGAAATTGTTTAGTATTTTGGTGATCAAGAAACAATCATCTATTTCTCTCTCAACATATGAATTGGAGTATTTAGCTTCCATGGTGTGTTGCACTCAATTTATATGGATGAATCAAACATTGGAAGACTATAAGGTGAAATATGATAATCCAATTCCCTTGTTATGTGATAGTACAAGTGCAATAAGTGTCTCCAAAAACCCAGTGTTACAATTAAAAACTAAAAATATACCTATAAGATATCATTTCTTGAGGGAACAAGTGAGTGACAAGAAGATGGGTCTATAATATGTGAGTACTAAAGAAGAAATTACATACATAATGACCAAGCCACTAGCAAGAGAAACATTTGAACACCTAATGAATAAATTGGGGGTCACTTCTGATCCTGCCAACAACTAGAGGGGTACATATAAGGAAAGAGAACATTCTCAGGCAATATCAGCTCCTAAACAATTCCAAAACAAGGGGGATCTAGTGTACTATCTCAAATTTATGAAAGTATACATAAACTTAGGGGGATCTTCTTGACGTAAGAACATGTTGTATCTAACTTACATGAATATTCAATTTTATGTGGCATAATTGGCCCTTTTTTATTGTTGTTAAAGGGGGAGAAAAAGTTGAAAGTCGAAACCAAATAATCACAGAGTGAAAGGGGAAAGTAGCTATTATCGAAACCAAAGGGGAGAAATGCTATGATATATATATATAAGGGGATATATTGTGGAACCAACTAAGTTATACACATAGTGAAGTATAAATGGAAACATGAATCAAGTATACAAGAATTTGTACCATCAAAATGAGTTACTTGGTTTACGTGGTAATAGAATAATTAAGGTGTTTTCATCAATGAAAAAGGGGGAGATTGTTGGACATTTTTCATGTGTCATGTGTGTTGTCATTGATGTCAAGTAGAATCGGTTGATGTCAAGTTACATTGACGGAAAAAGGAGTGATTGGTAAAGTGTGTAAGATGAAACGATGAAGGTTGGTTGGTAGTGTCACTCACAGAGGCTTCAAGATAACTTAGAATAAAATCTAAGGGAATAAATTACTATTCAAGCCATGAACATAAGGAGTTATTTTCCAAATAATAGAGATAACCACCTAAGTCTGCATAAATCCACGGAGCTCTATAAGAAGTTGCGGAAGGAAATGATTGTCGTAAGTCAAGCAATGAAACCGCTATGAAAAGAAAAATGGAGCCAAAGGACAAGCCGTGAGTGAGATAGGTGAATCCCTAGATGTGAAATAATAATTGTTATCCCAAATTCACCCCCAGAAAATTTGGTTAGAATGAGCCCCACACATAAAGAAAACATGAAGAGAAACGATTCAGACCCACGAGCTCGTATTCCAGAACTAGGCAAAGTGAAACAAAGGCCCGAGAGAGTCAAATTCGACCCTACATAAGAAGAAATAGAAGAAATGGCTCTTTTGAGTGTTTGCATGTCTTAAATCTATTTAAAAGGTCACTGGAGGTCTCAATAATGGAGTGGTAGGGGGAGAGAAGGATTAAATGACACTATACAAAGCAAATGACTTTGTAGAGCCATTTCCATGTACTAAATCCATTTGCAAGCTACAGATAGACTCAACAATGGAAAATTAGGGTAAGAGAAGAAGGGTAAATGCCATAGAGGATCCGAGGATTAGAAAGGAGGAAAAATGATGAAGATTCAAAGTTTTCGGGCTTGAATCAGTTCAGGAAAAGGTCCAAAATTGACTAAGTATAGAGAAGCTAGTGGAGAGAGCCACGTGTCCTAACGGCGCTTCTCTAAAGATGAATAGAAAAAGGAGGCTCAACCCAAAGCACCACATCTCCATGTTTCCTAGGGTGAAACGGAGACAGGTCAAATGGTCAAATAGAGTCAAAGGCAGAAAGGGCGGGCCTCAAAATTGGCTAAGAAAGGGCGGGCCTCAAAATTGGCTAAGTATAAAAGTGCAAGTGGAGAGTGCCATGTGTTGGCCTAGCGCATTTCCAAGAGTTAGTCCAAAGGTGGAAACCCAAATGAGCATGATATCACCACGTATCCTAGAGTCCAAAAGGATAAGAGGGATAGTTGAAAAGTCCTGCATCCGTGGAGGATGCCAAGTGTCAACTAGACACTCCTTCAAAGGAAAATTTTGAATCGGGTCTTCAAGCGAGTGCGGTACCTCCATGTGTCGGGTCTCAAAAAAGGGGCGAGTCGGTTGAATAGTAAATGCATGGGGTAGGGTGTGCGACAGAGGCTACCAATTTTTGAATGGCACTCACTCAAGGGGTGGATAAGGAGAGGATCTTTGGGCAAGTGCTAGACGCCGCGTGTCACTGGTAAAAGGTATGCCCGCTAAGGAAAAGGACTTAGGCAAAAACAAAGGAATTGAGCAGCAAACCAAAGGGTGCCATGTGTCCCATGTTAAAAAAGATGTAAAATGGGCCGCAGCTCCACCCAAGGGAAAAATTCGGTGTTTGAGCCCGAGTCAAGGACAAAGTGGACTGGCGGAGCATCGGAGGAAAAAGTAAAACATTTCCTTTTATTCTAAAAGGCATAAAATCAAAATACAACCCGTGGCCCCATCAAAAATCTAATGCGGGGATGTAGGCCTTCGGATGCAAATGAGCTTTTTGGAACTTTTGTCGAAAGTGTAGAATGAACCAAAAAAGAGAGCCATTTTTGAACTGTTTTCTGCCCATTTGTATGGACCAATCAAAAAAATTTGAAGGGGCATATCTTTTGACTTAGGGCTCAAAATATTGCAAATCTAACACCGTTGGAAAGATCTCGACCTCATCTATGCCATGGAGGTCTGAAAATTTAATTTTTGGGAGGTTAGGTGGGAGAAAAATGGAGAAACAACTTTGGGCCTTCAATATAGGATCTTTTTCTTCCAACTACCAGATCGGATTCGATCTGATCCATCGTTTCCTCCTCTTTCAAGGCATTGAATCATGGTTTGATGTAGTCAAGACAGATTTGAGACAAATTTCATGGGAGGCATTAAATAGTGGTGGTTGAGCTTGGAGCTGTTTTTTCCTACTTCTCTCTCTTTCTCCGTCTCACGTATCGAGATCTATAAATATAGGCTCGGGACTCATTGTAAAGGGTTGGACATTCTCTTGTCTTTTACAAGCTCCCCTTTCCTTCTAGCAAGGAACTCATGGAGTTCAGACCTTCCATTAAAATTGTAATACGCTTTCTCACCTCTTGGTTGTTTATTAATCTATTGTATCAATTTGCAGAGCAATAAAACATGTTTTGTGATCGATTCTAGATCCTTTCCTATCTTCTTTTCTCTCATCTAGTCTTTCATTATAAATCTGGTTATCTGTGCTCGATTATTGTATGCATTTTATTTGGTTTGTGTCTATCAGCAAAACAAGTGTCCATCATTCCTTCGGTTCATGACCTTGTATTTTAGATTTTTTTAATTTATGTATTCCTTCTATCCTGTCTCCTTGGTAAAGTTTAGATTAGGTTTAAGAACAAACCCTATACAAGTTTCTACGCATGCACCTAAACAGAGGAATAGGAACCAAACTTTATTCGGAGAGTCTTCCTATTTTATAGACTCCCACACTTTGAGGAAGACTCAATGTTATGCGGATCACACCAAATGATTCTACCTTAGAAAAGCAGATCTAGAAATCATTTGGGAGTGATGTGATTTTGCACTACAGATTTTGGCATGCACAGTGGGACAAATAGAAGTCTCCATCTTATTACAGTAAGATTGATGTGCACTTGCTATGATTCTAACTTTTAATAAGTTGTAAAATTGTGCATCTAGCGACTCCAAAAGAGACAAATCCACTGGTTTTAGCGATCGAAGAAATTTTATGAGAATAATACAAACAAGGTCAAGGACAAGAGAAGAAGGATAGTTTGTACACATTCACTTGTCTCTAGACATGAGGAGAAGAGGAAGAAGAGCCCAAAGATCTCTATCTCCACCAAGTAGAGATTTATCAACACCTCCTCCTAGTAAGCCGCTCTTTCAACCAAGGAGGGTACTCAGGCCAATCAAGATGGCACAAGCAAATCCTTATGTCAATTTCACTGGCAGCAGCCCACTAGCTCTTAATGCACAAAATCCAGTCCTAGTGGCAACATTAAAGAGCATCCCATATTTCACTAGAGAAAACCATACTTCTCTTGGTGACCATCTTTAAGACATTATAAATGTCTACACAATCCATGAGATCACTGAAATGGATATTGCAGTCAAGTTGCTAAATTCTTCACTCAAGGGCAAAGCCTCACGATAGTTCAAAAGCTTAGAAGTAGGATCTATTCGATCTTGGGAGCACCTATGCACAAATATTCATAGCCAATTTGGAGAGAAAGGGGACACTGTCCTTGTTGAGCGATTGACAACAATCAAAAGAGCTCCTAATGAGAAATTGTGATTTTGACCTCAAGTTTCAAAGGACTGGGACAAGATTCCAACAATAGTAACTCCCACTAATGAAGGTGCCTTCTTATACTTTCTTAGAGCTTCAAACTCAGATATTTCTTTAATGATTGAGTCAATGGGAGGCACAACCTTACCTATAGCCTATAACCTATCCATAGGGGCTGAAAATTGTTTAATCTAGGCTGGAAAAATTTCTCCCAAGCCATCCATGCCTTTATACCCCAAACTAGGGAACCCAAGTACCAACCAAACACCCAAATTAGCCCCTATACATACTCCCTGGGAGTCAAAGATCAGTGAAGCCTCTACCTCTTCATCTAACACCTCAAAAGAACTCCAAGAATTCATGAAATAGCTTCAAAACCTGGGGAATGAGTTAGTGACCATCAAAAGATAAGCAAGCTCGAGTTCTAGGCCATATCAGCCTCGAGGCTCGATCGAGCTATACCTCAAGTATCGATAAAATAGACCACCATCTTAGACTATAAATTAGAGTCAAAACCAAGGACAACCTCAAGCTACTAGACCTTTAAGGTTATATGATCCAAACACACGGCTTCAACATCAAAGGCATTGGTTCGGCAAGACAACATGGCACAAGAGTATGATTGGTGCTTTCCATGCAATCATCTATACAACCAATCAATGTGCTTAAGTGGTGCACTAACTCAGGATTTGATGGTGCAAACTAGTATGGTGTCACAAGATCCTAGCCAAGAAGGATATCGGTAGTAAGGAGCTTAGTAAGAGACATCTCTAGGTGAGACTATGCTTGTTAATTGGAAAACTAAGGACTTCGTTGAATGAATTAGTTCCCTTCTCAAAGTGTAGCTGACAATACACAGTCCAAAAGGAGGAACATTGGAGAAGGTCAACGACTGATCTTGGGTAACCCTAAACCTTCCATCACTCCATAAGGTTCTAGTGCTTCAAATGTAACTCCCAATATGTAGAGCCAATCCAAGCCACCTTCTAAATCCACTCAGGCACCAGTTGTGACAACCCATGTGCAAGAAAAAAATGTGCCAGGGAAGGGGCAGAAAAATATAGCTCATTCAATATCATTAAGAAAATGAAGAGGAAAAGTGTGAACATTTCACTATGGGAGTCACTGGCCATTCCAGGGCAGAGGGATCTATTGCAAACTGCCATACAAAATTGGTCAAGCTTAAATCAAACCCCTGATCAACAAGAGAGAGTGCTTCCCAATGTATCCCAACCTGGGAGGAACCATGGAGAACAACAAGGTAAGAACGAGACCTTCCCCTTCTATGTTTCATTGATTATTGGGGAAAAATTGGTACATAATTGTATGATTGATCCTGGGGCTAATAGTTTTGTAATGCCCAAGAAAATAGGTGATCAACTGGGTCTCTAATATGAAGTCATCTCTAGAGGGATGGTACAGTTAGATGGGATAATAGTGACAAGCTGTTGGAATAATTAAGGATCGAGTCTCACTCTTCACGCATGGTGTAATGTGACCATATTGTAAAATGTGTCGATCATAGATTTTCCACCACATTTTGCTTTGTGTTTGTCAGGGACTTCACTTGCCAAAATTATAGGCTACTTGTTTGTTGACTAGTCATATATGCTCTTTAGAACAAGGTATGGGGTGAAGGCCATAATCAAATTTGAACCCATTTCTAATTATCATATTAAATCTTATGTGCCTAGCCCAATCAATGCCAACTACTCATCTTTTGATCAAGAAAACCTCCTAAACACTTGTGAAGCAAAGACCAAGGTGGGATGTATCCCAGACTAGACTCTAGATGAATGGGCCAACAAAATACATGCTTTTGACCCATATAAGGAGATGGAAGAATCGAGTTGGGTGTCTACTATCTCGCATGAAGAAGATCATCCTCTTCTTGACCTAATCAAGCGAGGACATAAAGATGACAATGAGGTATGGAAATTGTTCTTTGATGGCTCAAGGAGTAGACAAGGAGCTGGAGGAGGAGTTATGATTGTGTCCCCCAAAGGTATGAAATATTATTTAGCCTTCAGATTTCATTTTTTCTATTCGAATAACACTATTGAATATGAGGCTTTGGTCCATGGTCTTCATTGGATAAGGAAGCTAGGAATCAAGAATTTTTAAGTGTTTGGTGATAGTGAACTAGTTTCCAATCAAGTCGAGAGGACTTAATGATGTCAAGAATGACCTGCTCAAGAACTTTAGAAGTAGAGTATGGGATCTCATGGAGGATTTCGAAGCCTTCAGCATTGTGTCCATTCCTAAGAAAGAGAATGAAGTTGCTGATAGAATTACAACAGTTGGAACAATGTTTGATGTGATGGAAAACATCAAGAGATACAAATAACAACCACATATTTATGTGGTTGTTAGACAAGCAGTGCTGAGATAACAAAACATCTTTGGTAGGTGTTTGAGAATGATCAACAGATCATTAATTTTATACAAGAAGAAGCTGAATTCTCGGCTAGAAATCAAAATAGGCTAGAGTAGCAATATGGAGATCAAATATTATACCTTCATACAAAAAGCTTCCCAAAGGCTTAGTGACATTGGATTCCATCTTCAATCCTAATGATCAGTTTTGAAGAGAGAAGGCTAACATACAAATCACAGGAGAAGATTCGAGAATCAATCCCGGTTGGAGAAGGTAAAACACTTCAAATTGGAAAAGTGGCTACCGAAAGAAAGGTATGAATTCATGCAACTTTTCCAAGTGTTTCTAGATGTATTTTCTTGGAGTTATGAAGACATGGGAGGTTTCAATCCAAAGCTAGCACAACACACAATTGAACTAGATCCATCTACTAATCCCATAAGGAAAAAAGTAGAGACTAGTTAATCCACACATTGAGCCTCTAATGAAGGAGTTAAACAAGATAGAGGCAAGTATAATATTTCCAATCAAAACTCAAGTTGGGTTACAAAATTGGTCTATCAAGAAGAAGAATGTAGAGATTAGATTGTGTGTAGATTTTGAGACTTGAACAGAGATTCCCTCAAAGATCATTACCCACTCCCTTCAATGGATCGAGATCTTACAAGTGGTTTTACGGATCGAGAGAGATTATCTCTCCTAGATGGTTACTCGGGATACAATCAGATCATGGTGAAAGAAGATGATTAGTTCAAAACTTCTTTCACCACAAAATGGGGCACCTATGCTTCCAAAAAAATTCCATTTAGATTGTCTAATGCTGGTGCCACTTTTCAAAGGGCCATGGCTATGGCATTCAAAGGGATAGTCAACAAAATAGTGCTGATCTATCTGGATGACATTACTTTTTTCTCAAAAATGCAGCGGATCACCTTTTTCACCTAAGGCAGGTGTTTCAAAGATGCAGGATATTTGGGGTATCATTAAATCCTAAAAATGCATATTCTTGTCCCATGAGGGCGGGTTTTTAGGCCATATTGTGTCTAAGGAAGGTCTGGAAATTGACCCAAAGAGAGTTGAAGCAATAAGAGTATTGCCATTGCCAAGTCACAAGAAGGCTCTTCAAAGCTTCTTAGGGAAGATCAACTTTGTTTGAAGGTTTGTCCCAAACTTTTATGACCTTCTTAAGCCAATAACATTGATGCTAAAGAATATCTTAGCATTCGGATGGATAGCTAAATGAAGGGAAAGCTTTGAGGCCATAAAAGAAGCTATATCACAAGCCCTAACTCTCTTGAATCCATATTTCTCCAAATACTTCATATTGTATGCCTTTGGTGGGAGTGACACTATTTTTGCAATCTTAGTTCAAGTAGAACAAAGAAGGCACAAAACAACCAATTGCTTTTTCAGTCAAGGTCTGGAAGACTATGAAGTGAGATAATCCTTCATCAAAAAGAAAGTCTTGGTAGTGATCATAGGACTAAAAAATTTCAAGCATCTGGTTTCAAACAATAAGATCCAATTCTTAGTCTCCCATGCAGGAGTTAAAGATTTCCTTCTCGGTAAGGATTTAAATGAAAAATGAGCAGGATGGATCACTCATGTCATGGATTATGACATTGAGATCAAGGTCACTAAGCTGGTCCGTGGGAAGGGGTTGTGTGAATAACTAGCCTCAAGTCAACAAGATGAGGTAGACAACAAACATGAAGCTATTTTTATTCCGTAGAATAATCAAGAGGAAGAAAATGTTGATGTACCTACTCCTTGTAGGACTCAAGACATGGTGCACTTCCTTCAAATAGGCCTATGTCCTAATGGGATGAGTAAATCCAAAATAAGGCATTTGAGACTCAGGACATCCCATATGTTTTCATTTATGGTGTCTTGTTTAATAGGGGCATCAATGGTGTTTTTGCTAAGGTGCATTGGGACAAATCAAATCAAAAGAGTGTTACAAGAATTCCATGTTGAAGCAGCTGGAGGCCATTTTGCTCCAAGGGTGACAACACTCAAGATCATGAAGGTAGGATATTATTGGCCCAGAGTGTTTAGTGACTGCTACACATGGATCAAAAGGTGCAAGAATTGTGCATTCTTCAAAGGCAAAGAAAAGCTAGCAGCACTTCCATTGCACCCAATTTCAATTGACCAAACTTTTATGCAATGGGGATTTGAATTCATTGGAGTCATCGATCCAAATTCAAGCCAAGGCCACAAATGGATTCTGACAGCAGCAGATTATTTCACCAAGTGGACCAAGGCAGTGGCACTTATTAAAGCTAATGAGTCTAGTATACTAGATTTCTATGAAGGGATAATGACCAAATTTGGGGTGACAACTACCATTATATCGAGATAATGCATTTTCCTTCATAGGTTCCAAGATCATTGGGTGGGTTGTTAGAAATGAGATTTACTTGAGCACTTCATCAAACTATTACCCTCAAGGTAATGGCCAAGTTGAGTCCACAAACAAGAACCTGTTAAGGATCATCAGAAGAAATCTTGATGAAAACCAGAGGACCTAGCACACAAAGCTCAAATTAGCCTTATGGTCCGATAGGAAAACCTTTGGAAAGATAAACGGTAGCTCCCTATTCAAGCTTGTCTATGGGAAAGAGGTAGTGTTGCCTATATCACTTGAGTTGCCAACATTGGAACTCATGAAGCAACTGGAGATGTCTGAATTTGAACCAATGGAGGCCAGGTATGCAAAGTTGATGGAATTGGAAGAAACCAGAGAGCATGCACTTCAAACAATGGAGAAGGATCATGCCTCAATTAAAAGATGCTTTGACAAGAAGGCTAGAATAAGGACCTTCCAGGAAGGAGACCTAGTGTTGAAATGGGATGTAGACCGAGAAAAACCAGGAAGGCATTCTAAGTTTGATGTTATTCGGAGTGGCCCTTATATGATCAAAAATGTAAAAGTATCAATGCTTTCCAATTATCTACATTGTATGGTGAAGAATTGCAGATTCCAATGAATGGAATCTATCTTAAACACTGCTAAAGGGAAGGTTCTCACCTTGTACATATTAGCTTAGTTTCTTTTCCTCTAAGTGCTTGTGCACATTGTCTCGATGTAGTTTAGGTTGCTTTTCTCCTAAGTGCTTATGCACACTCGCATGTCTCATTTGAGGCATGTATGATTTGGTCTTTGTATATAAGTTTTTTTGTGGCATGAGGCCGGGCTCTTAACTATTAAAGGTAAGAAGGCTCATGTTTTCCTATAACAGTTGCAAATTCCAAAAAGAAACAAATGCAGAGAAGCTAAAGTCATTTCAAGATAGTTCATTTTAGGGACAAATTGAAGCCCCAGGTCAAAAAAAATTTCTACTCTCAGCAACTCCATTTCAAATATTTTGTTATGAAAATTGAGAGTGCAAATGTGTGGGCAGGCTCAAGGTTAGACAAAACATAGAAAAGGTATGTAGTCAGGCTCGTAGTGGCTCAGGGATCATGTCCTCAAAGTTTAAATTAGTTTCATGTTTATCAAGTAGATTCCATGCCTAATGGATGCTTCAAGCCATGGCCCTTCATCTAGTAGCGAGATGTCCCCATGAGTCGCAAAATTATTATCCCAAAATCACCCACCAGTAAAATTTGGTCGAAACGATCCCCACACATAAAGAAAAAATGAAGGGAAATGATTGGACCCACGAGCTCACATTCGTAACTAGAAAAAGTGAAACAGAGGCTGAGAGATTTAAAATCGACCACGCACAAGAAGAAATAGAAGAAACAACTCTTTTGAGTGTTTCCATGTCTTAAATTTATTTAAAAGGTCGCAAGAGGTCTCAACAATGGATTGGTGGGGACAGAGAAGTATTTAATGAACCTATGCAAAAAAATGACACTCTGTTGATCCGTTTCCATTTACTAAATCAATTTACAAGCTACAAATAGACTCAATAATGGAAAAGTAGGGTCAAAGAAGAAGGGTCAATTCCATAGAGGAGCTAGGAGGAGAAAGTAGGAAAACGGTGAAGATTCGAAGTTTTTTGGGCTCAAATCGCCCAAGAAAAGGCTCAAAATCAACTAAGTATGGAGGAGCCAGTGGAGAGAGCCACGTGTCCTAACAACGCTTATCCAAAGATGAATCCAAAAAGGGAGGCTCAAACAAGTGCTACATATCCATATGTCCCAAGCTGAAACAGAGACATGGTCAAATGGTCAAACAGAGTCAAAGGTAGACAGAGCAGGCCTCAAAATTGGTTAAGTATAAAAGTGCAAGCGTAGAATGCCATGTGTCATCCTGGCACATTTCTAAGAGTTAGTCCAAAGGTAGAAACCCAAATGAGCGCGAGCTCACCACGTAGCCCAAATTCCAAAAGGATAAGAGGGATAGTTGAAAAATCCATAGACCCGGGGAGGATGCCAAGTGTCAACTTGACACTCCTTCAAAGGAAAATTTTGAATCAGGTCTTCAAGAGAGCGCTATGCCTCCACGTGTCCGGTCTCAAAAAAGGGGCAGAGTCAGTTGAATAGTCAATGCATGGGGTAGGCCGATAGAGGCTGCCAAGTGTCTAAATGACACTCACTCAAGGGGAAGATAAGGAGAGGATCTTCGGGCAAGTGCCAGACCGCCATATGTCCCTAGTAAAAAGGTATGCCCTACTAAGAAAAAAGACTTAGGAAAAAAATAAAGGAAATGAGTAAAGCAAACCAAAGAGTGCCATTTGTCCCATGTTAAAAGTTACAAAATGGGCCACAACTTAGCCCAAGAGGAAAAAAAGTCGAGTGTTTGAGCGCGAGTTAAGGACAAAGCGGACCGCAGAGCATTAGAGGAAAAAGTAAAAATTATCTTTTCTTCTAAAAGGCATAAAATCAAAATACAACTCGCGGCCCCATCAAAAATCTAATGCCCTCCCATTTATATGGACCCGATGTAAACTTCAAAGGGGCATATCTTTCAACTCAAGGCTCAAGATATTGCAAATCTGAAACTATTGGAAAGTTCTTGACCTCATCTATGCCATGGAGGTATGAAACTTTAATTTTTGGGAGGTTAGGTGGGAGAAAAATGGAGAAATGACTTCGGGCCTTTAATGTAGGATCTTTTTCTTCCAACTACCAGATCAGATTCGATCTGCTCCACCGTTTCCTCCTCTTTCAAGGTGTCGAATCATGGTTTGATGCAGTCAAGATAGATTTGAGACAGATTTCATGGGAGGCATTAAATAGTGGTGGTTGAGCTTGGAGCTATTTTTTCCCACTTCTCTCTCTTTCTCCGTCTGTATCTAATCTATAAATACAGGCTCGGGACTCATTGTAAAGGGTTGGACATTCTCTTGTCTTTTGTAGGCTCCCCTTTCCTTCTAGTAAGGAACTCGTGGAGTTCAGACCTTCCATTAAAACTGTAATACGCTTTCTTATCTCTTGGTCATTTATTAATGTATTGTAACAATCTGTAGAGCAATAAAACATGTTTTGTGATTGATTCTATATCCTTTCTGTCTTCTTTACCCTCATCTGCTCTTTCATTATAAATCTGGTTATCTCTGTGCTCGTTCATTATATGCATTTTATTTGGTTTGTGTCTACCATAAAAACAAGTGTCCATCATTCCTTGATTGCATCACCTCGTAGTTTAGCTTTGTTTTAATTTATGTATTCCTTCTATCCCCTGTCTCCTTGGTAAAGTTTAGATTAAGTTTAAGAACATAACCTCTACAAGTTTCTACACATGCACCTAAATAGAGGAATAGGAACCAACTTTTATTCTAGAGAGTCTTCCTATTTTATAGAGTCCCAAACTTTGAGGAAGACTAAATGTTATGCGGATCACACTAAATGATTACGCCTTAGAAAAGAAGATCTAGAAATCATTTAGGGGTGTTGTGATTTTCACTAACAATAACCACAGAGGTGAAGGTAAAATTATAGATAAAGAGAAAATTCATGAAGAACTAGAGAAGTTCTAAGGACAAAAGATAGTTTTGGAAGACTATAAAATCCACATATAAAAGAAATAGAGTCATGAATAAGGACCAAATTGTGAAAAGGTGAAGGACAAGGAGGATGGTTGCAAGACATTGAGAAAGCCACAAGAAGCACATTACATGCGTGGATAACTTAAAAGATGCTTGAGGAAACAAAAATATCATTGAACAAAGACAAGTGTCATTTGTAACACCTACTAAATCAACCCACTTGAGACCCAAGAACAACCTAGGATTAATTAGGAAAATTATGGATTTTTTTGTTTTAAAAGAGTCTACAACTAGATCACAAGGCAACAATCACACTAACAATTTCCAGAACAAACCTAATTCACTAGAACATTTTTTTCTTTTACTAACAATTATTAGAGCTCACAAGGTCCAAAATTTAGGGTTAGAAGGTTCAACTTAGGTTCAAAGGGTAATTCCTCACCATACCCACTCTCTAATAGTCTAAAAGGTTCAACTTGATTTTTCTCACACTTAATGCATTCAAATTTTTCCTAAATTACTCCCATTGGATAG
Organism: Taxus wallichiana var. yunnanensis; assembly: GCA_018340775.1. NCBI lineage: Eukaryota > Viridiplantae > Streptophyta > Pinopsida > Cupressales > Taxaceae > Taxus > Taxus wallichiana. Next base: position 316,735,945 of record CM031241.1, on the reverse strand, counting down.
GAAAATTTCTCACCTTTCCATTGATATAAATAAGTCCTAACTCCTCATATTTCTCGAGTTATTGGCCGGTGGTCCTTGGGGTGAATTTTCCCAAGAGTGGGCTTGTGGGACTAGCGGAAAATATTTCCCCTTGCACCGGTTGGCAGAGTGGGGAAGAGATTTTGGAATTTTTTCCCTTTTCGGGGAAAAAACATGGTTTTCCTCCGCGTGCCCGCGGGCCTGAAGAGGATACGTGTTGGCTTGAGAATGCTCTGGTGGGAAGTCAGGCCATTGGAGAGATTTAAGGCATTAAGCCTTTTAGGTTGCAAAACATTAAGGGATCAAATTGATCTACACCTCCGCCGACACCCAAGGTGCCATGTGTCACAATCATATTAGTGCAGGGAAAGTGGGCTTGTAGGGACATATTAGAATTTTAGACTTTTGGGTTAGAAAACACAAAGGGAAAAAATTTCCACGTGCCTTTGCCTAACCCAAGATAACGCCACGTGTCATCACCCTATTGGTCGCATGTCGGCGGGAAGGTGGAGGACACTAAGAAAATTTTCCCCAAAAAAATTAAAAAGTGTTAAGGTCGAAATGGATTCCGTGCCTTTGTCGTTTCCTCGCAAGGTCATGTGGCGGCTTCGATTGGCTACGGGACGGCGGAGAGGTAGGGAAAAGTTAGAAAATTTTCTTTAATTTTTTTCAGATGTGCTAAGTTTAAAAAGGGGTCCGTCCCTCCACCAACACTTCATGCTACCGTGTGGAATCCTCTAATTGGGTATGGACCGGTGGGGTGGTAGGAAAAATTTGGAAAATTTTCCCAAAAAATTTCTTAAGTACCAAGGAAAAATTCGGGCAGGCGGGCAGGCTGCCAAAAGGAAGAAAAACTTCAGAAGGCCATAACTTTTGTTAGAAAGCTCAGTTTTGGGTAAACAAGGAATTTCTAGAAATCTCTAGATGTCCTCTTTACAAAAATATCATTAATTTTTTATTTTTGATAAAGTTTAAGGGGTCAATTTTAAGAAAACTACCCTGCATGATTATATAGTGTGAACTAGTAAATTTTAACTTGTGAAATTTATTCAATTTGATCTTCTTCCTCTCTCATCATGTCAAATAGACATGGGAGATTATTCTTGGATGAATTTAGGATAGATTTTAAGGTTTAATTAGTTTTATTGAGGACCAATTTAAAATTTCCAACATTTGACTTGGAAAATGATTGTGAAACGGTTTGAGCTCGATTTTGCTAAGTTTTATAATATTTCCTCAAGTTTTTGTCAAATTGAACTCATTTATACCTCATAAGCATGTTCAAATTTAATGTCTCAATGCTATTTCTTGCTTGCAGGTTCGAACTGTGCATTTTTGGTTTAGATAATTGCCAATTTGAAATTACAAAAGACAGGGATCAAAATTTAAAGGATCTATTTGCCATTTTCATCTTCCAAGTATTAAAATTCATTCCAATTAAAATTTAATACATATATTTGATTCAACTCAAACTATTCTAAATCAAAATGCAATCCTGACTTCCATTTTTACACATTCCAAAAGACATAGTTCTATATTTTCTTCACATGCATTTCTTCCTTTCAAACAGAGATTTCAAATACATTTCATAGCAGATTCAATACAACAATGTAATTTGAGAAAGGCATTACATCAGTTTATTTATTCCAAAAGACAACTTACACCTTCCTTCATTCATTTTTTTCAAAATCATTTATTGTATATAGGGCAGACAATATATTTTCTTTCACGTGTTCCACTTTACCACTTTTCAAACAAAGATTTCATAGAGTGTGCAAAACACATATTTCCAATGGAATAACATCATATGGACAAGAGAAGACTATTTTCATTAATTCAAATGAACTCTTACAACTTCCTTTCTATTTGATTACAAAATTATACCAAACACGTATCATTCTTTCACATTCTTTCCAAAACAGAATACAGAGTATAAATATTTTACATTTCAAATTTCCACTTGCAATCAGTACCACATCATTCCATTACAAACATTTACAAGTTCATCCACTTCAAGTGGGAAAGGTTACAATGAGATTTCATTTCACAAGGGACTATTAAACTATCTTTTCCTTGCTCCGAACAATTAGCATGCATATTTTCATCCTTCCAAATTGTGATGACAAAAAAAGGGAAAGGAAATGTTCTCCACCCAACCAAGACATCCAATGAAAAGGAGAAGCCATTCTTCTTCATTGGCCCCCGAGCCCCAACTACAAAGCAGTAGAAGATGAGATCCAACTCATGGTGAAAATAGGCTTCCACAAAATATACACACAATATTTTCACAATAAAACACAATTAAAAGCAGAATGTAGTTTACAACTACATTAAAACATACAAACAATACTAAGGCTTCATCAATCAAGCCAAAGTAGCAAGTAACTATGGGGAAGCTTTTATGCTTCCCAATGGGAAATGGGTATCCACCTATAACAAACCTCCAATATAAAACATCTCCCATATATCCTTATGCCCCCACAATCCCTCTTATGCCCCCACAAATTTTCTTATTATCCCCCCCATGGCACCCCATAAAGTAAGAAATGCAAGCCATTTCTTTCCAAGGTGGAACCCAATCCCAACTCCCTCCACAAAAATACGATGCCACCACTGGCATTCCCTTATGCCCCCTCATGATTCCTCATAGCCTTCTCCTAAACCATTCCTAGTCAATCTACTCAACTAACCAACAAACACACAAAACATTCACCATTCACACAAACATAAAAATAAAAAAATCATATATGAAGAGCTAAGCTCTTACCTCTCCATGTTACATTTTGTTCCAATACAACAAGCTTTCAAAGTCAAAATACAATCCAAAAATCAACAATGCCCAAGTATGAAATGATCTCCAATCTCCTCCAAAATCAACAAGAGCTCCAAACAGCCAAGGAAAATTCACCCCCAAATGAAGTATGCCAAAAGTGAAAACAAGTAACCAAGTAACATTCTTCCCAAAAGCTCCTTCAAAGCAAGAACTCCAATCAACAAGAAAATTAACCCTAAGGAAGCATTCCCAAAAGTTCAACAACCCAAAACAAAACAAGGAGTTTAAATTTTTTAGAAGAGGGAAGAGAAGAGGATGAGGTGGATCCATGTAGGATGCCACATCACACATCCTCAACTCCAACACAAAAGTTAACTTCATTCTCCAATGCACATTAGATAGGTGGGAGTATAATACAATAGTCTACTTACACACTCCAAAAAGCCCACACCCCATAAGGACTGGATTTAATAATATGTAATAAAAGTGCAATTAAAACTTACAATTTGTCTTCCCCAAAATGCATAAAGAAGGTCTAAATTCAACCCTCCAACCATAGGTATGGCTGGTAAATAAATTTAAGAGGTATGGGACAAGTTTTACTTGTCCCACAAGCCTCCAAAATCAACCTCGAAGGACAAATTCGAATTTCCAAGGAGGTGTAGTGTTTCATACACCAAAATCTGACTTACACATACTCTTACACATACTTACACATCACTTACACATTACTTACCACATTTAATACAAGAGCCAACAACTCATATAATTACTTTCTTATATCTAATTTGATTAATTTATTTATTTTAACTAAATATGATTACTCACATAATTCTCCACAATAAAAAGAATAATGAGAGGGGTAAATGCACCACAAAATAAACACATGCAAACAATAAAAAAGGAACCAAAAAAATACACAAAACCCCTTGGTCACATTAAAGGTAATCCCCCTATGGGAATCCCTAACAAATACAAACACACAAACAAAACATGTTGCCATGGTGACCTTGTTGAATTCATCTAGATTTCCAATGTAGTTGGTCTCTAATCCTCCCGATGTTTGTTGTGATATTTTTAACTGTAAAACACAAATACCTCCTTCGGCCTCATGGCCATATAAGAACATCTAAATGAATATAATATAATTTCAAAATCATCAATATATATATGAATCACAAAAACATCCAGACAATCAACAATATCACTTGCAATTTCATCAACAACTATATAATCATCAATTTTAAATTCAATTTTCTTGGTCTACTCAATATATCCAAATATTACATGTCCTAACAACATCCATATATATATATATATATATATATATATATATATAATAACCATGTCCAACAACATGTCAACATCTATATAAAATGTCTCTAACAATCATCATGCATCATATATGAATCAGAGTCAACAATAATCCATGATCTGACATCTAACACCATACTAAATCAAAACTATAATAATGTCCATAATATAGTTAGCAATATCATGATCAATATCAAAAGTGTCGAAGGGAAGTGGGCACTACATCCCCCTCCCCTTAGACTTAACTTCCTCTTGGAAGTCACTGGAAAGAGAGATAGGAACAAATGCAATAGAAAAGGATCACTCCATTATGGGATTGATTTCTTTAAACAAGTGTGGGTCTACAGAACTCAAGTTTGGTCCAATGTAAGTTAACAAGAAGAAGGAAGATTGCAAGGGATGAATTCTGCGCTTTCTCCAATTAAGGTTGTGGACATTCAATTCTATGGAGTAACTCTACATGGTCAAACAAGTTACAACACATGACATCAAAAGATGAAAAGGTCCAGGAGCCCCAAGAATAACCACCAAGTAAGGGAATTATAGGGATAATTTCCATAAACTTGAGATGACCATACATTTTCCCATTGATACAACATATTGGAATAAGAAAAGTTAAGGTTTCCACTAAGGTTTATTTAGGCTTTCAGAGTTCGTTAACTAGACAAGGCTATCAATTATCAATCACAACCATTCCATCTTATGGAAAGACAGGTCTGCTCAAGGGTCTCACAAATTTGAGATCACATAAGATGAGGTTAAACAACGAGGAAGGACACCTAAATCAGCAAAGCATTTACAATCAAGAACTATTCATGAGAATCACTTCTATAACCCGAGAGGGTGCAATTAAACATTCATGGTAATACTTAAGCAAAATCATGACCATAAGTAGTCTAAACCTGACTTATACACTAAAATAAATTTGAGCATTCAACACTATTCAATTTTTGTGAGACACCAAACTTTTAGCAAAATTATATCTCCCTTAGCAACTAACATATCAATTCAAAAGCACCATTCACTATAATGCATTGGGATACATTGATCTTATTTCCTGCTCAAGCTTGGAATAACCATAAAGAGAGCACATGCATAAATCATAACACCCATGAGTACTCAAGGTATTTAGGGAGAAGAAAAATTAACAAGGGGGTCCAACTACACTCCACGAGTGCATCATACCAAAAATTGAGTAACATACTTACAAAAACAACTTGCCCTTTCCTTCCCAACTAAAAGAGAGGCACTACAACAATGTGTCTCAAGAAAAACAAGAAGAGAAGAAGACTTCCCAAAGTTATTTCATATCCTTAACATATGTTGCCTTAAAATTACAAAACCGAGGTCTCAAGGACAAGAAAACACGCAAAGAGGTTGCTTCTCAAAAACGAGAGTAAGTCTCATCCAAAAGGACCACAACTCACATTCATTGAGCTACATGATGATAAGGATATGATTACCCAAAACTCCCACAAGAAGTAAGGCACATACATCTATGAACAAGAAGTACTAAGCAACTAGAACACATTACTATCCACTAGGTGTTTCACAATTCTAGGTAGGTGACAAAGCTGCAGGTTCAACTATACATTGCACTTAATACTCATAAATTTTAACCATTTTATAAATCAACTCATTAAGTCAAAAGTTATAGCTTTTCTTGATAAGAACATTCCTTTCATATTTCCTTATTACAAACTTTCTTCTATTATGACATCACCGGTTTATGTTATAAAGAGCACACTAAGGTGGGCATTATGTCTCACCATTTTGTATAGGCAGAGAGCATTTATTTTACTTGTAATGAAGGTGGATGGAAAAGGTTTCATTTCCATTCTTCTACATGGTTTTTATTTCTTCTATTAATCTACAAGGGTATAACATGGACCATTTTCTCTTTCTATGTTCCATTTTATTTGTTAAGATTCAAGGCCAAATCTCCTCCATTATAGTTTTATGGTGTTTTGGTTGAGTCATCTTATCAATCAATTTTTAATGAGAAGGAAGGTTCAAACATATCACATAATTACTTTTATGGGAAAGAGATATAAATCAACACACCACATTTTCAATTCTAAAGGAACAAGAGACATTCGTCATAGAAATCACATCATTAATTTTTATAAGAACTAGGAAATAATGAACCAACATGAATCAAACCAAGATTTCAAGAATTTACCAAATAATTTCAAGCATCATTAAACATTCTTAGTGGGTCTCCATAAGTCTCACAAGAAATTTTCAAGGAAGGCTCATTAAAGATGTATAATCTTACTTTTACAAATATATTAAGGTTTATCATTTTTGTTGTTTAGGATGGAAACAATTTACTCCCTAATAACCAAAGAAGGTTTCCAATCAATTATCATGTCCCCAAAAGATACCACCATCCAAGTAACAAGATGACAATGCAACTTTACTCCAAGGCATCACATCCACACTATAAAGCATCAAATGCAATGGGTTAACCAACTAATTTACCAAAACATGGACTTTACAACCAAGAGTTACATTTTTAAAAGAGGAAGTACAATATAAGCACCACCTGAGATTAAATATTAAGATCTCCCAAACTAACATCTCTAAGAGAAAAGTCCAAAAGACCCAAAGCATCCATAAGTGTTTCCAAGTAACCCAAAGATTAATAGGTCATAGAATGTTATTCATAGTAAAGGAAATTTAAGGTAAGGGTAGACTTATTTATAAGTCAAGAGAGAAAAAAAAGTATACTTAAATAAACACACTGCTTGAAAGGGATTAAATCTATCCATAATTACCAAGATGCATACATTCCATGAGTCAAAACTTTCTATGATGTAACCAGGAACCCATGATACAATTTAACATGCCATCAATGAAAATTCATTATCAAACAAACACTTTTCCACTAACATTTGATCAACCAAAAAGGCAATCCAATCCTAACAAAATCTAAAATCCCATAATTAAACACTTCTACTCCGACGAGGGTCAAGCTCTTACCAGATTGTAAGAGAATCACCACTACCGCTATCAGACTACCATCTAGACCGCACTACACAACAAACTTTCTTTCTATCAAGGTCAAGAAATGAAAGGGTCACTCTAAAATATTAGACACACTCGAGGTTCTATGCATCCATAGCCAAGGCATGACTTAACACACCTAAGAAGACATTCCAGGCACCTAAGGTGTACCTCCATACGACAAAATATTACGAGACAAACTATGTATAACCTGCTCAACAACATGCAAGTGAGAATCACGTAACATTTAGCCAAGTAGCCAATAGATAAATGAGCTCTAAGTCACAAGTCAAAGTAAAATATGAGAAATATCAAAAATCAAGAAAATTGGCCAAGTAGTTGCATTGCAAATTTTGAAAATTCTAGAAAAAAAAAAAAAAAAATAACTAAAAAAGCCTCAGAGCTTCCTAATCAAATCATAAAATAAGATGTTGGTTCTTGATAAAGTAACACAAGTTACGAATGTAAAATAAAGAAATTCCACATCACAGTCACTTCGCAGCCCTTCATGGCCACCAATAGGGGTACTATACTTCGAGTTTAGTTCTAAGAACACATACGTAAGATGGATCAAAAGTGACACCAAGAACTAATATCCCACTTACTCATATGGGGATTATGTCGCCAAAGTGGCAATCAAACTAACTCGTCTAACCACTGAAGGAAGGAGGGGAACTTTATATGATTAAACAACTTCTAATTACCCTTCCCCACCCCATAACACTACTACTACTATCCAAACCACAAGAGTCACACCATACATTTTTTTTTTCATTCTAACAATTCCAATAAGGAAGGGTCTCGGGGTTTATCACATCATACAACTAAAGTAGCAATTATTACTCATCCAACAACATCCCTTCAAAGGCAAAATAAGTTTATGGTCATATCAAAAGTTCACAAGAAAATTGAGTTTGATTAAATTTAACACTTTCAACTACCGGAGTTGAAAACGCCACCGAGTGAGTACAACAATTCAAACAACTTATTATTTTATTATTATTTTAATTCGGTAGTTCAAATGAAAGAGTAATGTAATATTTCTTCATACGCATTTCTTTTTTTTTTAATTTTCAAACAAGTTTGTTTTCTTAGATTCAAAAGTGTGCTAGGTTTACAGTTCATGTCTCAAGTTTTCTAGTGTGCCCAAGGGTCCAAGTTTTTAAACCACTTGCTCATTACCAAGTGTAATGCCCACTAAAACAACCCACGAGACCCAAGAACAACCTAGGATTATTTAGGAAAATTATGGAATATTTTTTTATATTTTAAAAGAGTTACAACTGGATCACAAGGCAACAACTATCACTAACAAGTTCCAGAAAAATATAGTTCACTAGAACATGATTTTATTTTACTAACAATTATTAGAGTCATAAGGTCCAAAATTTAAGGTTAGAAGTTTCGATTAGGTTCGGAGGGTATATCCTCACCATACCCACTCTAACTATGAGCTTAAAGTTTAACTTGACTTTTCTCACACTTAACACATTCAAAATTTTCCTAAATTAATCCCATTGGATAGGAATTTTTATCACCTTTCTATTGATATAAATAAGTCCTCCTAACTCATATTTCTCGAGTTATGGGCTAGTGGGCCTTGGGGTGAACATTTTCCCCTTGCGCAGGTCGGCGGAGTGGGGAAGAGTTTTGGCATTTTTTCCCTTTTCAAGGAAAAAAGTTTGATTTGATCCCTGCCACCCGCCGCGGGCCCAACAGAGGACACATGTGCCAGAAAGCTTTGGTAGGAAGTCAGACCGTCGGAGAGATTTAAGGCACTAAGCCTTTTAGTAAAACGGAAAGAGGATAAAAATTGATCCATGCCTTCGCCGAATCCCAAGGTGCCACGTGTCATGATCATATTGGCATGGGGAAAGTGGGCTTGTGGGAACACATTAGAATTTTAGACTTTTGGGTTAGAAAACAAAAAGGGAAAAACTTTCCACGTGCCTCCGCCTAACCCAGATGAGGCCACATGTCATCACACTAGTGGCCGCATGGCGGCGGCGAGGAGGCGGGACGAAACTAAGAAAATTTTCTCAAAAAAAAATTAAAAAGCATTAAGGTCAAAATGGATTCCACGCCTCTGCCATTACCTCACAAGGTCATGTTGTAGCTTCTGATTGGCTGTGGGATGGCGGAAAGGCGGGGAAAATTTGGAAAATTTTCTCAAAACTTTCAGGGATGTCTTAAGTTTAAAAAGGGGTCCGCCTCCCCGACACCTCATGTTACCACATGGAAGCCTTTGATTGGATGTGGAAAAGGTGGGGAAAATTTGGAAAATTTTCCTAAAAAAAATTCTTAAGTCAGCGCCGAAAGGGAAAAGTCGGGCATGCGGGCCCGCCAAGGAAATTTTTCCCAATTTTTGATGCCAAGGAAGAAAAAATTCAGAAGGCCATAAATTTTTATAGAGAGCTTGGTTTTGGGAAAACAAGGACTTTCTGGAAAGCTCAAAGCGTCCTCTTTACATAGAGATCATTAATTTTTTTTGATAGAGTGTAAGGGGTCAATTTTAAGAAAACAGCCTATAGGATTATATAGTGCGAACTAGTAAATTTTAACTTGTGAAATTTATTAAATTTGATCTTCTTCCTATCTCATCATGTCAAATGAGACATGGGGATTGTTCTTGGATGAATTTAGGATGATTGTAAGGTTAATTAGTTTGATTGAGGATCAATTTAAAATTTCCAACATTTGATTTGAAAAGCATTTGTAAAAGCGGTTTGAGCCTGATTTTGCTAAGTTCTAAAATAGTTCCTCAAGTTTTTTTTGTCAAATTGAACTCATTTATACCCTATCATTTTAACTTTAATGTCTCAAAACTATTTCTTTCTTGTAGGTTCGAACTGTGCATTTTGGTTTAGATAATTGCCATTTTGAAATTACAAAAAGCACGAGGATCAAATTTTAAAGGATCTATTTGCCATTTTCATCTTCTAAGTATTAAAATTCATTCCAATTAAAATTTAATACATATAGTTGATTAAACTCAACTATTCTAAATATAAAAGCAATTCTAACTTCCATTTTTACACATTCCCAAAATACATAGTTCGATATTTTCTTCAAACAAATTTCTTCTTTCAAATAGAGGTTTCGAATATATTTCATGATCAGATTCAATACAATAATGCAATTTGAGAAAGGCATTACATTTGTTTATTGATTCCAAAAGACACCTTAGAACTTCCTTCTTTCATTTCTTCCAAAATCATATTATATACATGGCAAAAAATATATTTGCTTTCACGTGTTCCACTTTACCACTTTTCAAACAAATATTTCAGAGTGTGTAAAACATGGATTTCAATGGAATAACATCATTTGGAAAACACAAGACCATTTTCATTAATTTAAATGAACTCTTACAACTTCCTTTCCATTTGATTACAAAATGCGTATACAAAAACATGTATCATTCTTTCACATTGTTTCCAAAACATAATACAGAGTATAACTCTTTTACATTTCAAATTTCCACTTTTGCAATCGATACCACATCATTCCATTACAAAAATTTACAATGTCATCCACTTCAAGTGGGAAAGGTTACAATGAGATTTAATTTCACATGGACTCAAATTTGTCAAATCGTCTTTTCCTTGCTCGAACAACAACATGCATATTTTTATTCTTCTAAATTGTGATCACAACAAAATTAGGGAGAAAGGCAATGCTCTCCACCCAACCAAGACATCCAATGAAAAGGATAATCCATCCTTCTTCATTTGGCCCCAACAACAAAGCAATAGAAGATGAGATCCAACTCATGGCAACAATATTCTTCCAAAAACATACACACATCATTTTCACAATAAAACATAGTCCAAAACAGAATGTAGTTTACAATTACATTAAAACATACAAACAATACTAAGGCTTCATCAAGCAAGCCAAAGGAGCAAGGAACTATGGGGGAAGTTGTTTATGTCTCCTAATGGGAATTGGGTATCCACCTGTAACAAACCACCAATATAAAACATCTCCCATATATCCTTATGCCCTCCACAATCCCTCCTTATACCCCCACAAATTTCCTTATGCCCCCCACAAAGTAAGAAATGCAATGCAATTTATTTTCCAAGGTAGAAACCTATCCCAACTCCCTCCACAAGAATGCTGATGCTATTTGGCATTCCCTTATGCACCCCCTTAATGATTCCCCATAGCCTTCTCCTACACCACTTTTAAGGCGGTCTACCCAACTAGCCAACAAAAACAAAAAAATTCACCATTCCCACAAACATAAATAGGAATAAAAACATATATGAAGAGCTAAGCTCCTACCTCTCCATGGTAGATTTTGTTCCAATACAAAAAAATTTCAAAGTCAAAATACAGTCCCAAAATCACTAATGCCCAAGTATGAAATGATCTCCAATCTCCTCCAAAATCAACAAGAGCTCCAAACAGCCAAGGAAAATTCACCCCAAATGAAGTATGCCAAAAGTGAAAACAAGTAACCAAGTAACAGTATTCCCAAAAGCTCCTCCAAAGCAAGGGCTCCAATCAATAAGAAAATTCACCCCAAGGAAGCATTCCCAAAAGTTCAACAACCCAAAACAAAACAAGGAGTTCGAATTTTTAGAAGAGGCAAGAGAAGAGGATGAGGTGGATCCATGTAGGATGCCACATCACACATACTAAACTCCAACACAAAATTCAACTTCATTCTCCAATGCACATTAAAGAGGTGGGTGAATAATATGATAGTTTACTTACACACTCCAAAAAGGCCCACACCCCATAAGGACTGAATTTAATAAAATGTAAGAAGAGCACAATTAAAACTTATAATTTGTCTTCCTCAAAATGCATAAAGAAGGTCTAAATTCAACCCTCTAACCATAGGTATGGTTGGTAAATAAAATTAAGAGGTGTGGTAGAAGTTTTACTTGTCCCACAAGCCTCCAAAATCAGCCTCCAAGGACAAATTCGAATTTCAAGGAGGTGGAGTGTTTCATACTCCAAAATCTAACTTACACATACTTACACATCACTTACAAATTCTTACACATTACTTACCACATTTAATACAGAGCCAACAACTCATATAATTACTTTCTTATATCCCAATTTGATTAATTTATTTATTTTAACAATATGATTACTCACATTAATTCTCCACAATAAAAATAATAATGGAAGGGGTAAATGCATCACAAAATAAACACATGCAAATAATAATAAAAAGGAACCATCTAAAAAAAATACACAAAACCCCTTGGCCACATTCAATGGTAATCCCCCATGGGAATCCCTAACAAATACAAACACACATAAACTAAACATGTTGCCATGGTGACCTTATTAAATTCATGTAGAATTCCAATGTGGTTGGTCTCCAATCCCCGATGTTTTTTGTGATATTTTTAACCTGCAAAACAAAAATACCTCCTTCGGCCTCATGGCCATATCGAACATCCAAATGAATATAATATAATTTCAAAATCAGCAATATATATATTAATCACAACAAAATCCAGACAATCAACAATATCACTTGCAATTTCATTAGAACTATATAATCATCAATTTTAGATTCAATTTTCTCGAGTCTACTCAATATATCCAACTATCACATGTCCTAACAACATCCATATATATATATATATATATATAACAACATGTCAACATCTATATAAAATGTCTCTAATAATCATCATGCATCATATATGAATCGAGTCAACAATAATCCATGATCTCGACATCTAACACCATACTAAATCAAAACTATATTAATGTCCATAATTTAGTCAACGGTATCATGATCAATATCAAAAGTGTCAAAGGGAAGTGGGCACTATGTCATGATACTGATGAAGAAAGTTAGAATAGCTGAGGTGAGACATGAAATGATAGAATATGGACTGAACAAGGGTCGAAGGAAATCAATTTGATTCAAACATGAACAAGTGAGAGTTGGTTCTCCAAAATCAATGGTGATTCGATTGTTAGGTGATTGTGGCTAAGTATACGACTTGATCTCCATGAAGAACAAAGAAAATTATTCTTCCAATGCTTAGCATTTAATGTGTATTGAATTTGGGTAATTCATTTGATATTTTCTATGTGATTCCGAGTTTTAAGATGAAATACAATATTGAAGAAGGAAATGGATCGCTCTTTTTTGTTATGTTGAAATTTGTAAAAATAGAGGAAAATCTATTTTTCAAATCAGTTAATAAATAGATTATGAAATGCATAAAAAATGGTGTAATCAAGCCGAATACAGAAGGAACAATATCTGGAGCTAGTTGCATGTATTTAATGGGCGGATTCTCGGTGGTGAGCAACAAGGCGCACGCCACGTAACTTGAAGTGAAGGAATGGGTTGATTGTGGGAGACATTTGAGGGTGTTTCTTAAGTAAGAAAAGGATTTTTTCGAACTAAGTAAGAGCTTTAGAAGGGAGAATACGATGCAATCAAGCTAAGAAAGAGCTACAAAAGAAAACAAAGAGAAAATATGAGATCATATCAATGAAGTAAAGATTCATCGGATGAAAAGAGTATGTTAGCAACAAATTGATTGAGCGAAGGATCAAATCAGATGAGCAAAAGAGAGTGAAAAGAAGAACACAAAAATATATAGAAAGGTGATCATAATCTATTACAAAATCAATTGTTGTAACTAGATGATCAAAATGTATATGTAAATTAAGTCTAAGTTGTATCTTAGCATATTTGGGGTTTGGTTCTCCTTGTGGGGTTGGTGCCTTACTAAATAAATCTCTTGTGATGCGTAATATTCACTTGAGTTCTTTGTTGTGTGTAATATCAACAAAGGTGTAAGGGGTTGGTGCTCCTTGTGGGGTTGGTGCCTCACTAAAAAATCTTATAGGATGTGTAATATTCTTACAAGTCCTTGCTTTGTGTAATATAAGAAATGGTTTTGGTGGGATTTTCTCATTAAATGTTTTCCAGTAAACCTCTATGTTCATTGCTATTGTGCATAATGTATGTTCGATTAAATTCTCATAGTTTAAAACCACACATAATTAAAGGGTTAAAATTGGCATAAATATTTTTTTAATCTACATTGATTCACCCACCTCTTAGTGTTTGTGATCTTCAACAACATCCTACCAAACAATAGAAAAAGAGTTCCCGAAATGGAACCAAATGTAGCCTAGATTTTACCAGGAATAACCCAAGGCATGCTAACGTATCACTCGGCTGAATTGAGCACTCATCCAAAGCATGCAAGGGTACGGGTCCCTCTTTTATGAAAATTTTCTCAAGGAGTTAGCATGATTGAACATATATTTCAGATCCATTACAAATACTTGAGTATTCAATGGTGCATAAAATAGATCTACATCTTATCCATATGAAAGAATACTTAAATAAGAACTATAATCAGATTTACCATATGAAAACCATGCTTAGCTATGTCAAACACCAATATCCAGCCACAAAGATTCATTTTATTAATCACTTTGTGAAACATAGAATCTTCATACATCCATAATACTGAGTGTCCATAGTCACGCACTTTATCAAACCTATTGCATAAAATTAATACAAAAGTGTTGATGATAATGATACCAAACCGTGCAAATAAATACATATTTATAGGGGTGGGGAATTTCCCTTCACCACCCATGTACATTTCAAAAATAGGCTACATGCTAATAGTGATACCAAAGCATGTGAAAATTAATACACATTTATAGGGGTGGCGGGGTGATGATAATGATCTTGAACTGTGTGAATCAATACATATTTATAGGGTTGGGAATTTCCCTTCACCACCCATGCACCTTTCAAAAATAGGCTATATCTACTAATATCCATGCGCCCTTGCATGAGAATACAAAATCATGCAAGCTTACTAATAATATATTATCTAATAAAACAATTGTAGTATAATCCTATTATTATCTCCAAAACTCTACATGGAGCTAGATCTTCTACTAGTACCAAAATAGCCTTTGCACGGTCTTCAATCCTTCTACAAAATGTGCATTGCACTCCATGTCCAAAAGTAGCCCCAAAGCTCGTAGAATGACTAAGTCCTATTTCAAACCTTTCTTGGCATGCCCTATTTTGTTATACTTCTATGTGCTCTTACACACCTTGTGTCCATGCACAATCCTTATGTGATTTCATACTTGAGGTGTATTTCATTATATCAAAACCCACTAGATGTGAACTTGATATCATCGTGTCATCCTCATATAACCTCCTCATCACATCCTCTCTCTCTCTTTGTCTCATTAATACAAGTAAATCCCCTCTCCTCATGCTCACAATATGGTCATCCTATGTACATCCTCTAGGGTGATGGACATATCACCCATAGGAATCCAAAAAGTGTAGGTATAAGAGTCCCATATCTTAATCAAATCTAATAATAAACCTTGTTGTATGTGAATGCATTTGTAATAACACATCCCTAAAAACCTCACTACCTCTAAAAGTGCCTAATCGTCATTAGACATATCCTCTCTCACATGTGCTAATGCATCTAGAAATCGATGTATAATTGTCAACCTAGCCTTCACATGATTCCAAAAAATCATAAAAATCAATTATAACACATCCACATCAAGTTTTTATCAAAATACGACAATAGCTAACGATTAGGTATAATTCACTAGCAGTCCAACCCAATTGCTAGCAATTCACATAATTTTGAAAGTGTAGGAGTATCTAGTGATGCTTAGCCCATTGAGGCATGAGAATACTTGTAATAATATGTTACTGATCCTCTATCCTAGCATTAACCTTACCATACTTGTTGCAGAGTATGTTGATTAAGCTAAAATGTAAATATACGAGCCTAATCTAAATGCAAGATTGCAGTAAAAGAATGATAAATTAAGTACAAAAATACACTCAAGTAATTTAAGAAATAAAGTACCAAAACCTAAGTGTAAAGAGAGGATAAGAATCCTTAGCTGATTTGTAGAGTTCTAGAGAATGCAAAAGGTTCTAAATGAGATAAAGACAAAGAAATTATCGTTGCATCGAAGCTCAAAAAGTGTAGAAATGGAGGAACATGATGGGTGAGGTACCTACGAGAGGGTAAGGGGAACCATAGGCCTATTTCTTTGTGCTTAAGTCTACAAAAATTCTTATAAAAAATCCTACGAGGTGTCACAAGATGTTCTCCTTTTGTCACCTTTGATCGCTTCGAGGTCATGCCAATATCGTCGAGGTCACTTTGTAAACTGTAATAAAGTATGAACCTATTGTAGACACCACATTTTTTTAACCCACCTACTTCACATTATATGCACTTTATTAAATAAAATATATATAAAAATCACTTTCCTAAGTCACTTTAACCATACCTCTACTGAAATAATCGACCCTCCCATAAAATTACTATTTACTATCTCTAAAACCACCTAACCACTTGAAATTTACCATAACCATTTAAAAACAACCTAAATCTATTTTATTCCTATATGAAAACCTCTATAGCCCGTCAACAACCTCCCCATAACCACATTCCTTTGTCAAAAATATAAAATCCATGTATATAATCATTTTCAACCATTTTCTAAATGTTTTCCCCTGAAAAACTGGATCGCCAACGATTCTAAACTATCACTAGCGATTATAAATACACGTTTTATCTCTTTTAGGAGGAATCTTCATAAATCCATTGCTTGCATCTACACTACATTTTTATTCCTTATTGATTCCAAGACATTCCAAATATCATCACAATATTGTATCATCCTCAGAATCAACAATCTAACATTTTTATAGCCCTTTTCATGTGTCGACCTTTGGGAAGCACAACAACACACAACCAATCTCAAACAACTTCACTCAATGATTTGAGGCATATTTTAGCTCCATCTCACATCTAAAGGTATTTATCTACTCCATTTTATTAGTTACATTTTTTTAAACATTAAAAATAGTAAAAAAATCAATTTAGGCCTTCGTTTATTGTTTTTAATAAAATTGTCCATTTTATAAATAATTGCTAGCAATTACCACAATCACTAATGATTAGTCTAATCACCAATGATTCTTGACATAGTACATATTTTCAGAAATTTTCAAATTTATACATCACTGATGATCCATGTCAAACCATATCTTTTATCAAATTTTCAAGATATTATCATTTTTATCAATATATTTTCACTTAACTTATTTCCAAGCATGGTTTTCTCTTATATGGAAGTTCTGGCCATTCTCATCTAATTATAAGAATTTACGACCTTCCTATAGTTAAACAACCCTTTTTCTGGGAACAATACAACATCCTTCATCAATTGACTTTGTGTGCAATCCAATTTGCTCGATATTTAAGGCATAGACAAAAAGGTTGAGTTAATCCATTACATTCAAGAAGAGGCGAGGATTTCGGTATGAATACTTGAGTCTTTCTCGGTGCATCCACCCTTTCTGGGCCACCTTCGAAGTTATGAATGATTTACCTTTCAACCTTGAGTTCTTTGGCTTCTTATTTACTATCCATCTATCATTGTCTATTGTATATATTTATCATTATCTACATTGATCTACTTAATTGTCTAAAACCAAGATGACATCCTTGAGAAGTCCCTAGATTCTTGGGATCGGCCTTTACCAAGAAGATCATTTATCCATTCATATAATATCTTTTATTTAGTTTCTTTGATTTCAGAGTGCTTTTCGGTACAAGAGGAATTGCACATTCATTTGGACTCGACAACTTCAACCATCCATCAAGATCAACATCGGTCATCTTGTGGGTATCGTAAACTCCTCCATCTTTTGAGGTTGGTTAGTTCTTGTTATTTCATTTTATTAATTTATATTTTCAAAGAAAAACTCACTCAAACATTTTGGAATGTTGGGTGGGACATTAGTCCCTTTTTCTTTCATTTAATTTACTTTTTCATTCATCTAGGACTTCTAATTTGTAATCTCTAGCAACTTAGTTAAAATTTTAGCGATCGGTGAATCACACATGATTCTGTCGAGGGCCAACAATATATGTGAATGCTTTTGATTACTCGATTAATCATCCTCTAACATCCATTTTTACTTTTCTGTCTTATGTTTTTGCTAACCACGACATGTTCTTTGCTTTGGGAACATTTGTTTCTTTGAACTTTTGTTGTGCTAAAAGAAATAAATTAAAACTTAAAAATTAAAAAGGAAGTGAATTATAGGTGTGTTTATTTCCTTTCTTTTTCTTTCAAGTATTTCATTCTTATTTACTTTTCTCTTTGAAATAAATTGTTCTTTTGAGATTTAAAACAACATTTCATTCTACTTGATCACATAGTTTCGGGAGGTTAATATATTGCATTCACATAATCCCCCACACAACCAAATCAAATTAAACATAAATTGTATTGTGTTGATCAAACATAATGTCGCTCTAAGGAAAAGCCACACAAGGAATATGTGTACGGGAGCAAGGTGCATTTAAAGGCATGGAATGATAGAAAACAAATCACGCGTTTAGGAAATTTTGGCTCAAGACTTAGCCATTTTTATGGATACAAGCTATTTTTGAAGATAGCATGTGGAGCACGCATCGGGAAGGATACTTGTGAGATACATAAATTCTATTTTAGAAACAAGAAAGCTGAAAAAGCACCATGCATGGTTGTAGTTAATAATAGGATTACTTCTTCTAGTTAACTGTAGGATATCTATTATTAGCACACTTGCATGTGTGCATGTTATTGTAAAGGTGCATGGATATTACTAGCATGCGACCTATTTTAGGAAGTGCATAGGAGGTGAAGGAAATACCCCACTCCTATAAATATGTATTCAACCATGTAGCTGATACATATATGGATATAGGTATACATAGAGAGACAAGAGAATGGATGATTGTAGAGTTATGTTGTTGAATTTGATGCACACATGACTTATGGATATACTCTATAATATAAAAATCTTTTTTTTTATAGTGTTTAATGCAATGAATTATATTGGTTGAATAATGGTGTTAAACTTAAGCGAATCTGGTTCATGTTAATCTTATTATAGTTAATGTTTAATTCATGATTCACTAAGATCTAGATCTGGATTATGTATTGTGGAATGTTTATGTTTAATTATGGATCTGAATATGTCTCATCATCATCACACTAACATCCTACACAAGAGACCATACAGAGGGACTGGCACCTTTTTGCATTTTAGGTGAGTGCTCATCTCGGGTTGAGTAATGTGTCACCGTACTTGGGTCATCTATAGTAAATTCTAGGTTGCGTTATTGGTTCCATTGTCGGGACCTCTTTATCAATTGGCTTCATGATGTTTTGTGATGAAGATGTATTGGTTGACCTTGGTAAGTGTTGAAGAGTGGATAAGAGACCTAGAAGAAGAATACGCTCAGAGATTCAACATTGGATCTAAGTTTGACATGTGCGCATGGGTGGAGTAGAAATTATATATTTGTCTATACGAGAGCTTCTTCACTATCTTTCCAATAGGGCTATATGAGTGGTTGGTTGCTTATATGTCTAAAAGGGATTGGAGGTTTTGCACACTTATTTGGATGTGGGAAGAATTTCAAGCCCTATATGATGCTTTGATCTAATTTGGACATGTGTTGTAGATACTTGGTTCCGTGATGTTTTGAATAGCTATATTCGGAATACTCAATTTTCAATTATTATTGCCTAGAGGTAGCGTGAGTTTCGAGTTTTGCGTTGTCGGGGGAACTTATTTGTAAGGAGTGCATTTGGCAATCAAGATCTTGTTGGTAACCCTAAATTCGGAAGATAAGTGATGGCTAGATAAACCCCACCATGCGTGGGGGGCAAGAGAATGTTTTGTGAAATACGGCAAACACAGCAGTAGAGATAGAGGGAAGCAATGCAGCTCAAGTTCAATGAGGCACATGAGAGGGATTTGGCGAAGTAGTGTGAAGTTGCGAGAGAGGATGGTGTTGCGAGAAAGAAATGGATCATGAAGTATTTGAAGTTCACACAGAGGAATTGGAGCTAGGGAATTTTTACTTCCCCATACGGGAAAGCATGACAGGAACCCTCTTGAGCCTCTTATGAGAGTGTGCCGATAGAGATGACATGGGTGTAGGTACGCATCTAAATCTGCCTGGTGACCTAGCCCTTGTACTTGGATTTCTAGTTTCTAAGTACAACTAGTAGTCAAAAAGCTAGTTTGGGAAGTAGAATATCAAGTGGTGGAGTCGACCTATCGGCAAGAACGGGAGTGAATCAAATAGTAAGTATTTCAATGGTTGGGAAAACATCTTCTTTCTTATTTGAGGGACCGATTAAAGGCACTTTTTCAAGTGCGTCATCAACATAGAATATAGGCACACAAAAATTTGTCCTTACCACTAGGAGTATTACCACTTCTCGGTGTGGGAGTTTATTTTAGTAACACTATTGGGAAATAGGGTAGTGTCTCTTCTGGTTCAATCCTTACTATTGGTACCAAAATTTGTTCTCCTTTTCGGTCGAGTAGCATCAAAGGTATGACATGAATCTTGAAGGTAGATAGATCATGATGTGTGTCATTTTGCATCTGGGGATGTGATCTAAGCGGTACTTAGATTTGTGGAGAGATTGATAGAACTCAAATAGGACTTGATCTTGTCCTAACTATTTTAGGTTGTGCCTATCAACAAGGGTAAGAGAACCTATATTGCAGCCTCTGTTCTATGAAGGAGGTGAAAATATCCTTGTAATGTGCAAATTATGGAGATGGCCTTGAGAAAACATGATCAATTTTCCATTATTCATACTCAACAGAGTTGTCACTACTAAATGATGGAAATGCTTTCAAAACAAAGTGAGGCTGCTAAAGATGTGATATGATCCTGATTTTCTCTGTGCATTTTTGTAAATGGATTGTATTCTTTTGTTGGCACACAATGTAATGCATGGGTAGTATGGGGTAGGATTAGTTTTTAGAATGATTTTTGGTGGGATATTGACAAGACAAACTTGACTATGCCAGATCTTTAACAAAATCTACAACATTTGAACAACTATCGGATAAAATGCTTCAAAACAGGATGTTCTTTCAACCAGAAGAGATGCACAAATGGAAGCCCAGGCTTGCACTCTTCACACAATCTTTGAGACCTTAACACAAAATCTTGAGTTAAAGGACTTAATTAAACATCAAAATATCTGATCAAATCATTCCTAAGGTACCCCCAAAGGCTTACAAGTAATCTCTATCAACAAATGAAAGTCAAGTGATTTTAAACTGCTTATTTTCAATGTCGGATGAAAGCTCTTCGAAAAATAAAATTGAAAATGCCACTAAACTATCAATAAGGATGAGATCTGTGTGATTCCTAAAGATTTCAATGCAAGATTGCAACAAGAATAAGGAAAACTATTTGCAAACACTTAAAAATGATAATAGACACCATATTGCCCAAAATAACATAAATTAATTCAAAATCTTGTTAAATTCATTAGCAAGGAGAGTCTTAACAACAATCTCAGATTTGTTTGATGGCTATACACTTGTAACCAACTCAAAATGAATGAAGATCTAACACATAAGACATTAACCAGGTTTCTTGGAAGGTTTCTCAGAAGATGAGCTTCTCTCAAAAATTTCTAGTGATTTTCAACTTCCCGACCATTCTGCAATGTCTCAAAACATGCATTATATATCTCTCTATTACATTTGATCCTTCTTTCCCAAGAAAAGAATATCCTATGGCATCTTAGTTTGTTACAAATTTACTCATGATTTTTTAAAGTGAAACTTAACCAATTTTGCGAGGAAAAGATGCCGGGCATGCAAAAAGGCAAATCATTACAAATCTTCATCATTCCTTGAAGTGGAGGCACATTTTTCATCTTTCAAAGCATTCAGACCCCTTCCTTTCATTATTTCATCCTTATCCCTCCAAAATTTGACTCTGCTAACTTTTGGATTTGATATTTCATGTTTTTGCTCAAGCCGAACAAAATTTCATTTCAAAAATACCTCAGATCTGAAATTGAATTTTCAAATTGATTCCATTGATCCTTAAAGGCAAAAACAACATGAATTTGTCAAAAAATCGATGAAAATTGATGCAAAAGACGCATCTCCAAACTTCTTGGAGCTCAAATGGAGGTCAAACTAAAAATGCATAGTTGTCGTTGATCTACCTTTCTCCCTTAAATCTGAGCCCTCCACGTGTCAAAATGCAATTAGAAATGGGTTTGGGATCACTTTTTGATGTTTTAACACTTTTGGAAAAAAGTAAAATTTTTGACATTTTTCTCCTCCCCTCGGCCCTTGAGATTTGGCGCTAACACATGGTACAATATGATTGGATCTGGGGTTGTGGCTTGATTCTACACATTTCTACCTTTTTGGAAAAATCAATTTTTTCCAAAAAATCTCCGCGGGCCCGCATCTCCGCAAGACATGTGTCCTCATGTGATTGGCTACGGGGCAATGCTTCTCATTTACATTTTGACAATATTTCACCAAAGGAAAATTTTCAATATTTCCTCCGCACTCCCACACCTCTGTCTTTCCCCTTCCACGTGTCCATCTGGGTTTTTCTATGGAGCAGTGCTTTAATTTTTTACCTTAACCCATTTTGCAAAAAATGGAAAAAATCTCAAGTTTCCCCCGAGGCCCAAAGTTATGCCCCTTTCCGCAACGTGTCACCTCCTCGGTTCGTTGCAGAGCCACACTTCAAATTATCTCTTTAACTCATTTTACCAAAAAGGCATATTTTCATTTTTTTCTCTGGCGTCCCGCACTTCCCTCTACCCTTGCCACGTGTCTCTCAGTGATTGGATTGGTGGACTGCGGCCCTTTCGCAACCTTCGTCCCTTTTTGCCAAAAAACCAAAAAAATTCTAAGTCCTCCGTGACCTTCCATCCCCGCCTACCACATGTCCTCCTCGAATGTATGTGGGCCTTGGGAATTTTTGTTTTATTTCCACATATTTTCCAAATTTCCCTAAGGCACAAAATAACTCACCCATCTGCCTTCACTCTGCCTGCGACATGTATACCTCCTCTGGGACTGCGGAGCTGCGGGGTAATTTTCACTTTTTCCAAAACACAAAAAACGTTTATTTTTAGAAAAAACCCATGATCCTTTCCCAATTACAATTGGCCATGTCTGAAAACGTATAGGAGCTAAGAAATTGATGGGAAAAGGATGCTTGTATGATCGTAAAAAATGCAAAAATTGTCGAGATGCCGAGTTTGATTTTTTCTTTGTGGGTGAAGAATTTTTCAATCAAAAGACAAATGAAAAGTGTTTTTAGGCAATTTACAACCATGGAAAGGGATATTTGAGGGAAAATAAGTATAAAATGAACAATTTTGAGCTCCAAAGACCGGGAAACAATGAAAAAATGGTAGAGGCTTTTGAAACAAGAAAAATTAGGGCAAAAACACTCTTCTCCATAGCAAATTAGGGCAAGGTAATGATTTTACAAACAATTCAATGCATATGAATGGAGAAAAAACATTATATCATCCATCTCAAAAGGGAAAAACGTTTCAGGGCATGTAGAGCAAAGGGAAAAACATTGCAAAATGATGGAGGGTCAAAATGGGCACCAACACTTACTACAGGTGGCTCTGGATCCGGTGGATCTCGAGGTAGAGGTAACATAGGAGGTTAAGTCCTGGGGGAAAGGTCCTCACCAACCCTAGAATATGTACATGGAGATGTCACTTAATCTTCTAAAATACATAAAGATAAAAGATGCTTCTGAGCATGTGCATATGTGTGAAATACTGTGGCGCGCAAAAGGGATCATGACTTCGAGTGCAAGTCAAGTCGGTTTGCCACTACATTACGGAGTGCAAACACATTTGGTAGAAGAATTTTGACCCTGATCAAATTTGTATGGATTATGCGGCCTTATGAGAAGCTTCTCTCAAGGAATTTCATATCCTGAATTTGAGCGAGGAAGAGCATAAGCATGCTTAAAGATATCAAGTAGGGAACTACTGAAAGTGTTAGAGACTATGATGCTCATTTCAAAACATTATTATTAAAGCTTTCGTATGATATCCATGAAATTTAGCATGCACAATGGTTTTTCAAAGGTTTGATCACACCATTTAGGAGGACGTTATCATATAAGACGTACGAGATCCATGTGAAGTGCTTGAAGCAGTGTTGCATGTTGAAGCAGTCAAAATTATAGACATTGGGGTAAGCCCATTCCTTGAGGCTTAGATTACATGTAATGGCCAAGCAGTTGGAAAATATATCGGCCAATTTAGCATATGAGATGCGCACGGGAGTTTGGTGTACAGATTGTGAAGTGTAAGGGCACACTATGGATAGTTTTCCCCACAGATCAGACGCTCATTATTTTTGAATACTGCGAGATATGTAATTTAGACCACGATGCAAGCCACTACCCACTATTGCAGCACATGATAAGGAAGAAAGTATCTTTCTATTGCAATCTTTTTCCATTCCATGACTCATAATCTGAAGATTACAAACTAATTGATCATATCCATAATGCCATTGGCATTGGTGTACTGACAGCACAAGGGTTGCAAATAAATATAAAGATAAAAATGAGCACCACAATCAAGGTCACACTTAAGGGCACTATAATCGAACGAAGTGCACTTTGATGGAAGTCATGGAAGAGGTTGAGGATACCATGGTGGATTTCGAGGCCGAGGTCATGGTGGTGGACAAAGTGATTTCCCTCAAACAACATGTTATACGTGCGGATCTCGACTACTACGGCGACATGAATGTCCTCGAATATTACTTATTCTTTTTGTTGGAAGAATAATAACTATGAGGAATACCTAGACTTATATGAGCATCTTAGCAAGCAACATTAATAGGAAAACAAGGGCGTTGGGATGGTTCAAATATAATGCACCATACATAATCAATGGATGCAGAGAAATGGAACCGGAACCGAGAGGTTGTACTATGAAGATCACTACATGTGTTGAACTCACATGCATCAGAAAACAATGTAGCTGTTGTTGCAGACTCACAAAGCACCCCGGATGCGAGATCGGGCTTCTAGGGTGATCATTCTAGCATCCGCAGTGTGATTGCACAACATGGAAACATCTCTCAGCGTGGGGACTTGTAAAACTGAGAGAGGAATCTCCAGATTAGAGGCTGGTTCCTCAAACTCCTCTAACTTAGATCTATATTTTGCAAAACTACAGAGGTTCAGATCCTAATCCTACTCTAAACTACAAGGAGACAGGGATGGGAATGCAAAAATATGAAACTAACTAAAGGTGGTGATGCACCAAAAGGAGTGGTGAAACATTTCTGTCAAGCAAGTAGACACAGACCAAAGTTTACAACATAAAACATACAGACATGATCGGATATAAGTTAGGATTTGAAATGAAGCAAATAATACAAATAAAGGGTGAAACCATTCACAAAGCTTGCATTATCATTTCCAGTGTCAAAATCACTGCATTACAACCTTAGAGAGGTAAAAACTGTTACAATCCTTTGGAGAGGTCGATTCTTGTATCAATCACTTGCTGGAGGTGAAAGAAGAACTCTGCTATCTCCAAATTGTTCTTCTTTTTTTTGAAATGAGCCAAATCTGGCTTTTACATTGCATGGGTCGAGCCCGGGGGACAGAAAACGTACAAAACATGGGAGCCCATCCCTCCTTGACTACAGATGCATTAAAACAGCATGGGGGAACCTTACAAACCCATACCCTGTCATTTTGACCGGATTAAAGGAGAAAGCGACCCATTACGCATCGCATTAAATTGTCATTGGAATGTCACTTCGGCCATGAACATGCGTCGAGCTATTTCTCGATTTTCTATCTCTAGAATGCACCAATACTCAAGATTAACCCCAGAATCATGTAGATAATTTTACAAGCTTTCTGTTGATATAAAGAACGTGCCAATCCGAGCTCTGGATCAAAAGATATGGAGATTTGAAGATCTAGGGCACAAAACAGGTGAAAGCGGATTTTTAAAATTTCTTCCCACACCCTGCCACCTGGATGACACGTGGCATGCATTGATTAGTCATGTGATTCTCTCTCCTTCACTTACCTGCGGGTTTTTCCTTGAATTTTGACCTTCTTTGATTCTTGGGACTTTTTCCACCTTTTCCCGTGCTCCTGCCACTTGGACGACACGTGGCATGATCTTGTTGGAGGACAGGGCACGGGGTCTTACTTCACTTTTACCCCTTTTTGGTGAACTCGGCCAAATTCTCTAACTTCTCCCCGAGCTCCACTTCCTGCTCCATTGGACACGTGTCCAATTCCTATTGGCTCGGGCTGCCCCTTCAAAACTCACCCTTTGACTTTTGGACTTTTCCCTTGTGACACGTGTCATCTCCTGGTTGGTCCGTGGTCTGCCGGATCTTTCGCGTCCATAGCGTCTTTTTGTCCCAGATGTCCCAGTGCTTTGCAGGACAAATTCTTCCAGTTCAACCGATTCGGCCGGTTCGCGTCCTTTTGTCCCACTTGTCACGAATGTTTGGTGTGAAAGTTCTCCTTTTCGGTGATCCAGGGTGTTTCGCGTACTCACGGCCCGAATGTCCCAAACTGTTGGTCAATTTTTTTCCTTTTCAGGTGAACCGGCCAGTTCGCGTCCTTCGCGCACTCACGGCCTAGATGTCCCTGTGCGAAAGTTTCTCGCCCGGCCGAACGGCGGTTCGGGTCCATTTGTCCCAGATGTCCCTTTCTTTGTTTGGGCCACTGAAATCTTTTCGGTCGATCCGCGCCTTGGCGTCCCAAATGTCCCACTTGTTCCTAGGACAAGGACTTAGCCAATTTTCACAATTTTTTTCTGGCCCAAGCTTATTTTCTGCAACTTTCTCACATTTTCTCAGAGCTTGTTCTTTTCGACCTGGACAGGGAAGTTAGAAAAATTTCTGAAGGGACCCTAGAACATGATTTTTTCCCTGGATCAATCAATTTTCCTGGGACTTGAGAATCTTGATGTATGTTATCAATTCAACCCTGGGGGGTGAAATTGGATAACAATTTGGCGACTCAGTGGGGTCATCTGCCTACTAGATGAAAAGACCAGTTGCCTGAAGCAGTCCATTGGGCATGGAGTCATCGAATATTCTGTTTAGGACCCTAACTGACTCAGAATGTGCAAGGAGGAAGATGGAATGTTACCTGATGAAAGCAAGGACTGCAAAACATCTCCATGGACAGCAAGCTGTGCCAAAGCACTTAGGGAAAACAAAGCTAACCTACAGCAAAACAATGTGCATAAGCACTTGGAGGAAAGAAAAATCTAATTTAATATTTATAGAGGTAGTGAACTTCCCTCTAGAAAGCGATGCTTGAGGTAGATTCCATTGACTGGAATCTACGACTCTTCACCATCCAATGAGGCCAATTGGAAGGCATTGCTGTTTTTGCACTTTGTGACCATGTATGGGCCACTCCAAATGGCATCAAATTTTGAATGCCTTCCTGGTTTTTCTCTGTCCACATCCCATTTCAGCACTAGGTCTCCAACTTGAAAAGATCTATCTTTGGCCTTCCTATCAAAGGTCTTCTTGATCAAAGCTTGATCCTTTTCCATTGCTTGGGATGCCTGATTTCTGATCTCTTGCAGCTCCATCAACTCTACATACCTCATTTCCATGGGCTCAAATTCAAGTAACTCCAGCTGCTTCATGAGTTCCAATGTTGGCAACTCAAGTGACATGGGCAAGATTGCCTCTCTTCCATAGACAAACCTAAATGGAGAGTTACATGTGGATCTTTTCGGAGTGATCCTATCAGCCCATAAGGCTGATTTCAGCTTGGTATGCCAAGACCTCTGATTCTCATCAAGAGTTCTCCTAATGATCTTCAACAAGTTCTTGTTTGTAGACTCGGCCTGGCCATTACCCTGAGGGTAATAGTTCGATGAAGTGCTTAGGTAAATACCGTTCTTGATGCCCACTCAGTCACCTTAGATCCAATGAATGCCAATGCATTATCAGAGATTATTGTGGCAGGTACACCAAATCTGGTTGTTATTCCCTCATAAAAGTCTAAGATGCTAGACTCATTTGCCTCTTTGAGTGCTACTGCTTCTGTCCATTTGGTGAAGTAGTCTGTGGCTGTCAAAATCCATTTATGCCCTTGGCTTGAATTGGGATTAATGACTCCAATGAAGTCCAAACCCCATTGCATGAATGGATGGTCAAGCTGAGATCGGATGTAATGGAAGGGCAGCAAGTCTTTCTTTTCTGTGAAGAATGCACAATTCTTACACCTCTTGATCCATGCATAGCAATCCTTTGAAGATTTTAGGCCAATAATAACCAGCCTTCATGATTTTTAGAGCTGTCACTCTTGGCACAAAATGGCCACCAGCTGGTCTACCATGAAACTCTTCCAACACCCTTTGAATATGAGTTGTGCTAATGCATCTCAACAAGACTCCATTCACATCTTTCTTGAACAAAACTCCATCAACAATGGCGTACGGACAGACTTACGCAACCTGAAGTGTCTCCTTTGGGCCTTGGATGGATAGGGATTCCACATTGATATATTGGCGTTAGTCTTCTTCATCTGTTCAATGATACTGAATGGTGATGAAGGATCTCTCTGTTGTTCTTTGGTTTGCACGTTTACTCCTTGCACGTGGGCAGCAACGGTGGCATTTGAGTTGGCCTAGGGGCTGTTCTTGGCTGCCCTTATGTATTTGAAATTGGACTCGCTTGCCAATCATTTGTGGAGCCGTGGGAAGTTGTGGATTGGTGGGGCTAATGGCTGTTCTTCACCCAAATTTCTTCTCTTTGACCTTGTGTTGGCTGCAACACCTTGAGAAACTTCGATTCATGCCACGAAATCTTCTTCTTGCCAGTTTACCAATGTGGTGTCATTTGGGGCTGATTCTGTTGGAATGTTTCTTGTTGTTGACTATTTCCTTGACTGCCCTCGCCCTCCACACCAGTAGTTGTCACCATCAATGCTTGATTGAGAGCACCATTGAAACACATGGATTGGTTATGAGGCTTGTTCCATGGAAAGCACCAATCATATTCTTGGGCCATGTTATTTTGTGTTGGCACTAATGCCTTAGAGGAAGATATGGAATTTGGATTATAGGGCTGGAATGGTCTATTGGCTGGAGGCCTTGTTTGGCTCACATTTGCAGCTAGATTAGGTGGTCTTTGTGGTTGGTATGGCTGCCTATTAGGCTGAGCTTGGGGTTGATAAGAAGGTCTGAAACCTTGGGCTTCTTTGTCTTTTGATAGTAACTTGACTCATTTCCCAAATTTTACAAGCTGTTTCATGACCTCTTGGAGTTCATTTGGGGCACTTGGAGATGAAGTGGAAGCTTCATTTGAACTCTGATTTCTAGGAGTGGGAACAGGGGCCAAAGTGGGTGCTTGGCTAGTGCTTGGATTTTCTAAGTTTGGATACAAGGGCATGGGAGGCCTAGGAGCCAGTTTACCAGCTTGAATAAGATAGTTTTCAGCCCTAATGGCAATGCTATAAGCCATAGGGATAGTTATGCCTCCCATAGATTGAATCAACATAGAAATATCAGAATTTAAAGCTTTAAGGTAATATAGAAAAGCACCTTCTGCTTTGTTGGCCTGACTGCCACTGGAATCCTATCCCAAGACCTTTGAAATCTAAAGTTGAAGTCGAGTCAATTGCTCGTTGGGAGCTCTTTTGATAGTTGTCAGCTACTCCAAAAGAGACAAGTTGTCTCCCTTCTCTCCAAATTGCTCGTGAAGTGCAATACACAGCTGATTCCAGTTTGTGATAGAACCAACTACAAGGCTCCTAAACCATTGTAATGCTTTACCCTTAAAGGAAGATGCAGTAACTTGTGACCACTTGCATTTCATTGATTTCATGGATTGCATAAAGGTTAGCAATATCTTTAACATGATCACTGAGTAAATCGATTTTCTCTAGTGAAGTAGGGAATGTTCTTCAAAGCTGCGATAGGAAGCTGGATGTTGTGTATTAAGAGCAAGTGGGCTCTTTGCTGTGAAGTTGACGTAGGGATTGTTCTAAGCCATTCGATTGGTCTTAAAACCTTTGTTGAGTGAATGAAAGGTCTACCAGGTGGAGGAGTTGAGAGAGTTCTGTTTGGTGGAGATGGAGACCTTTGAATCCTTCTTCCTCTTTGCCTTCTTCTTGGAGATAACTACAGGTATTCAAATAGCACTTCTTCTTCTCCAACTCTTGACCTTGTGGTGATTCTTCTCATGAGTTTTCAGGCCTGCACTGCTGAAACCAGTTGATTCTTCCCCTTGGAGTCGCCAGATATGCAAATAATAGCTCTTATAAGCAAGAAAACTACAGCAGATGCATATAAACTTTCTTGCGCATGATAAAAATGAGACCTCTAGGTCCCACCCGGCGTGCCAAAACTGTTGTTGCAGACTCACAGCACCCCTGGATGCAGATCAGGCTTCTAGGGTGATCACTCTAGCATCCAGTGTGATTGCACAACATGGAAACCTCTCTCCAAGCGTGGGGACTTGTAAAACTGAGAGAGGAATCTTGAGATTAGAGGCTGGTTCCTCAAACTCCTCTAACTTAGATCTATATTTTGTAAAACTACAGAGGTTCAGATCCTAATCCTACTCTAAACTGCAAGGAGACATGGATAGGAATGTAAAAATATGAAACTAACTAAAGGTGGTGATGCACCAAAAGGAGTGGTGAAACATTTCTGTCAAGCAAGTAGACACAGACCAAAGTTTACAACATAAAACATACACAGACTAATCAGATATAAGTTAGGATTTGAAATGAAGCAAATAATACAAATAAAGGCTGAAAACCATTCACAAAGCTTGCATTATCATTTCCAGTGTCAAAATCTTTGCATTACAACCTTAGAGAGGTAAAGCCATTACAATCCTTTGGAGAGGTCTAATTCTTGTATCAATCACTTGCTGGAGGTGAAAGAAGAACTCTGCTATCTCCAAATTTTTCTTCTTTTTTTTGAAATGAGCCAAATCTGGCTTTTACATTGCATGGGTCGAGCCCAGGGGACAGAAAACATACAAAACATGGGAGCCCATCCCTTCTTGACTGTAGATGCATTAAAATGGCATGTGGGAACCTTACAAATCCATACCCTATCATTTTGGTGGATTACGGAGAAGGTGACCCATTCTACACTAAATTTGGTCATTTGGAATGTCACTTCGGCCATGAACACATGTCGAGCTGTTTCTCAATTTTCTCTCTATATCTTTGCACCAAAACTTGAGATTAACCCCGAGAATCATGTAGAGAATTTTATAAGCTTTAGTTGATATAAAGAATGTGCCAATCGAGCTCTAGATCAAAGATATGGAGATTTGAAGATCTAGGGCACAAAGCAGTGAAAGCGGATTTTTAAAATTTCTTCCCACGCCCTGCCACCTGGATGACACGTGGCATGCATTAATTGGTCACGTGATTCTCTCTCCTTCGCTTACTCATGGGTTTTTCCTTGAATTTTGACCTTTTTGATGATTTTGGGACTTTTTCCACCTTTTCCGTGCTCCCGCCACTTGGACAACACGTGGCATGATCTTGTTGGAGGACAGGGCGCGGGGTCTTACTTCACTTTTACCCCTTTTTGGCGAACTCGGCCAAATTCTCTAACTTCTCCCTGAGCTCCGCACTTCCCTGCTCCATTGGACATGTGTCCAATTCCTATTGGCTCGGGCTGCCCCTTCAAAACTCACCCTTTGACTTTTGGACTTTTCCCTTGTGACACGTGTCATCTCCTAGTTGGTCTGCGGGTCTGCCGGCTCTTTCACGTCCACCGCATCTTTTTGTCCCGGATGTCCCAGTGCTTCACGGGACAAATTCTTCTAGTTCACCTGATTTGGCTGGTTCGCGTCCTTTTGTCCCACTTGTCCTGAATGTTTGGTGTGAAAGTTCTCCTTTTCGGTGATCCAGGCGGTTCGCGTACTCACGGCGGAATGTCCCAAACTGTTGGTTGATTTTTTCCTTTTTTGGGCGAACCGGCCGGTTTGCGTCATTCGTGTACTCACGGCCCAGATGTCCCTGTGCGAAAATTTCCCGTTCGCCAAAGGTGGTTCGGGTCCATTTGTCCCAGATGTCCCTTTTCTTTGTTTGGGCTGCTGAAGGCTTTCGGCCCGATCCGCTCCTTGGCGTCCCAAATGTCCCACTTGTTCCTAGGACAAGGACTTAGCCGATTTTCACAATTTTTTTCGGCCCAAGCTTATTTTCTCGCTGACTTTCTTGCATTTTCTCGAGCTTGTTCTTTTCGACCTGGACAGGGAAGTTAGAAAAATTTCTGAAGGGACCCTAGAACATGATTTTTGCCCTGGATCAATCAATTTTCCTTGGACTTGAGAATCTTGATGTATGTTATCAATTCAACCCTGCGGGGGTGAAATTGGATAACGAAGAATAAAATCCTACTATTACTAAGGAGGAGTTTTTGCATGCTCAATGTAGATACCTAAAATATTCTTACACTTAGAATTTCATCCAATCCATTTAATTAACGACACTTCGTTAATTCCCCATTATTCGCTTGATTCTCGGATGCCCATGCACAACACCTTCTCAGTCGTATTCCTCCTATAATTAGCTTGTTTGGCTAATATATCTCTTATTAGCTAAACATTCCTCCTTTTGACCATTCATAACATCCCTAGTTACTGTCTATACCACGTCTATTGGCTTTATGGGCTATCTATCGGTCCACGATTGATTATCAGGACCCCTCCCAACTCTCAATAAGTCTCTAATCACTTTCTAATCAAGTTTAACTAGCCTAAACCAAGCTTATTTAAGCCTAAATCATGTTTATCCTAATCTAATCCTAAAGTGGTTTTTAGACTTTAGTCCCACACGCACCCAAATTCCAAATTCTTCCAAACCAAAAACTATAAATACTAGGCTAAGCCTACCCATTCAAACACACAACTTTACATAATTAAAAGCCAAAACAAGCCTAAGAAAGCTTAAGAGCTCATTTGCATTAGCCAAGCTAATAAGGCATTTGATCTAAAGCTTTCTTTCCTCCATTATTGAGCTAATTCCTCCATTTGAATCCATAAACCATGTTTTGAGTAATATGGAGAGAACCATTGGCCTTGAATTCATTAATGGGGAGACTCCATTTTTGAAAGCTTGAAAATCATAAATAGTTAACCACCCCTTTGATTTCTAAGTTGATATTTTTAGGTTCAATTTCTTAAATTAAGCAATCTAAAGAGTAGATAGTACTATATATGATAGGTTTTGATGTTTTTGTCAAACTTATGATGTATGTATAGGATTAACCCTTGTATATCAATTATCTCATGGTGCATGCATGAGTAAAGCAAAGCTTTGATGTTCTTTAGCCTCATTCCATAGCTTGTGCAACTTTCCATTGCATACATTTGGCACACCCGGTGGAGCATCCTCCATTCTACTCATTTTTCTACTATCCCTCGAAAAAAAAATCTACTTGTTTATGCTTGTCTACTTTATTTTAAGTGACATTATTTACACCACCTCAAAGAGGGGAAAATGTAGACACCTAAAATATGCTTACACTTAGCATTTCATCCAATCCATTCAATTAACGACACTTCGTTAATTCCCCATTCTTCGCTCCATTCTTGGATGCTCATGCACGACACCTTCTTAGTCGCATTCCTCTTATAATAAGCTTGTTTGGCTAATATATCTCTTATTAGCTAAACATTCCTCCTTTCAACCATTCATAACCTCCCTAGTTCTCTCTAGACCACTTCTATTGGCTTCTAAGCTATCTATCAGTCACGATTGGTTATCAAACCCCTCCCAACTCTTAATAAGTCTCTAAGCACTTGCTAATCAAGTTTAACTAGCCTAAACCAAGCTTATCTAAGCCTAAAGCATATTTATCCTAATCTAATCCTAAATTTCTTTTAGACTTTAGTCCCACATGCACCCAAATTCTAAATTCTTCCAAACCAAAACTATAAACATAAGGCTAAGCCTACCGATTAAAACACACAAGTTTACATAATTCAAATCCAAAACAAGCCTAAGAAAGCTTAAAAGCTCATTTGCATTAGCGAAGCTAATAACGCATTTGATCTTAAGCTTTCCTTCCTCCATTGTTGAGTTAATTCCTCCATTTCCATCCGTAAACCATATTACGAGTAATATGGAGAGAACCATTGGCCTTGTAGCCATTAATGGGGAGACTCCATTCTTGAAAGCTTGAAAACCATAAACAATTAACCACCCCTTTGGTTGCTAATTTGATCTTTTTAGGTTCAATTTCTTAAATTAAGCAATATAAAGAGTAGAGTGTAGTATATATGCTAGGTTTTAATGTTTTTGTCAAAGTTATGATGCATGTATAGGATTAATCCTTATTTATCTCTTATCTCATGGTGTATGGATGAGTAAAGCAAAGATTTGAGGTTCTTTAGCCTCATTCCATAGCTTGTGAAACTTTCCATTACATACATTTGGCACACCTAGTGGGGCATCCTCCATTCTACTCATTTTTCTTCTATCCCTTCAAAAAAATTCTACTTGTTTATGCTTGTCTACTTTCTTATAAGTGATGTTACTTACACCACCTCAAAGAGGGAAAATGTAGACACCTAAAATATGCTTACACTAAGCATTTCATCCAATCCATTCAATTAATGACACTTCGTTAATTCACCATTCTTTGCTCCATTATCGGATTCCCATGGATGACACCTTCTCAATCACATTCCTCCTATATTCAGCTTGATTGGCTAATATCTCTCTTATTTGCTGAACATTCCTCCTTTCGACCATTCATAACCTCCCTAGTTCTCTCTAGACAACTTCTATTGGCCCGGAGGCTATGTATCGATCATGATTGGTTATCCAGAACCCTCTAAACTCTCAATAAGTCTCTAATAACTTGCTAATCAAGTTTAACTAGCCTAAACCAAGCTTATCTATGCCTAAAGCATGTTTATCCTAATCTTATCCTAAAGTGTTTTTAGACTTTAGTCCCCCGTATGCACCCAATTTCCAAATTCTTACAAACCAAAAACTATAAATACAAGGCTAACACTACCCATTCAAACACACAAATTTACATAATTCAAAGGCAAAACAAGCCTAAGAAAGCTTAAGAGCTCATTTGCATTAGCTAAGCTAATAATGCATTTGATCTAAAACTTTCCTTCCTCCGTTTTTGAGCTAATTCCACCATTTTCATCCATAAACCAAGTTTTGAGTAATATGGAGAGAACCATTGGCCTTGAAGCCATTAATGGGAGACTCCATTTTGAAAGCTTGAAAACCATAAACAACTAACCACCCCTTCGATTGTTAAGTTGATCTTTTAGGGTAAAATTCTTAAATTAAGCAATCTAAAGAGTAGAGAGTAGTATAAATGCTAGGTTTTTATGTTTCTGTAAAGGTTATGATGCATGTATAGGATTAACCCTTATTTATCTCTTATATCATGGTGCATGGATAAGTAAAGCAAAGTTTTGAGGTTCTTTAGCCTCAATCCATAGCTTGTGCAACTTTTCATTACATACATTTAGCACGCCTAGTGGGGCATCCTCCATTCTACTCATTTTTCTTCTATCCCTTCAAAAAATTTATACTTTTTTATGTTTTTCTACTTTCTTTGAAGTGACGTTAGTTATGCCACCTCAAAGAGGGGAAAATATAAACACCTAAAATATTGTTACACTTAGAATTTCATCTAATCCATTCAATTAACGACACTTCGCTAATTCCCCATTCTTCTTTCCATTCTCGGATGCCCATGCACGACACTTTATTGGTCGCATTCCTCCTATAATCAACTTGTTTGGCTACTATCTCTCTTATTAGCTAAACATTCCTCCTTTCATTGTTCATAAGTTTCCTAGTTCTCTCTAGACCACTTTTATTGGCTTCATAGGCTATCTATCATTCACCATTGGTTATCCAGGACCCCTCACAACTCTCAATAAGTATCTAATCACTTGTTAATGAAGTTCAACTAGCCTAAAACAAGCTTATCTAAGCCTAAAGCATGTTTATCCTAATCTAATTTTAAATTTCTTTTTAGATTTTAGTCCCACATGCACCAAAATTCTAAATTCTTCCAAATGAAAAACTATAAATACAAGGATAAGCCTACCCATTAAAAGAAACAAATTTACATAATTCAAAGCCAAAAAAATCCTAAGAAAGCTTAAAAGCTCATTTGCATTAG
The DNA here is from genome assembly GCA_018340775.1 of Taxus wallichiana var. yunnanensis. Lineage (NCBI taxonomy): Eukaryota > Viridiplantae > Streptophyta > Pinopsida > Cupressales > Taxaceae > Taxus > Taxus wallichiana. The sequence goes on along the minus strand of CM031241.1, from coordinate 316,699,782 downwards.
CCAAACTAATAAGGCATTTGATCTAAAGCTTTCCTTCCTCCATTGTTGAGCTAATTCCTCCATTTGCATCCATAAACCAAGTTTTGAGTAATATGGAGAGAACCATTGGCCTTGAAGCCATTAATGGGGAGACTCCATTCTTGAAATCTTGAAAACTATAAACAATTAACCACCCCTTTGATTGCTAAGTTGATCTTTTTAGGTTGAATTTCTTAAATTAAGCAATATAAAGAGTTGAGAGTAGTATATATGCTAGGTTTTGATGTTTTTGTGAAAGTTATGATGCATGTATAGGATTAACCCTTGTTTATCTCTTATCTTAGGGTGTATTGATGAGTAAAGATAAGCTTTGAGGTTCCTTAGCCTCATTCCATAGCTTGTGCAACTTTCGATTGCATACATTTGGCATGCCTGGTGGGGCATCCTCCATTCTACTTATTTTTCTTATATTCCTTCAAAAAAATTCTAGTTGTTTATGCTTTTATACTTTATTTGAATAGGCGTTACTTACGTTACCTCAAAGATGGGAAAATGTAGACACCTAAAATATGCTTACACTTAGCAATTCATCCAATCTATTCAATTAAAAACACTTCGTTAATTCCCCATTCTTTGCTTCATTCTCAGATGCCCATGCACGACACCTTCTAGGTGACATTCCTCCTATAATCAGCTTGTTTGGCTAATATCTATCTTACTAGCTAAACATTCCTCCTTTCAACCATTCATAACTTCCCTAGTTCTCTCTAGACAACTTCTATTGGCTTCATAGACTATCTATCAGTCCACGATTGGTTATCCAGGACCCTCAAACTCTCAATAAGTCTCTAATCACTTGGTAATCAAGTTTAACTAGCCTAAACCAAGCTTATCTAAGCCTAAAGCATGTTTATCCTAATCTAATCCTAAAGTGCTTTTTAGACTTTAGTCCCACATGCACCCAAATTCCAAATTCTTCCAAATCAAAAACTATAAATACAAGGATAAGCCTACCTATTCAAACACACAAATTTATATAATTCAAAGCCAAAACAATCTGAAGAAAGATTAAGAGCTCATTTTCATTAGCCAAGTTAATAAGGCATTTGATCTAAAGCTTTCCTTCCTTAATTGTTGAGCTAATTCCTCCATTTACATCCATAATCCAATTTTTGAGTAATATGGAGAGAACCATTAGCCATGAAGCCATTAATGGGGAGACTCCATTCTTGAAATCTTGAAAACCATAAACAATTAACCACCCCTTTGATTGCTAAGTTGATCTTTTTAGGTTCAATTTCTTAAATTAAGTAATCTAAAGAGTAGAGAGTAGTATATATGCTAGGTTTTGATGTTTTTGTCAAAGTTATGATGCATGTATAGGATTAACTCTTTTTTATCTCTTATCTCACGATGCATGGATGAGTAAAGTAAAGCTTTGAGGTTCTTTAGCCTCATTACATAGGTTGAGCAACTTTCTATTGCATACATTTGGCACGCCCATTGGGGCATCCTCCATTCTACTCATTTTTATTCTACCCCTTCAAAATAATTTTACTTGTTTATTCTTGTCTACTTCTATGAAGTGACGTTACTTACACCACCTCAAAGAGGGAAAATGTAGACACCTAAAATATGCTTACACTTAGCATTTCATCCAATCTGTTCAATTAACGACACTTCGATAATTCGCCATTCTTCACTCTATTTCTCGATGCTGTGCATGACACCTTCTCGGTCGCATTCCTCCTATAATTAGCTTGTTTGGCTAATATCTCTCTTACTAGCTAAACATTCCTCCTTTCGACCATTCATAACCTCCCTAGTTCTCTCTAGAACACTTTTATTGGCTTCATAGGCTATCTATCAATCACGATTGGTTATTTAGACCCCTCCCAACTCTCGGTAAGTCTCTAATAACTTGCTAATTAAGATTAACTAGCCTAAACCAAGCTTATCTAAGCCTAAACATGTTTATTCTAATATAATCTTAAAGTTCTTTTTAGAATTTAGTCCCACATGCACCCAATTCCAAATTCTTCCAAACCAAAAACTATAAATACAAGGCTAAGCCTACTATTCAAACACACAACTTTACATAATTCAAAGCCATAAAAATCCGAAGAAATCTTAAGAGCTCATTTGCATTATCCAAGATAATAAAGCATTTGATCTTAAACTTTCCTTCCTCCATTGTTGAGCTAATTCCTCCATTTGCATCCATAAACCAAGTTTTGAGTAATATGGAGAGAACTATTGGCCTTGAAGCCATTAGTGAGGAGACTCCATTCTTTAAAGCTTGAAAACCATAAACAACTAACCACCCCTTAGATTGCTAAGTTTATCTTTTGAGGTTCAATTTCTTAAATTAAGCAATCTAAAGAGTAGAGAGTAGTATATATGCTAGGTTTTAATGTTTTTGTCAAAGTTATGATGCACGTATAGGATTAACCCTTGTTTATCTATTATCTCATGGTGCATGGATGGGTAAAGAAAATATTTGAGGTTCTTTAGCCTCATTCCATAGCTTGTGTAACTTTCCATTGCATACATTTGGCACGCCCGTGTGGGGCATCCTCCATTCTACTCATTTTTCTTCTATCTCTTCAAAAACATTATGCTTGTTTATGCTTTTCTACTTTCTTTGAGGTGACGTTACTTACACCACCTCGAAGAGAGGGAAAATGTACACACCTAAAATATGCTTACACTTAGCATTTCATCCAATCCATTCAATTAATGACACTTCGTTAATTACCCATTCTTCGCTTCATTCTCGGATGCCGTGCACAACACCTTCTCGGTCGCATTGCTCCTATAATCATCTTGTTTGGCTAATAACTCTTTTATTAGCTAAACATTCCTCCTTTGACCATTCATAACCTCCATAGTTCTCTCTAGACCATATCTTTTTGCTTCATAGGCTATCTATCAGTCACGATTGGTTATCAGGACCCCCTGCCAACTCTCAATAAGTCTCTAATCACTTGCTAATCAAGTTTAACTAGCCTAAACCAAGCTTATCTAAGTGTAAAGTATGTTTATCCTAATCTAATCCTAAAGTGCTTTTAGACTTTAGTCCCACATGCACCGAATTCTAAATTCTTCCAAACCAAAACTATAAATACAATTCTAAGCCTACCCATTCAAACACACAACTTTACATAATTTAAAGCCAAAAAAAGCCTAAGAAAAAGCTTTAGAGCTCATTTTCATTAGCCAAGCTAATAAGACATTTGATCTAAAGCTTTCCTTCCTCCATTGTTGAGCTAATTCCTCTATTTGCATCCATAAACCAAGTTTTGATTAATATGGAGAGTACCATTGGCCTTGAAGCCATTATGGGGAGAATCCATTCTTGAAAGCTAGAAAAGCATAAACAATTAACCACCCCTTTGATTACTAGATTGATCTTTTTAGGTTCAATTTCTTAAATTAAGCAATCTAAAGAGTAGAGGGTAGTATATATGCTAGGTTTTGATGTTTTTGTCAAAGTTATGATGCATGTATAGGATTAACCCTTGTTTATCTCTTATCTCATGGTGCATGGATGAGTAAAACAAAGCTTTGAGGTTCTTTAGCCTCATTCCATAGCTTGTGAAACATTCCATTGCATACATTTGGCACGCCCGATGGACCATCCTCCATTCTACTCATTTTTCTTCTATCCCTTCAAGAATTTTCTACTTGTTTTATGCTTTTCTACTTTCTTTGAAGAGATGCTAGTTATGCCACTTCAAAGTGGATAAAATGTAGACACCTTAAATATGCTTAAACTTAGAATTTCATCAATCCATTCAATTAATGACACTTTGTTAATTCCCCATTTTTTGCTCCATTCTCGATGCCCATGCATGACACCTTCTCGTCGCGTTCCACATATAATCAGCTTCTTTGGTTAATATCCCTGTTATTAGCTAAACATTCCTCCTTTTGACCATTCATAACCTCCCTATTTCTCTCTAGACCACTTCTATTGACTTCATAGGCTATCTATTAGTCACAATTGGTTATCCGGACCCCTCCCAACTCTCAATAAGTCTCTAATCACTTGCTAATCACTAGCCTAAACCAAGCTTATCTAAGCCTAAAGCATGTTTATCCTAATCTAATCCTAAAATGTACACACCTAAAATATGCTTACACTTAGCATTTCATCCAATCCATTCAATTAATGACACTTTTTTAATTACCCATTATTTGCTTCATTCTCAGATGCCCGTGCACGACACCTTCTCGGTCGCATTCCTCCTATAATCATCTTGTTTGGCTAATAACTCTTTTATTAGCTAAACATTCCTCCTTTCGACCATTCATAACCTCCATAGTTCTCTCTAGACCATATCTATTTGCTTCATAGGCTATCTATCGGTCACGATTGGTTATCCAGACCTCCCAACTCTCAATAAGTCTCTAATCACTTGCTAATCAAGTTTAACTAGCCTAAACCAAGCTTATCTAAGCATAAATCATGTTTATCCTAATCTAATCCTAAAGTTGTTTTTAGACTTTAGTCCACATGCACCCAAATTCTAAATTCTTCCAAACCAAAAACTATAAATACAATACTATGCCTACCCATTCAAACACACAACTTTACATAATTTAAAGCCAAAAAAATCCTAAGAAAAATCTTAAGAGCTCATTTTCATTAGCCAAGCTAATAAGGGATTTGATTTAAAGATTTCCTTCCTCCATTGTTGAGCTAATTCCTTCATTTGCATCCATAAACCAAGTTTTGAGTAATATTGAGAGAACCATTGGCCTTGAAGTCACTAATGGGAAGACTCCATTTTTGAAAAGTTGAAAACCATAAACAATTAGCCATCCCTTTGATTGCTAAGTTGGTCTTTTTTATGTTCAATTTCTTAAATTAAGCAATCTAAAGAGTAGAGAGTAGTATATATGCTAGGTTTTGATGTTTTTGTCAAAGTTAAGATGCATGTATAGGATTAACCCTTGTTTATCTCTTATCTCATGGTGCATTGATGAGTAAAGCAAAGCTTTGAGGTTATTTAGTCTCATTCCACAGCTTGTGCAGCTTTCCATTGCATACATTTGGCATGCACGATGGACCATCCTCCATTCTACTCATTTTTCTTCTATCCCTTCAAGAATTTTTTACTTGTTTATGCTTTTCTACTTTCTTTGAAGTGATGTTACTTATGCCACCTCAAAGAGGGGAAAATGTAGACACTGAAATATGCTTAAACTTATAATCTCATACAATCCATTCAATTAATGACACTTTGTTAATTCCCCATTCTTCGCTCCATTCTCGATGCCCATGCACGACACCTTCTCGGTTGCATTCCTCCTATAATCAACTTTTTTGGCTAATATCTCTCTTATTAGCTAAACATTCCTCCTTTTGACCATTCATAACCTCCCTAGTTATCTCTAGACCACTTCTATTGACTTCATAGGCTATCTATCAGTCACAATTGGTTATGCAGACCCCTCCCACCTCTCAATAAGTCTCTAATCACTTGCTAATCAATTTTAACTAGCCTAAACCAAGATTATCTAAGCCTAAAACATGTTTATCCTAATCTAATCCTAAAGTGCTTCTTAGACTTTAGTCCCACATGCACCCAAATAAAAATTCTTCCAAAAAAAAAAGTATAAATACAAGGCTAAGCCTATGCATTCAAACACACAACTTTACATAATTCAAAGCCAAAAATCATAAGAAAGCTTAAGAGCTCATTTGCATTAGCCAAGCTAATAAGGCATTTGATGTAAATCTTTCCTTCCTCTATTGTTGAGCTAATACCTCCATTTGCATCCATAAACCATGTTTTGAGTAATATGGAGAGAACCATGGGCCTTGAAGCCATTAATGGGGAGACTCCATTCTTGAAAGCTTCAAAACCATAAACAACTAGCCACCCCTTTGATTGCTAAGTTGATATTTTTAGGTTCAATTTCTTAAATTAAGCAATCTAAAGAGTAGAGAGTAGTATGTATGCTAGGTTTTGATGTTTTTTTAAAAGTTATGAGGAATGTATAGGATTAACCCTTATTTATCTCTTATCTCATAGTGCATGGATGAGTAAAGTAAAGCTTTGAGGTTCTTTAGCCTCATTGCATAGGTTGTGCAAATTTCTATTGCATACATTTGGCACGCCAGTGGGGCATCCTCCATTCTACTCATTTTTCTTCTACCCCTTCAAAATTATTCTACTTCTTTATTCTTTTCTACTTTCATGAAGTGACGTTACTTACGCCACCTCAAAGAGGGAAAATGTAGACACCTAAAATATGCTTACACTTAGCATTTCATTTAATCCATTCAATTAACGACACTTCGTTAATTCCTATTCTTCGCTCTATTCTCTCGATGCCTATGCACGACACCTTCTCAGTCACATTCCTCATATAATTAGCTTTTTTGGCTAATATCTCTCTTACTAGCTAAACATTCCTCCTTTCGACCATTCGTAACCTCCCTAGTTCTCTCTAGAACACTTCTATTGGCTTCATAGGCTATCTATCAGTCCACGATTGGTTATCCAAACCCCACCCAACTCTCGGTAAGTCTCTAATCACTTGCCAATCAAGTTTAACTAGCCTAACCCAAGCTTATCTAAGCCTAAAGCATGTCTATCCTAATCTAATCCTCAAGACCTTTTTCGACTTTAGTCCCACATATACCCAAATTCAAAATTCTTCCAAACCAAAAATATAAATACAAGGCTAAGCCTACCCATTCAAACACAGAACTTTACATAATTCAAAACCAAAACAAGCGTTAGAAAGCTTAAGAGCTCATTTGCATTAGCTAATCTAATAAGACATTTGATCTAAAGCTTTCCTTCCTCCATTGTTGAGCTAATTCCTCCATTTGCATCCATAAACAATGTTTTGAGTAATATAGAGAGAACCATGGGTCTTGAAGCCATTAATGGGGATAATCCATTCTTGAAAGCTAGAAAACAATAAAAAATTAACCACCCCTTTGATTTCTAAGTTGATCTTTTTAGGTTCAATTTCTTAAATTAAGCAATCTAAAAGAGTAGAGAGTAGTATATATGCTAGGTTTTGATGTTTTTGTCAAAGTTATGATGCATGTTTAAGATTAACCCTTGTTTATCTCTTATCTCATGGTGCATGGATGAGTAAAGCAAAGCATTGAGGTTCTATAGCCTCATTCCATAGCTTGTGCAACTTTCCATTGCATACATTTGGCACGCTTGGTGGGGCATCCTCCATTCTACTCATTTTTCTTCTATCCCTTCAAAAACTTCTACTTGTTTATTCTTGTCTAATTTATTTGAAGGGTTGTTACTTACATCACCTCTAAGAGTGGAAAATGTTGACACCTAAAATATGCTTAAACTTATCATTTCATCCAATCCATTCAATTAATGACACTTCGTTAATTCCCCATTCTTCGCTAAATTCTCGGATGCCAATGCACGACTCCTTCTCGGTTGCATTCCTACTATAATCAGATTGTTTGGGTAATATCTCTCTTATTAGTTAAACATTCCTCCTTTTGGCCATTCATAACCTCCTAGATCTCTCTAAACCACTTCAATTGGCTTCATAAGCTATCTATCGGTCATGATTGGTTATCTAGTCCCCTCCCAACTCTCAATAAGTCTCTAATCACTTGCTAATTAAGTTTAACTAGCCTAAACCAAGCTTATCTAAGCCTAAATCATGTTTATCCTAATCTAATCCTAAAGTGATTCTTAGACTTTAGTCCCAGTATGTGCCCAAATTCCAAATTCTTCCAAACCAAAACTATAAATACAAGGGTAAGCCTACCTATTCAAACATAAAATTTTACATAATTAAAAGCCAAAACAAGCCTAAGAAAGCTTAAGTGCTCATTTTCATTAGCCAAGCTAATAAGGCATTTGATTTAAAGCTTTCCTTCCTCCATTGTTTAGCTAATTCCTCCATTTGCATCCATAAACCAAGTTTTGAGTAATATGGAGAGAACCATTGGCCTTGAAGCCATTAATAGGAAAACTCCTTTCTTGAAAGGTTGAAAACTATAAAAAACTAACCACCCCTTTGATTGCTAAGTTGATCTTTTTAGGTTCAATTTCTTAAATTATCCAATCTAAAGAGTAGAGAGTAGTATATATGCTAGGTTTTGATGTTTTTTTCAAAGTTATGAGGCATGTATAGGATTAACCATTGTTTATCTCTTATCTCATGCGCATGCATGAGTAAAGTAAAGCTTTGAGGTTCTTTAGCCTCATTTCATAGCTTGTAAAATTTTCTATTGCATACATTTGGCACGCCTTGTGGGGCATCCTCCATTCTACTCATTTTTCTTCTACCCCTTCAAAAAAATCTACTTATTTATTCTTGTCTACTTTCATGAAGTGACATTACTTACGCCACCTCAAAGAGGGGAAAATGTAGACACCTAAAATATGCTTATACTTAGCATTTCATCAATCCGTTCAATTAACGACACTTCGTTAATTCCCCATTCTTTGCTTTATTCTCGATGAATGTGCACGAAACCTTCTCGTCGCATTCCTCTTATAATTAACTTGTTTCGCTAATATCTCTCTTACTAGCTAAACATTCCTCCTTTCAACCATTCATAACCTCCCTAGTTCTCTCTAGACCACTTCTATTGGCTTCATAGGCTATTTATCAGTCACGATTAGTTATCTAGACCCCTCCTAACTCTCAATAAGTCTCTAATAACTTGATAATCAAGTTTAACTAGCCTAAACCAAGCTTATCTAAGCCTAAAGCATGTTTATCCTAATCTAATCCTAAAGTTCTTTTTAGAATTTAGTCCCACATGGACCTAAATTCCAAATTCTTCCAAACCAAAAACTATAAATACAAGGCTAAGCCTACCCATTCAAACACACAACTTTACATAATTGAAGGCAAAACAAGCGTAAGAAAGCTTAAGAGCTCATTTGCATTAGCCAAGCTAATAAGACATTTGATCTAAAGCTTTCCTTCCTCCATTGTTTAGCTAATTCCTCAATTTTCATCCATAAACCATGTTTTGAGTAATATGGAGAGAACCATTGGTCTTGAAGCCATTAATGGGGAGACTCCATTATTGAAAGCTTGAAAACCATAAACAATTAACCACCCCATTAATTGCTAACTTGATATTTTTAGGTTCAATTTCTTAAATTAAGCAATATAAAGAGTAGAGAGTAGTATATATGCTAGGTTTTGATGTTTTATTCAAAGTTATGATGCATGTATACGATTAACCCTTGTTTATCTCTTATCTCAAGGTGCATGGATGAGTAAAGAAAATCATCGAAGTTCTTTACCCTCATTCCATAGCTTGTGAAACTTTCCATTGCATACATTTGGCACGTCCGGTCAGGGCATCCTCCATTACACTCATTTTCTTCTACCCCTTCAAAAACTTTGTAATTTCCTATGCTTTTCTACTTTCTTTGAAGTGATGCGTTACTTAATCCACCTTATAAAGGGGCAAATGTAGACACCTAAAATATGCTTACACTTAGAATTTCATCTAATCCATTCAATTAATGAAACTTCATTAATTATTCATTCTTCATTCCATTCTCGGATGTCCATGCATGACACCTTATCAGTCGCATTCCTCCTATAATCAGCTTGTTTGGCTAATATCTCTCTAATTAGCTAAACATTCCTCCTTTGAACCATTCATAATCTCCCTAGTTCTATCTATACCACTTCTATTGGCTTCATAGGCTATGTATCGAGTCACGATTGGTTATCCAGGACCCCTCCTAACTCTCAATAAGTCTCTAATAACTTGGTAATCAAATTTAACTAGCCTAAACCAAGCTTATCTAAGCCTAAAGCATGTTTATCCCAATCTAATCCTAAAGTGATTTTTAGACTTTAGTCCCACATGCACCCAAATTCAAAATTATTCCAAGCCAAAAACTATAAATACAAGGCTAAGCCTACACATTCAAACACACAAATTTACATAATTCAAAGCAAAAACAAGCCTTAGAAAGCTTAAGAGCTCATTTGCATTATCCAAGCTAATAAGACATTTGATCTAAAGCTTTCCTTCCTCCATTGTTGAGCTAATTCCTCTATTTGCATCCATAAACCAAGTTTTGATTAATATGGAGAGTACCATTGGCCTTGAAGCCATTATGGGGAGAATCCATTCTTGAAAGCTAGAAAAGCATAAACAATTAACCACCCCTTTGATTACTAGATTGATCTTTTTAGGTTCAATTTCTTAAATTAAGAAATCTAAAGAGTAGAGGGTAGTATATATGCTAGGTTTTGATGTTTTTGTCAAAGTTATGATGCATGTATAGGATTAACCCTTGTTTATCTCTTATCTCATGGTGCATGGATGAGTAAAGCAAAGCTTTGAGGTTCTTTAGACTCTTTCCATAGCTTGTGCAACTTTTCATTGCATACATTTGGCACGCTTGGTGGGGCATCCTCCATTCTACTAATTTTTCTTCTATCCCTTCAAAAAAATTCTACTTGTTTATGCTTGTCTACTTTCTTTCAAGTGATGATATTACGTCACCCTAAAGAGGGGCAAATGTAGATACCTAAAATATGCTTACACTTAGCATTTCATCCAATCCATTCAATTAACGACACTTCGTTAATTCCCCATTCTTCGCTCTATTCTCGATGCTGTGCACGACACCTTCTCAGTCACATTCCTCCTATAATTAGCTTGTTTGGCTAATATCTCTCTTACTAGCTAAACATTCCTCCTTTTGACCATTCGTAACCTCCCTAGTTCTCTCTAGAACACTTCTATTGGCTTCATAGGCTATCTATCGGTCACGATTGGTTATCCAAACCCCACCCAACTCTCGGTAAGTCTCTAATCACTTGCAAATCAAGTTTAACTAGCCTAAACCAAGCTTATCTAAGCCTAAAGAATGTTTATCCTAATATAATAATAAATTGCTTTTTAGACTTTAGTCCTACATGCACCCAAATTCTAAATTCGTCTAAACCAAAATATATAAATACAAGGCTAAGCCTACCCATTCAAACACACAACTTTACATAATTCAAAGCCAAAACAAGCCTAAAAATATTAAGAGCTCATTTTCATTAGCCAAGTTAATAAGGCATTTGATCTAAAGCTTTCCTTCCTCCATTTACATCCGTAAACCATGTTTTGAGTAATATGGAGAGAACCATTGGCCTTAAAGCCATTAATGTGGAAACTCCATTATTGAAAGCTTGAAAACCATAAACAATTAACCACACCTTTGATTGCTAATTTGATCTTTTTAGGTTCAATTTCTAAATTTAAGCAATCTAAAGAGTAGAGAGTAGTATATATACTAGGTTTTGATGTTTTTACAAAGTTATGAAGCATGTATAGGATTAACCCTTATTTATCTCTTATCTCACGGTGGATGGATGAGTAAAGCAAATATTTGAGGTTCTTTAGTCTCATTCCATAGCTTATGCAACTTTCCATTGCATACATTTGGCACACACGGTGGGAATCCTCCATTATACTCATTTTTCTTCTACCCCTTCGAAAATTTTCTACTTGTTTATGATTATCTACTTTCTTTGAAGTGACATTACTTATACCACCTCAAAGAGGGGCAAATGTAGACACCTAAAATATGCTTACACTTAGCATTTCATCTAATCTATTTAATTAACGACACTTCGTTAATTCCCTTTCTTTGCTCCATTCTCGGATGCCCATGCATGACACCTTATCGATCGCATTCCTCCTATAATCAGCTTGTTTGGCTAATATCTCTCTTATTAGCTAAATATTCCTCCTTTCAACCATTCACAACTTCCTAGTTCTCTCTAGACCACTTCTATTGGCTTCTTAGGCTATCTATCATCGGTCTTGATTGGTTATCCGGACCTCCCAACTCTCAATAAATCTCTAATCACTTGCTAATCAAATTTATAAAGCCTAAACCAAGTTTATCTAAGCCTAAAGCATGTTTATCCTAATCTAATAATAAAGTGCTTTTTAGACTTTAGTCCCACATGCACCCAAATTCTAAATTATTCCAAACCAAAAACTATAAATACAAGGCTAAGCCTACCCATTCAAACACACAACTTTAAATAATTCAAAGCCAAAACAAGACTATGAAAGATTAAGAGCTCATTTGCATTAGCAAAACTAATAAGGCATTTGATCTAAAGGTTTCCTTCCTCCATTGTTGAGCTAATTCCTCCATTTGCATCTGTAAACCATGTTTTGAGTAATATGGAGAGATCCATTGGCCTCAAAGCCATTAATGGGGAGACTCCATTCTTGAAAGCTTGAAAACCATAAATAATTAACCACCCCTTTGATTGCTAATTTAATATTTTTAGGTTCAATTTCTTAAATTAAGCCATCTAAGGAGTAGAGAGTAGTATATATGCTAGGCTTTGATGTTTTTTTCAAAGTTATGATGCATGTATAGGATTAACCCTTGTTTATCTCTTATCTCATAGTGCATGGATGAGTAAAGAAAAGATTTGAGGTTCTTTAGCCTCATTCCATAGCTTGTGCAACTTCCCATTGCATACATTTGGCACGCCCGATGGGGCATCCTCCATTCTACTAATTTTTCTTCTATCCCTTCAAAAATTTTCTACTTGTTTATATTTGTCTTCTTTCTTTGAAGTGACGTTACTTACACCACATCAAAGAGGGAAATGTAGACACCTAAAATATACATACACTTAGAATTTCATCAATCCATTCAATTAATGACACTTCATTAATTCCCCATTCTTCGCTCCATTCTCGGATGCCCATGCACAACACCTTCTCAGTCACATTCCTCCTATAATCAACTTGTTTGGCTAATATCTCTCTTATTATCTAAACATACCTCATTTCGACCATTCATAACCTCCCTAGTTCTCTCTAGACCATTTCTATTGGCTTCATAGGCTATCTATCAGTCACGATTGGTTATCCAGGACCCCTCCTAACTCTCAATAAGTCTCTAGTCACTTGATAATAAAGTTTAACTAGCCTAAAGCATGTTTATCCTAATCTAATCCTAAAGTTCTTAATAGACTTTAGTCCCACATGCACCCAAATTTCAAATTCTTCCAAACTAAAAACTATAAATACAAGGCTAAGCCTACCCATTCAGACACACAACTTTACATAATTAAAAGCCAAAACAAGCCTAAGAAAGCTTAAGAGCTCATTTGCATTGTCCAAGCTAATAAGGCATTTGATCTAAAGCTTTCTTTCCTCCATTTACATCCGGACACCAAGTTTGGATTAATATCGAGAGAACCAGTGGCCTTGAAGCCATTAATTGGGATACTCCATTCTTGAAAGCTTGAAAACCATAAACAATTAACCACCCTTTTGTTTGCTAAGTTGATCTTTTTAGGTTCAATTTCTTAAATTAAGCAATCTAAAGAGTAGAGAGTAGTATATAAGCTAGGTTTTGATGTTTTTGTCAAAGTTATGATGCATGTATTGGATTAAAATTTATTTATCTCTTATCTCATGGTGCATGGATGATTAAAGAAAAGATTTAATGTTCTTCGGCCTCATTCCATAGCTTGTGCAACTTTCCATTGCACACATTTGGCATGCCCAGTGGGGCATCCTCCATTCTACTAATTTTTCTTCTATCCCTTCAAAACTTTTCTACTAGTTTATGCTTTTCTACTTTCTTTGAAGTGACGTTACTTATGCCACCTCAAAGAGGGGAAAATCTAGACACCTAAAATATGCTTACACTTAGCATTTCGTCCAATCCATTCAATTAATGAGACTTTGTTAATTCCCCATTCTTCGCTGCATTCTTGGATTCCCATGCACGACACCTTCTCGGTTGCATTCCTCCTATAATCAGCTTGTTTAGCTAATATCTCTCTTATTATCTAAACATTCCTCCTTTCAACCATTCATAACCTCCTAGTTATCTCTAGACCACTTCTATTGGCTTCATATGCTATCTATCATTCACGATTGGTTATCTAGACCCCTCCCAACTATCAATAAGTCTCTAATCACTTGCTAATCAAGCTTAACTAGCCTAAACCAAGCTTATCTAAGCCTAAAGAATGTTTATCCTAATCTAATCCTAAAGTGTTTTTAGACTTTAGTCCCACATGCACCCAAATTCTAAATTATTCCAAACCAAAAGCTATAAATACAAGGTTAAGCCACCAATTCAAACACACCACTTTACATAATTCAAAGCCAACACAAGCCTAAGAAAGCTTAAGAGCTCATTTTCATTAAGGAATTTTATCTAAAGCTTTCCTTCCTCCATTGTTGAGCTAATTCCTCCATTGCATCCATAAACCAAGTTTTGAGTAATCTGGAGAGAACCACTAGCCTTGAAGCCGTTGATGGGGAAACTCCATTCGTGAAAGCCTTAAAACCATAAACAATTAACCACCCCTTTGATTTCTAAGTTGATCTTTTTAGGGTCAATTTCTTAAATTAATAAATCTAAAGAGTAGAGAGTAGTATATATGCTGCTAGGTTTTGATGTTTTTGTCAAAGTTATGATGCATGTATAGGATTAACCCTTGTTTATCTCTTATCTCATAGTGCATGGAGGATTAAAGCAAAGCTTTGAGGTTCTTTAGCCTCATTCCATAGCTTGTGCAACTTTCCATTGCATACATTTGGCACACCGGTGCGACATCCTCTATTATACTCATTTTCATATATCCCTTGAAAAATATTCTACTTGTCTATGCTTGTCTCTTGTCTTTGAAGTGCGTTACTTACACCACCTCAAAGAGGGAAAATATAGACACCTAAAATATGCTTACATTTTGAATTTCATCCAATCCATTTAATTAATGCACTTCGTTAATTCCCCATTCTTAGCTCCATTCTCGGATGCCCATGCATAACACGTTCGGTCGCATTCCTCCTATAATTAGCTTGTTTGGCTAATATCTCTCTTATTATCTAAGCATTCCTCCTTTCGACCATTAATAACCTCTGTATTTTTTTCTAGACCACTTCTATTGGTTTCATATGCTATCTATCAGTCCACGATTGGTTATCAGACCCCTCCCGACTCTCAATAAGTATCTAATCACTTGCTAATTAAGTTTAACTAGCCTAAACCAAGATTATCTAAGCCTAAAGCATGTTTATCCTAATCTAATCATAAAGGTATTTTTAGAATTTAGTCCACATGCACCCAAATTCCAAATTATTCCAAACCAAAAACTATAAATACAAGGCTAAGCCTACCCATTCAAACACACAAATTTACATAATTCTAAGCCAAAACAAGCCTAATAAAGGTTAAGAGCTCATTTTCATTAGCCAAGATATTAAGGCATTTGATCTAAAGCTTTCCTTCCTCCATTGTTGAGCTAATTCCTCCATTTGCATCCATAAACCATGTTTTAAGTAATATGGAGAGAACCATTGGCCTTGAAGCCATTAATGGGGAGACTCCATTATTGAAAGCTTGAAAACCATAAACAATTAACCACCCCTTTGATTGCTAAGTTGATCTTTTTAGGTTCAATTTCTTAAATTAAGCAATCTAAAGAGGTGAGAGTAATATATATGCTAGGTTTTGATGTTTTTTCAAAGTTATGATGCATGTATAGGATTAAACCTTGTTTATCTCTTATCTCATGGTGCATGGATAAGTAAAGCAAATCTTTAAGGTTCTTCGACCTCATTCCATAGCTTGTGCAACTTTCCATTGCACACATTTGGCACGCTTGATACTTTCTAGAAACACCTTTTGTATTCTACACAAATCACATGGAATTGAAATAATTGGTGAACAAACCCATTTCTACAAGAGCGCATATGTCTATGGGTGTTATTATTTTAGGAATTTTACTTTATAGTGGTGGTAAAGCTGGGTAAAAGTATGTTTGTCTAAAATTATTTGTTAAGGATTCAATCGGGGAGAGGACATGCAGAATATTGAAGATAACATGCCCAATTTCCAACCATACAAGTTAAACTATGTGCCCTTGGAGTTAGAAGATATTGTTGTAATTTTATTCATAGGTATGGCACTAGAAGGAATGAAAGCTTTGGATAAGAAATAACTTGTGATTTGTGTCGTGCCTTACATGTTGATCAATTGTGACGTATACAAACTAGGCGAGAGATGAAGT
Organism: Taxus wallichiana var. yunnanensis; assembly: GCA_018340775.1. Classification (NCBI taxonomy): domain Eukaryota; kingdom Viridiplantae; phylum Streptophyta; class Pinopsida; order Cupressales; family Taxaceae; genus Taxus; species Taxus wallichiana. The sequence continues at coordinate 316,683,753 of CM031241.1, read as the reverse complement.
ATTGCGCGATGTGTACTAGAACATGAGCACATAACTATCATGGATGAGGCTCATGGTGGTATTGAAGGTGGGAATTATGTAGGTGATACCACCACACACAAAATTCTACTCCTTTGGTTTATGGTGGGAGACTTTGTATAAATATTGTAAAGAGTATTGTAAGGTGTGTGATCATTTTTAGTACCTTGGAAAACACGGGTAGAGAGATGAAATGCTCTTGAGACCTATTACTTGTGCGAGCCATTTGAGAAATGGGACATTGAATTTATGGGTCCTATTTCCCTAGCCACACATAGAACTAGATCATGCTATATCATCACTTGCATAGATTAGCTTAGCGAGATGGGCGAGAATTAGCACCTATAAGGGATTGTACATCTGCTACAGTAGAAATATTTTTATGGGAAAATATTCATACCAGATATAGTTTCCCATTAATTTTGACAAGTGATAGGGGAACACATTTCTTGAATGATACTATTAGGATACTATTGGATGAATTTATGGTCACACACCATAAAACAAAACCATATCACCCTAAAGGAAATGGGACTACTAGATCCTTCAAAGCAAGATATTGAGCAGGACATTGACCAACAATTTTTATGTTAGAAAGAAGGATTGGGATGATAAAGCTTCGCTCTACTTTGGGCATATAGGATAACCTATAAACGGTTGAATAAGGCCACACCCTTTTAGTTAGTGTTTGGTGTAGAAGCAGTTCTTCCCATGGAGTTCATGTTACCTTATTTGTGTATTGTGCATGAGAGAGGTTTAGCTAATGAACAAGCATTGGAAGAAATAATTCAAAAATTAATACAACTAGATGAGAGGTGCGTCATAGGACGTTGGATTTAGAAGCGGGAAAAGTATAGGTAGAAAGCATGGAATGATAAAAACATTAAGAACAAGAAGCTTGAGGTTGGGTAGAATGTATTTCGAGTGTGATTCAAAGTTTCTACGCCATCTAGGAAAGCTTAATACGCATTGGTGGGCCGTATATTATCACTCACATACTTGAATTAGGTGCATGTCAATTAGAGATGCTTGATGGCACATGGTTTCCCGATTACTTCAACGGAAGTAAGTTTAAGACCTACTATAAATAAGCCTTCTTGGTGTTTATAATAAGGTAGTACTTTCGGTTAGGGTAGATTTACTTTTCTTTATTTCCCTTTACATATTTCCTTCTTCGTCACTATGCTTTGTCAATTTAGTTTGGTGTTTTGTGTAATAAGCGTGTTTATGCACACAGAGCTAATCACAACATAAAGTGTTTTTATGCACAGAGGACTGCACATATGCTTAGTGTGGGAGGTTATCATTCAAACATGGGTACATATAAAGATATATTGTTACAATTGATGTCTAGAAAGTGCGGGGTTTGGTTTGAATGAATATTACTCTATGAAAGACCATAAGCGAAAGTAAATATATGCACAATATAACTTGAGGTAAGTTATGGCCGTAAAACTACTCGGGAGAAGACACGGTGGAAAGGTACTTCGGTGCATGGATGCGTGCGAGAAGGAGGTCGTGTAGCTAGAAGGTAGGAAGGCATGCTAAAAGGTTATAGCTTTGGCATGGAGGTGTATCACACCGAAATTGGGAAAATGGTCAATTAATGAGGAGATTAGTGGTAGGTGAAGTAGCAATAAATGTGATAAAATTTGATAAATCTATATAAGGATGTGATGTGGGTTCATTTTTACCTTTACGATCACAATTATTTGAGTGAGATAAGTGTGACCAAGCCGAGAGAAACATGTTGAGGTGCGAGAGAGCTACGAAACTAGATGCGAGATAGTGGATTTATGTGTGGAAGTGGCTTACCTTCCCATTGGTGAAGAGTTTGAGTGCAATAGAAGCATTGAGAAGGAGCTAGGGCATGTGGTTTGAGCTAGGGCAGATGATTTCAAGATATGGTTCGAGCTTAATCAACATAGAATAAAAATGTGAGATTTTATAATGACACCAAAGAAATCACCTGTAGTAAGAACAAAGGGAAGAAAAAGGTGCAAGTTGAGATCGAAGTTGCCCTCGAGAGAATTTTTTTAGAGATGCAGTATCCATAAGGAGTGATATTTGGATGGGATTAGGATTCCCACATCTGGAGATGTAAAGTAAGTGATTACAACCACCACATATTCAACTATAAAGAGTAAGAAAACCAAGCACATGATGGATGACATGCTGGTATATGACGATGTAAGGAAAATTTTCTCAAGAGGTAGGGGTTTATGAAGCGTATGAACTTCCATATTTTTGAAAACCAGAAGCTTTATACCAATCGCTTATGAGAAGAGTGCATGAGGACTTTTTCTATTTTACTAGACAAATGGTAAGGATCAAAACATCCTTGATTGCTACATTGATAGGATTGTAGGGCACAAGGATAGATGTTGTTAGTGATCTAATTGATAAGGCATCTGTTATAACAACTAGCAAGGAGATGGGATACTCCAAAATTATATGCGAGAATGGACATTTACAAGTTAATAAAGTACCTGTGGTGTAAGAATCCATGAATTTTCTCACCAAATTAAATGATCAAGAGAGATGGTCACAGGTAAAAACCATGTGGCTACATATTGTGAAGAAGATGTCATAAGGAGAAGTCTACAATCTAACAGGCTACATCTCTGAAACAATCATTGAGGAAGCATGCACATGTGAGAAAATTAGTTTTGTCGATATGTCATTGTCACTCATATTTATAGAAATTGGAGTGCCCAATGGGCCGAATAATAAGCTCTGGGAGTATCGCATGGAGAAGAAGTCCCTCACAGAGAGGTTTAAGAAGTACTTGTGTGAAGGAACAATGAGTGGCCCATTCAAGAAAAGGGAAGACCTATGGTATGGTGACTTTTCTCAGCTTTTGAGGAGGAATGGCGTATTCCAAAGGATCTACTATCAGTAGTGGGAAAGGTAGTACAGTTCACGGTGTATCAACATTTTTACATCACATAGTTTGTGATGAAAGATGGGACATGGAGTCCTTGGTGCAAATTTCCATACGCCTTCACAGTGCGCTACTTCTAGGCATTAGAACATAGGTTCATAGATGTGTGTAGACTAAACTTTAACATAGAAAAGGTAGATTATGAATACCATACTCTAAGAAAAACTTATGTATATCTAGGTAGATCATCCTACATTGAGAGGCTCATTTATGAAGTTACAAGCATGAAGTCGGTAAAGCTTAACTATTAGGGACAATGGAGACATGCTAATTCATCTTCAACTCCAGCCAAGGTTGGAAAATAAAAGTATGTAGAGAATGAGTTCATGCTACCAGGGCTGCCTAAGGGAAAACACACACTTGAGAATGTAGAATTTGTAAAGCCTACCTCAACGATAGAGGAGGAATAAGAACACAAAGATAGTGGAGGCTTGGACCACGGAGGATGGAGGCATCCCATAGATAAAGCGGAAAGTAAGCATGCATAAATCCAACATAAGCTCAAGGAGAGGAAGACTTGGATGAGGATGCGGTCCCTGAAGGGTGCCAATTTAAGAGGGTATTTAGGAGAAAAAGGACTCAAGGTGCATGAACATCACAACCTATATGGATATCACCTCGACTCTCTCATTAGAAAGAAGAACCAAAGATGAAGCTTAGTGAGGAGGCGAAGGAGTCCAAAGAGAGTGCACCTGGAAGCTTAGTTCAACCGGAAGATGTGGAGGAGCCTCGAGATGAAGAAATGAGAGATGAAGAAGAAGAGGTGAAAGAAATAGAGGAAGGAGTGGGGAGCCTTCTAATGCACCCATTATAACTCGGGGAGGAGGAAGGGCCAACTCAAGCACAAGCACCAAGATTCCAAAAGTGCAAGGATGAAGAGAGAGAGGACAAGTGAATAATACGTTGTCCCAAGCATGGGATTCACCACAGATACTAACAAAATCATCCGTACCTAGTTCTAAAGTACATTATGTGTAAAGGATTTATATCGGTAGGAGGCCGATGGACCTAGATATGGCCATACATGCACAAGGAAGTAACTCTCTGGTTGATGTTGACACACATGGACAATCCAGGACTTTGATGTATGTGAAGTGTCCTATGTCTCACGAAAGTTGAATAAGGTGCCTCGGAAAAGGAACATCGGGATAAAGCCCACAGAAATGTCTAAAGAGTAGGTTAGGAATTCCTTGGTTAAGGTATCTACCGAGGTGGCATGAAGAAACATTGATAAATTTTCCACCATAAGGGTGCTTATGGAGGATAATAAAGATAATACAAAGGAAATAAAATGCTTAACGGAGGATAACTAGTGATTGAAGGAAGAGAAAGAGTGAGAAGAAGAAAAGAATGAATGGAAATAGGTGATCACATTCTCTCATAAAGGCCTCATCTTGAATCCAAGGTACCTAAGAAATTTTCTTACGCAATGCATTATGTGTGGACATTTTTAGATCGATATTAGAGGGACGGTTCATTTCAAATTCCCACACCCAAGGACCCCACATAATAAGAAACAAGAGAAAGAGCTAGCATTATTCGAAAGGTTTTGACCTATGAGGCATTTCTCTAAATGTTAAATGATGAGCTGAAAAGGTAGATCAAGATACCAACTTATGCGCAACATCGTATGCCCTTATAAGAACCAGGACTTTGATAGAGGATAATGAGGTTCTGAAAGCTATGAAGGATGAAACTTTGAGGCTTGCTGATAGATTAGCATTAGTAAAGTAGAAGCACAATGCCCTTGTAGTAGCCTAGGATCCACATAAGGAGAGAACAAATGAAATTGGAAATCTAGTTATGCAAAGGATGGATTCACTTTGGAAGGTATGTTGTCGGGTATGAAATTTTTTTCCAAGTGTTGCAAAATGAGAAAGATAATATTACTCGGGATGAAAAAGAAGCCATAGCCATAGAAATTCTAGAAAAGACAAGGGCCACACTAGATGATTAACAGCTCTTGGAGGCTAAGCTCAAGATAAGTATCTAGAACTGATCCTACCGAGTTGAAGAAGAAGGCAACTTTGTGGATAAGAAATTTATTCTTTTATATAGGAACTAGTTCATTCTTTCCATTCTTTTCATTATTTCATTCATCCATTCTTTATTATTTGAAAGATATGGAGAAATTAACATCTTTGGGATGGCAATGTAATTCGGTGTTGGGTAATTTTGATTAAGCAAAGTGTCTCTCTAAGGAAAAGACACATGAGGAATATGCGTGCGGGAGTAAGGCGTATTAAAAGGCATGAAATGATAGGAAAGAAAACATGTGCCGGTAAATTTTGGCTCAGGATTTAGCTATTTTTATGGATACAAGGTATTTTTGGAGATAACATGTGGAGCACACATCGGGAAGAAGACTTGCGCGATATGAAAATTCTATTTTAGGAATGAGCGGCTGATAAGTGCCATGCATGGTTGTAGTTAATAATAGGATTACTTCTTCCAGTTAACTATAGGACATCTATTATTAGTGCACTTGCATGTGTGCATGTTATTGTAAAGGTGCATGGCTATTATTAGCATGCGACCTATTTTTAGAAGTGCGTAGGCAATGAAGGGAAAGACCCAACCCCTATAAATATATATTGAACCATGTAGGTGATAGATATATATGAATATATGTATATATAGAGATACAAGAGAATGGATGATTATAGAGTTATGCTTCTTGAATCGATGCACACATGACTTATGGATATACTCTATAATGTAAGAATCTTTTGTGTTTATAATTTTTAATGCAATGAAGTATATTGGTTAGATCATGGTGTTAAAATTAACTAAATATGGTGCATGTTAATCTTATTATAGTTAATGTTTAATTCATGATTCACTACGATCTAGATCTAGATTATGCAATGTGGAAGGTTTATGTTTAATTATGGATCTAAATATGTCTCATCATCATCACACTAACATCTTGCACAAGTGACCATAAAGAGGGACCTAGTACCTTTGTGCATTTCAGGTGAGCATTCATCTCAGGTGAGTGATGTGCTAGCACATCGGGGCCATCTATAGTAAATTCTAGACTCGCATCACATTGAAACACTTCTACCTAGGTGAAACTATGGGGATTTCATTACCCAATGGGGATCGACTTGGTGTTCTAACTAAGTATAATCACCTTGGTGGTTAGTATATTGGCTAAACATCCGACTCCTTATTGTTGTAGGACCATGAAGTGATGGGGTAGGCCCCGATAATAGGACCCCTACTAGTAATAACACAAATTTTAGCCTCACGTACCTTTAGGTATATTGAGGACTCCAACCTTAAACATTACCTAAAACCATCCTTAGACGACCATTTCCTAGGACCTTATCAGTTGTTTTACACATTTCACTTTTCTTCTAAATTAATCAAGATAATAAGAAAAATATTCTATGTTATTTTTTTGTTGTTTGTAATCAATTATCTAGTTTCATTGCATTGTTAGTTGATTTTTTGTTTCAATGGTTTTTACAAGAAAACATTCTTGTATCTAAACCTCTGAAAAAATGATAGAAAATTTTCAACGATCCATTGACAATCTTCAAACCCGTCTCGAGGACACCTCAAGTCTATTTGAATAGTAACATGTTACTCTATCACCTCGACCAGGAAGATCAAGAAATCTAACATTCTCCCAGTAATCAATCTACTTCATTTGAGGTACCTTATCATTTTAGTCCCTATTTCTTTGATAAGTGGGATCTCGCCTTTTATGAAATATTAGACGCAAACCCCTTTACTCTCATTACATACCTTGTTGCTCAGGGTTTCCATATTTAGCCATTTACACGTTAACCAAGAATATATATACCCAACACCTCATGTGCTTACTCACATCTCATTAATCCTAATCATGATCTCATTCATCCAACGGATACATTCTTACCTTGTTAATATTCAATCGAAACATCTCTATGTCATATCTATTATCCCTATTATTGCTTTTGATATTAAAATAATTTCCTCATAGGAAACCAGAAGTCAACAATCCACCTCCTCGGTAGACCTCTCATCTAGATATACTCCCCCTCAGAACAATGTCAACCCATCATCACCTACTTTGATTCCTTTAGTTTCTTCTACCATTCAAAATCCTCCTGCAAGTTCCATAGCCATCCCACCAAGTGTGGCTCAACCTCCCCATCTCGAAATCCTACATCCATCATTAACAACATATTCATGTCTATTCCCACATCAACTCCAATCATCAATACTATTTTTATTTATAATATTATCCTATCATCACAACAATCATCTACTATTCCCATTTCTTCTCAATAGATACCTCAATAGACTCCACCTATCATCCATACCTCTATTTATTTTCATAATATACCACATCGATCCACAATCACTTATTCATATCTCTATTCCCTTTCAACAAATCCCACAACAACTACAACCTCTTATTTACACATCTATCCCTTTCCAATATATACCCCAAGAATCACCACCCCTCTTCAACACCTCCATGCTTATACTGAGTATCGGCATATTCAACCCCCATGACCATTGGTTTCACAACCCATTTATAACATTCCTCAACAAAGCATTCAATTTCAATAGAATATCCCTCAACAATATTAACCATACCAGGTAACCTAATCCATTTTCATATAACCAGCCTAGTGCATCCTCTTCCAACACATAACAAAAATCACAAATAGACCAAAGATACACCCTAGAATTCACCGAGATAACACCCTAGACATGATGTCACATCACTCAGCCTAGAATGAGTGCTCACCCAAAGTGTGCAAAGGTACCAAGTCCCTATCTAGGGTTGCTATAACAAAATATTAACATGATGAATACTTAAAGCATATAGATCCATAACTAATACATCATTGTACAATGTATGACAGATCCGAGATCTAGGAAAAGAATAGGTTTAGACAATAATCATGATAGAAGTAAGAACATGCACTACCCATTTACAAACAGAAATGACACTTAGGTTCAGTCAATATCTTCCATCTCTCAATTATCACAATAACACAGAAGATTCTTACAATACTAACAATCTCTACCGATGCGCGCATGGATCTGATACGGTAATCCAGAAACATATACACTATGTTATCTATCTCTTTATATCTGTCATCTCTCTACCAAGTAATTCACTACACATATATAGGGTGGGGACTTGCCCTTCACCACTTATCTATTCCAAAAGCAGGTCGCATGCTATTAGTAGCCACATGTCATTTTCATGCATAGCCACACATGCAAGTGTGCTATTTATAGACTAATGATAGTTAACTAAGGTGACAATCCAATTCTTAGACTATTTTCATACAAAATCTCTCTAAATCCGATCCTTCAAAAATAGACAATGTGTGGCGTGTATGTCTCTACATCATTGGTGTGTTCTGCATGCCATCTTCCAAAAATAGATCTTCATGCCAAAAAATGGCTAAGTCTTGGAGCAGCACCTTGGGTTCTTATTTTCCTGAACACCCTCTTAAATTTGTGCTCCCCTTGGACTGCATTCAAGTCCTCATCATCCCCCTCTTGTGTCTTAGGTGGTGTAGTGGTGCGCTCAACTTCATCCTTATTCGTAGGATGTCTTCTACCTCTATGCTCCAAACCACCACTATCTTCATACTCATCCTCCACTTCAATTGGCTATGTGGGCTTAGGCACTGGGATGTTCTCCATTGTATGCTTTCCCTTTAGTGGTGTTGGAAGTGCGAACTCACCTTCCACATACTTGTTATTCTCCATCTTTGGCTTTAGTTAGAGATACACCAGTGATGCTCAATATCTCCCACCACCAAAATTATTGGTTTAATGCTCAATACATCTGAAATGAGTCTTTCAACATATGCACCCCACCCGGATACACATATTTCTTCCTTAGTGTGTGGTAGTCGCAATCTACCTTATCCGCATTGAATGTCAATCGTCACGCGTCTGTAAACCTGTGTACTGATGCCTAGAAGTACCTTGCTATGAATGCATATGGAAACTTACACCAAGGGCTCCATGCTCCATCTTTCATGGAAAACTGTGCTATATAGAAATGCTGGTATACAGTGAACTGAACTACCTTTCCAACCACCGAAGGCAAGTCCTTGGGGATGCGCCATTCTTCCTCAAAATCCGCATGGAGCCTATCATACCACTTCTCAACTCACTTTGCTTAACCTGATCTATCATGGATCCCTCACACAAGTACTTCTTGAAGCATTCTGCAGGTGATTTTTGTTCCATTGGATACTCCCATACATTCTCCTTCGGTCCATCAGGTACTCGATCTCCATGAACACCAGTGATAATAGAACAACTCCAAATTTGATCTTTCCTCCTGTGTGCACTTCCTCAACAATTGTCTTTGCAATATAACGTGAAATGTTGTAGACTACTCCTTCAGACATCTTTTTGGAAATGTGCAGCCACATGGTGTTCACTTGTGACCACCTTTCCTGGTCATTGAGATTTGTAACAAGATGTGCGGCCGCTTGCACTGTTGGATACTTCTTAATTTTTTTATGCCGTACCGTGCATGGGACCTTTGTATACCCCAAATCCTTTTTGGTCTATTATATTGTGGTTTTTTTATCGATCATCTCGCAAATCATCTCCTATGCCTTTCAACCTCGTTACCATGGAGATGAGCGCAGCTAAAATTTTGACTCTATAACTGCAAAGTATAAAAATTCCTTGTGCACTCTGCTCATGAGCCATTGGTACAAAGGCTCATATTTCCTATAGTAAGGGAGCTCATATAGTTGGTAAAATCCTATCCTCTGTAAGAGTTTCTCACCAGATATTTCATACACCTGCATGTCTTCCACCGTGTGTTTATTCATCTTCATGTTCAACAATGCATCAAGCTCCTTCTTATTCTCTATGGTACGGTGATTGTACTCACTCATTTTGATTTTCCTTATGTGAGAATCCAACTCACGGCCTTGACAATAACCCCCTCTGGATATTGCATATCAAAAAAATTGCTTTCTGGAGCCATCTCTTCTTCTTCTTCTACCACCTTCTTCTTTCCCTTCACTCCTATTGCAACTGCTTTCTTGGGTGCCATTTCTACCTTGCAATCCTTTATAGATCCTTTCCACTCAAATTTTGTAAGGTGCAAAGCAAACCCTAGTTCGATTCAGCATGCCCTAGGTGAAATTATGTGCCCTAGCTCATCTCTATCACCTTGCTTCACTCAAACCCTTTACCACCGGGGACACAAGATCCTTTTGTGCACAGATATCTTCATCACAACTGGTTACACACCTCTCACACCTAAAATGATCACTTAGTTCGTCTCACTTGGATTCTTTTAAATACTCTTAATCGCAATAGTAAAAATGAACTCACATTCCATCCTTATATATATATATATATTTCAAATTTTGATTCATTCATTGATCATTCACCTACAAAATATCCTCTCATTAATTGACCAATTCCATCCTTTCCGCACACTACATCCTCGCGCCCCAGATATAACCTTCTAGCACACCTTCCTACCCTCTGGTCATAGACTTCTCTTCAGCATGTGTCCTTACACCCGAGTACCTCATCATTGTACCTTATCCTGGTAGTTATCATGGCCTCTTCTTACCTCATGTTATATTGTTCCTTCTTTCATCTCCATCCTTGGTCACTTTTGAGAAGCAATGTTTTTACTTTGAAAAACACCCGTAGCAGCTTATTCTTTTCATCTTTTAATTCCCACAATCTTGTACCTAGATATCAACAACCACCCCACACTAAAAGGATGTGTAGTCCTTTGCACATAAACATGCTTCACATAGTAATTAGCTTCATGCGCGCAAGCGCGCTTATTTCACAACAACAAAAACTAAAGCGACAAAGCATAATGACAATGAAGGAAATACATAATGGAAACCTAATCTAAATGGAAATACTACCTTATTACAAACACCAAGAAGACTTATTTATAGTAGGGCTTCAGCCTACTCCCGTTGAAGTAACTAGGTAACCGTGTTCCATCTAGTGCTTCTAACTGGCAAGCACCTATTTCAAGGATGTAAGTAATAACATACGACCCTAACCAATATACCTTAAGTTTTCCTGGATGGCGCAAGAACTTAGAGTCATAGAGAAGTACCATTTTCCAATCTCAAACTTCTTATCCCTTATGTTTCTATCATGTCATGCTTTCTCCATGGCCTTTTCCTTTTGACTCCATCGTGTTATGGCTTGTCACTCATCTAGTTGAATCATCTTCTCGATATGCTCATCTAAATCATTCTCATCAGCTAGACCTCCAGCGCATGCAATGCACAAAGAATGTAACATAAATTCTATAGGGAGAAAGGCTTCCACACCAAACACCAACTGAAAGGGTGTGGCTTTGTTCAATCTCTTATAAGTTGTTTTATATGCCCAAAGAATAGCTGACACTTTATCATCCCAATCCTTTCTTCCAACATCACAATTTTTTTTCAATGTATGGCTCAAAATCTTGTTGAAATCCTCAGCAATTCCATTTTCTTGAGGATGCTAGGGTGTAGTCTTATGGTGTGCAACCATAAACTCATCTAATAGGATCCTGATTGTTTCATTCAATAAGTGTGTACCCCTATCACTTGTCAAGCTTAAAGGACACCCATATCTTGTAAAAACATTCTCCCATAGAAACCTAGTTGTTGTAGCCACTGTACATTCCTTCATAGGTGCTGCTTCTTCCCACCTTGTGAGATAATCTTTACAAGTAATGATATAGCGTGACCCATTCCTACGTGTGACTGGTGAAATAGGTCCTACAAAGTCGATGGCCCATTTCTCAAATGGTTCGGCACTAGTAATTAGTCTCAAAGAAATATCATCTCTTTGCCCTGGTTTACCAAGATGCTTTGAAAAATGGTCATACTTTGTAATATGCTTTATAATATTTATACAATGTCTCCCATCATAATCCAAGCAAGTAGGATCTTTTCAGGCAGTTGCATCACCCGGCATAGTGGCCTCCCTGCAATACCACCATGGGATTCTTCCATAATATCCTTGAACTCATGCTCTAAAACACAATGACGTAATACTTCATCTCTGTCTAACTTGTAGAGGTCACCACTGATTAACATAAATGGTGCCACACGTATAGCAAGATATTTATTTTCTAATGCTTTCATTCCTTTGGTGCCACACCAGTCCGTAGAAAGACAAAAATGTATTCTAATTCTGATGGCATGCATTGTAACCTATATAACTATGCATTTGGCATGGTTTCTTTAATTTATATGTGCTTCTTCTCCTGAGTGAATTCTAGACAAGTGGTCTGGTCCAGAGTTACTTTTCCCTGGCTTCACCACAACTGTGAAATCAAACTCTTGAAATAGGAGTACCCATCTACATATGTGCCCTTGTAAGATGGGTTTTTCACCAAATACTTCAATGCCATGTGATCTGTATAAAACACAAATGGGGTTGCTAACAAGTACTTTTCAAAACTTGTGCAATGCATAGATCATTGACAAAAGCTTCACACTGTAGTTGTATAATTCTATTTAGCAGGAGTCAGCTTCCTACTAGAAAAAAAAATTGGATGATCTACAATACCTTCACCAAGTTGAGCTAACACAATGCTAATGGCCATGCCAGAGGCATCCACATGCACATGAAATGGTTTATCCCATGAGGGAAAAGTGTAGAATGGGCGTGGTAGTAATTTTCTCCTTTAATATCTCAAATGTGCGTTGTTGCGGTTCTCCCCAATAAAATGTACCTTTCCCTTTAGTAATTATTCCAAGGGTGCAGCAACTTTGGCATACCCTTTGATGAAATTTCGATAATATCCTATGTGACCCAAAAATCCACGCACCTCACTTTGACTGGTAGGTGCTTCCAGGCCTAGAATGACTGCAACCTTAGTTGGATCAACCAACAAACCTTCCTTACAGATTATATGTCCTAAAAAGTATTCCAAAAGGTGTAGAAAATATGCACTTCTTGATGTTCAAAGAGATACTCAAATTGTCTTTGCATCGTTCAAACATTAAGCGTAGATTGTCACAATGATCTTTCACAAGCCCATATATTGTCCAATCATCTAGATAAACCTATAAAAAGTTATGAATAAAATATTTGAATGCCTAAACAACTATCCATGAGAATATAGCAGGCGTGTTTTTCAGTCCAAAAGGCATCACAAGTATAGGAAAAACTACCCCATTCAGTAGTAAAAGTGGTATTTTCTTGATCCTCCTGAGCAATCCTAACCTGATGATACCTAGAAAACCCATCTGTGAAGGAATATATTTCGTACCCTATAACTCCTAGTATTTCCTTAGTAAATGGCGTAGGGAATGGATTTGTTACACATGCAACATTCAACTCCCGTAGTCCACACATATTCTAATTCATCCATCCTTCTTGATATTGATCACCATTGGACTAACCCATTCTGACTCATCAAGGGGCTTGATAATTCCATATTTCAACATGTTATCAATCTCTTCTTTGACCTTTTCACACAAATTGGGGTTCATTCTATAAGGCCTCTTTCTAACTGGGCATGCACCATCCTTAAGCTTTATCTTCATTTCCCCAAGTGATTCATGCATGCCTTTAAGTTCATGATACCCTCGAGGGAATAAGTCTTGATAATCCCTGAGTAACTCAATGATCTTTTCCACTTCGATTCTGACCAATAGTCTCCAATTATGACCTCCTTTGGCTCAACCTCCGAACCTATATTCACCTTCTTTGTCTTCATGGGTTTGTGATAGGCATGTGTATCCTTGTCTTGCACTATCCAAGACCTCACACACCCCTTGTAAATGTTCAATATCTAGGTTCTCAACTTCCTCATCATCCACGATGTAAACCATCTTTCCTTTTCTTCTCTCAAGGAAAGAACATTCAAGTAGTATGGATTCCATTTCTTCTTCCTTTTCAAAATGTGCTCCAGACTCTCTCACCAAATAATTCCTGAATATGCTCTTTTTGCCTTTGCACTATCTCCCATAGTTAAGCACTTTACAAATTTTAATGCTTCTTCCACTGGAGGTTTAGTCGAGAAGTAGTCAAAGGTCTGGAGCATTCCTGCAGTCAAATTATACCAATTCCCAGTCTCTCGATGTAGTTTTGTGTATACATACCAGGCATGTGTGCATCCTTGTAGAGTAGAGTACAATCTATGCACCCAGAGTGAAGGTGGTAATGCTTCCTATCCCGTTGTCTAGAGTCTCTCACACTATTGAATGTGATGTTGAATAGGTTGATCACCATTATAAGTGTAGATCTATGTAGGTGCATTGCTCCTTAAAACCTAGTAGATAGGGCAATTCCAATCTCCTCCCATTCTAGAAGATTATCTCTGTGGACTACCCACCAAAGTGCGCTACTGTCTTGCGTAAGGTATACACTAACATATCTCTTCTCTTAATTTGATCTGTCCATTGTGCTTCCATGGATTTCAAAAATATAGGAAGATCTTCTACCCTTGTATACCAAGGTACTGTGCTACCTATCCATTGAACAGAATGAAGTCCATTCTTGCACACAACCATGCTTTTTACCTTGCACCCTACTAGTTCATATGTACCATGAGCCCAATTTTCACAAGCAATACTCGTAGTATCACTAATAGAATGAGAATCCTCCCACTGTAGGATGCCTTCCTTTAATGGCTCATTGACCTCTGGGTCCTGAATAACACGTACATAGATTTTATTTAAGTCCTCCTCACTTAGAGGCTCAACATATGGTGTAGACTTCCCATATGTCAAAGGTATCACAACCCTTTCCTCCTTGTTCTCAAAGCTGATATACCCCTTATTGAATCTCAAGTCAAGCATTATTGCATAACACCAAGGGCATCCAAGAAAGGATGGAAAATTATCTGCTTCTGCAAGTGCTAATACCTCAAAATCCCCAGTGAACTTGGCCCCTTGTATGGTTATAGATGCATCCTTCAAAACTCCTATGGGAGTGGCCTTATTCTAGTTTTCCATAAAAAACACATTAGATGATGGATGTAATGGAGGCCTCCCCATTTGTACCCATGCATCTAATGTAAGAACATTTACTTCCGCACCTATATCAATCAATATGTTGCTCAACAACCATCCATCCACAACAACATTTAGAGTAATTTCCTTGTCATAGTCAATGCTATCAGGGGGAATATTTACATGCATGTAGGATCTGCTATCTAGTCTCAATACTTGTGCATGGAGTGTTCCCTTTTAACCAACTTCCTAATAGTGGAATGATGTTCTCCTAGCACAACATTTTGCACACTTCTCTCATATCATCATCAATATCATTTTGGACTATCTTTCTTTGATGATTTCTTTTACTCCTTTAAGTATTATATCTCACCCTAAATATTCCTTAGTACTTCCATGGTATCTGATAAACCTCCTTTTGATAGGTAGGATCTGGGTACCGGGCATGAAGGACATCATCCTTAGTGATGGTAGGTTTCGTTGTAATGCCTCTCTTGTGCACACCACTTCATCTCATGTAGTAATCTTCATTGTTAATGCCTCAAGTCCTGGTGCTATCTTGGGCATCCACTGATCTTCTACCACGCGTTGGATTCTAACCATCTCGATGCCTTTGTTTTCTTTCTTATGTTTCTTACTCAGATGCTCATATAAGTCCTGGGAACTCTTCATAGCTATGGTTCTTTCCATAAAAAGAACATGCAATATTCTAAGGACATTCACACCTATAGTGGTTAGGAGATCCACATGTATAACATGTTCCATGAGGGAACTCACCTCTTCCTCCACCGGGCCTCATCCTCCATATCCACCACGATATCCATGTCCTCTTCCACGACCTCCTTCAAAACACCCATCATTCCTGTCATAGCACGTTTGATTATGATCCCAATCCTGGTGCTCATTCTTACCCTTAGAATTATTTTATACTTTTCTGTCATACCCCAATGTCTATAAAGCATCCTAGATCTAACCAATCAACCAACAATCTTCAGTATCATGGGTGTGGAATGAAAATTTTACAGTAACAAGATACATTCTTCCTTATTGTGTGTTGTAACAAAGGACAGTGACTACATCATGATTCAAATGACAGATCTCATAGTCCAACAATAATGAGCGTATAGATCTATGAGGGAAACTATCCTTGGTGTGACCTTCCACTTCATAATCTATACACCAAATTCCTGAGCATGTTTCATGGGCTGAATTTTTTGATAGCTTCTCTAACTATTTTTCCATAGTTGTAATTTGTGCCTCTAAGAATGGACTAATGCCAGTGTCAATTCTCCCAACTGCCTCAAAGCACACAAAGCTACTTCTAGTTCTTCATGTGGATCAGTGTATGTCTTATGTGATAGTTCTCTTTTGAATGGTGTAATCAATTTTCCAATGAACCATTGTGCATGTTGGCTTGCATGAATATCATAAGAAATCTTAGATAGGAGTGTTTTAAAATGGGCATCATACTCATGTACACTCTCAATAGTTCCTTGCTTGATATCCTTGAGTGTGCTTATACTCTTCTACTCAAATTTTGGGATATAGAACTCTTTCAAGAAAGCATCCTTCAACATGTTGCATAATCCACGCAAGTTTGATTAGGGTCAAAAACTTCCTATACCAGCTTGTGTGCACGTCCTTGTAATGTAGTAGCAAATTAGACTTGCCTTGCACTCAGAAGCTGTGATCCCTTTTGTGCACCATAATATTTCACACATGTGCACATGCTCAACAACATCCTCTATGCCTCTATACTCCGGAAGATGAAGAGACATCTCCATATAAATATTCTGGGGTTGGTGTAGACCTTGCCCACCTAATCCAAAACCTCATGTGTTTCCCTTGCCTCCAAAACCACCAGATCCACCAGAACTAGAACCACCTATACCTCTTGACCCTCCACCTGTAACTGGAATAGGACTTGTAGATGTACTCCCATGTGCTCTAACAGTAGTACTATATTGAACCCCTACATTTTGTGTGGTAGTTCCACTTCCAGAGGTGAACCCAACATTCTGTGCAGATGATGCACCTAAAAATGTTCCTCCAAATAACATTAAAGTCATCTTTCCTGCCATTGATTTACTTTCTCTCTGACTTACTCCAGTTCTCCTATTTCCCAAATTCACTTGTTGATTAATTATCATACTAGATACTGGAAAACCAAGTGCAAGGGCTAGGTCACTAGGTGGATTAAGATGCGCGCCCATGCCCAGGTAGTCTCTGCTGGTGCACTTTTGTGTGAAGCCAAGGGGGATCTCTGTCATGCTTTCCAAGATGGGGAGTTCTTGATGCTTTGGCTCCACATCTTCTACGTGAGCTTCAAATCCTTCATGAGCCATCTCTCTCCTCAATGCCATACTTTTTGCAACGATACATTACTTCTCTATCTCCCTCTCGTGTGCCTCATTATACTTAAGTCCACCTTTCCTCTCTCTAACTTTCTACCACTAAGGTCTACCATCTTTCACCAAACTTGTTCCTTCCCTCACATGTGGTGAGGTTTAGTTAGCCATCGGTTTACTCTCTAGGTTCAAATTTACCATCAAGATCTTGATCACTAGTGGAATACCTTGCAAATATGCTCCTCTAGGATACCGCAAAAATGGAATTCAGCTACCTCTGGGAAAGAATACGTTGAAATTGAATATTCCATAATATAACTATTTAGAACACCATGAAACCACGTATCCATAACGTGAGTCCAAATTAGATCAACATCATAAAGGGCCTAAAATTATTCCCATGTCTAGAAAATTGTGCGATACCTCCAATTCCACTTAGATGCATAAGCAATCAGCCACTTGTATAATTCTATTGGAAAGATGGTGAAAAAGATCTCATATAAGTTGTCATATAGATTTTGTTCTACCCAAGTGCATGTGTGTTAAACTCAGATCCAATGCTGAACCACCGTGCATATTCTTCCTCTAGATCATGTATCCACTCCTCAATACTTGCTAGAGTTAACCGAGTACGTCTTCATCATGAACCATCTTGAAAACAACTGAAAAAGAGGTCCCAACAACAAAACCAATGATGTAACCTAGAATTCACTAGATGACACCCTAAACACATTGGCACATCACTCAGCCTAGACTGAGCACTCACCCGAAGTGTGCAAAGGTACCAGGTCCCTCTTTAGGGTTTTTGTAGTAGAATGTTAACATGATGAAGACTTAAAGCATACGGATCCATAACTAATACATCATTATATAGTGCATGACAAATCTAGATCTAGGAAAGAATAGGTTTAAACAATAATCATGATAGAAGTAAGAACATGCACTACCCAATTATACATAGGAATAACACTTAGGTTCAGTCAATATCTTCCATCTCTTAATTATCACAATAACACAGAAGCTTCTTACAATACTGGCAATCTATGTTGATGCGTGCATGGATCTGATATGGTAATCTAGAAACATATACACTATGTTATCTATCTCTCTATATCATCATCTCTCTACTAGGTAATTCACTACATATATATAGGGTGGGGACTTTTCCTTCACCGCTTATCTATTCCAAAAATAGGCCACATGCTATTAGGAGCCACGTGTTTTTTTATGCATAGCCACACATGCAAGTGTGCTATCTATAGACTACTGATAGTTAACTGAGGTGATAATCCTATTCTTAGAATGTCTCCATACAAAAGTGCTCGAATCCAATCCTTCGAGAATTAAAATGCGTGGCACGCATGTCTCTACATTGTTGGTGTGTTATGCATGTCATCTTCCAAAAATAGATCTTCATGCCCAAAACGGTGAGTCTTGAAAACTAAACTTTTGTTTCGTGTGTGCGTTCTTCTATCCATTCGTGCCTTTGCGTATGACTTGCTTTCCCATGCAAAATTCATGTCGCCATCTTCATAAAATAGATCTTCATGCATTATTTTTGAGGATGAGTCCATTACGTATGATGAATTCTTGTATGATTTGATCAACATCATTCTTGATCAACTATTCCTTGATCACTCATAAAATCACCATTATCAACTTATATGAAATCAATTTTTTTGAGGATGAGTCCATTTGACTTTGTTTCCCACCGATTATCATCAATAAAATTTCATTTTCACTTCCATAAAAAAGTTAATTGACATTACTAGATGATGAACTCTTGTGATTTGGTTCATTCTTATGTTGATCACATCCTATACACATGAACCTTACACACTACACAAGTAGACACTACACAATAAGCATTACACATCCTTACACAATCTGCATATTTTTCATCTTATATATTACATCCTACATCTATTATGTGTCATACATCTTCTACACCTATATCTTCTACACATCTTGCACTACATCTTATACATATCACATTACACTACACATCTTACTCATTTTACACACCCACTTTTATGCACTATGCTCACTACGATGATGCACTCTAGTCTCATGGTAAACATCACACATGGACCCCATCACACCCGTACATTCAACCATTTAGTCTTCTTTCCTCATGTGACATTCCTATATTAGTGATATATGTTATAGGATACATCATCACTTCTTATAGAATCTTGTAGTGGTATAGGATTTAGGCTAAATCATCACTTCTTCTACCATCTCATAGTGATATACGCATTAGGTTGAATCATCATACGTTTGCAACTCATATTTATATTGCATATCATCACTACACATCCATCACATCACTCTACATACAACACATAGTTTGACCATTTTCAATGACGTACTCTTGTTTATGGTTCATTCTTGACTACTCATGGGGCATAAACAAATGCACCTCATTGCATACAAATCCATTCACTCTGGGGGCACATTGCTCATATCATTCACTTTGTATTCCATTCCATCCATCCTTAACATATTACATATCTTGGTTACACTTAATTTTGTTTGCATTTACTTGTACATGTTCACCTTATTACACATGCTAGATATATTTCTTATATGTCATTATCTTTATCATACAAACATGCACGTTCATTTTATTTCTAGTTGTGATAAAAATTTCTACAAGTCTATCACACGTAGCGGGGATATTTGACACAAAGTACCTAGTACTAGTCCCATAGCAGCTCTAGGGGAATCCACTTTTGTACACTACATTTTTATTGTTTCATTTTATTTCATAGCACACTACTTTATCATATTCTAAACACTTTGACATACATTTTATCTTTCTAACATGATAATGAGTGCTTCATGTGTAACATTTTTTGTAGGATTACTTGTCTTTATGGTTTTCTATTACTTTCCTTATACTTGATTATCATTGTATGTCATTGTTTCCATGATTTTACTTTTGTCTTGTGTGCACACTTGTATGCTTTTTGTTTCATCGACCTTGATTGTCTTGTGACATCGTGAATAGTGTCCCATGTTTGTAACCTTCTTTTCATAGTCTCTATTTTATTATTGTTTGTTTTCTTGCATCTTAGCTTACACATTGTTTGTTTAGATTACATTTCATCTTATACATGCATAATTTTCTTTGTTTGTACTAACACTTGTCTCTCATCCAGTTGTTTGCATGTGCCTTAGTTTCTACCAAGCACATCCCTCCCACCTGCATGGCATATTTTTAGCAGTTGGTCCTCTTTTAAGGCCACACCCTCCTTTTACGACATTACACGTACCCTCAAAGAGGGGGCCATGATTTGGATGAATTAATCAACCCATACATAGGTCTACATAGAGTATATAAAACACATCACATTCTTTGGTATAGTATAGTTTTCAGAGTTATACTTGGGTCCATGACACAATGGCCTTACCTTGATTACTTGAGACCAAGTGGCATATCACACAGCGATAGGGTTCATCATAGTCTACAGAACTCTACACAACAACTTTCACGAGGAAAGTTGTATTTAGTACATGCATTGGTACACATAATCTATAGTGGTGTTTTATTTTAGGGGGTAGTTACATGTTAGAGGATAACACCAGACTTTCCTCTCTACACTAATTTTTTCATGGCGTCGGATCACCCAAAAACTAGACACTTTGTAGAGATCTCTAGAGTTTTAGGAAAGCGATTACTGAGGTTGGAGGATAAATCAAACTTTAATCCCTACACTTCTTTGGCCAGAGGCATGAAATCACCCAAAAACTTTCACTTTATATGAGAGGATCCTTTCTACACCATTTTTCTCATCACGGATCAGGTGCACATGTTCCTTTTTCAAAAATTTCAGCATTTTATTTGACATACTTCCTTTATATATATATATATATATATATATATATATATATATATATATATATATATATATATATATATATATATATATATATATATATACACACACACACACACACACACACACACATGCGTATTTGACTACTTGATCATCTTCTATTTTTCAGTCCATCTGTATAGAAGCAATCAATCAACATCATAAACATTATAAACATCTATTGACATCACACATATCGATACTAACAATAAGTACATCACACACATTGACATTCACACATGCACTTTTTCCTTAGGTTCAATTTCATTAATCTTTACACTTTTACATATTTCGTCTCCATGCTCCATGTTTTTATCACTCCACACTTTGTCTAGTCCTTGGCACACTTTATACATTAATCTACATAGATACTAGGTATGTATGTCTATCTAATTTATGTTCTTGATATTTTTTCTCACTAAAATAAAGTGGGAAAAATTTAGACATAAAATTATGCTCTTTGGGTAACTATATAGTTTAGATCATATACTACTATTCATATAGTTCCTGAGTACGGAAAGTAATAATTGACCCATGTCTTTGGCCATCTTTCATTACTTTCTACTGCTACTTTTGGTCTTGTACCTTTATTCGTCCCCTCTAGGTGCTCCTTTCCTATTTACACTTTACTCTCACTTTTTGGGTCCTCTTTAGCTAATTCAAGAATCTTATCTTTTTGGTAGTTGTCATTTTCAGGGTTAATTAAAAAATTCAAGTGAAGGAATCATATAGATATAAAGTTATGTGATCATAATAAGTGAGTAAGCACTAAGCAATAGCTATCACAACCTAATGTTGCATCTATCATGACTTCTATTTCTCCATTTAACTCCATTTAGCTCCATAAAAAGAGACAAAGGATGGTTATTCTACATCACACTTCATAGGAGGGGAGTTTATTCTATTCCATACACACATTATTTACATTCTACATCTAGCTACTTGCTCACTACTTCAAGTGTGACACACACAAGAGAAACCTAGGGAAAAATTCCACACACACACACACAAAACTACATTAGGTTTGAGATGTATTGTAACACTCATATGTAATACCACCATTATGGAATTTGAGGATAGTATGACCCCTTCATATGAATATTTCTTTTTTATATTTTTGATGCTTTGTTTGGGGTTTTACAGGTGATTCTTTCATTCCATATTTATAGTGACATCCGGTGAAGTTTAGCAACATACACGTGACAAGATGTGAATAAGTGTGAAGCTCTCTTCGATCTGTCGGAACCGAGGTTCTAGAAAATTTCAAAGAACAAGGCACCTAGATTGTAGACCAGGGCACCCAGGGCACCCCAATCCCTTTTCCATGTGCCATAGTATAACCAAATCACTCAAATCTACATTTTTTCATGCTCATGTGTGACAGTCTCCCATTAATGTTTAACTAATCTCCTTTGTGACATAGTCCCATGATATATTTGAATCAACAAAGGCTCTTCCAACCCTCTTTGTACATAAGGGTTTCTACATTGGATTACTTATCTTGCTTGGTTATTATTTTAGTATTTTATTATTCATTTATTTATTGCAAACTTACATTAGATTAGGCTAATATATTATATTTTAGCATTATAAATAATAATCAATGAAATACCCAAACAACTAAGCAATAAAAATTTGAAACCCTAATGTGTAGATAGGGTTAGAAGAGACTTAGTTTATTTAAAGATCTTTGTGGGACTATGCCACGATAAATACTAGCTAAATAGGAATGGGAGAACATCGCATAGGAGCTTGAGAAAATGCATATCAAAGTGATTTGGCTAGAGTGGGGTGCTTAGAAAGGGATTGGGGCAATGGAGTCACACTTTGGTCCATAATTTGGGTGCCTTGTTATATGTAGGAATTTTGGAATCCAATTTCACGAGAATCGTCGGATGGTGTGAAGCCTTCATTTATTTTAATGTGTATGTCATACTTAGATTGCTAATATCATTGTAAACTTAGGTGCACAAGAGAAATTTAAATTTTTTGTTGTGGAATCAACTCTTGATCACCATGTGGAGGTTATGAAATTAGGGAAGACATATTTGGAAACTTTTGAAGAGATGAAGGTTGTAACCAATCAGTCATTCTTGATATCCCCTTCTTGTAATGTTTTACCTTAACCAACTCACCTTGAAAAACTCACTGATCTCACTTAACATGCTCACCTTGACCAGCTCACTAAGCTCAACTCAACTCACTCCGAAGCTTAACCAACTCACCCAAGATTTTATTTTGGATCTAACTTGACTAAAAATTTATGATGACTACATTGGCTTGAATTTCATATGAGATCTTGAATCTTTTCAAATCTCCTCTGAATACACAATTCCCCTGGATTTTATATGTTGCACCATGTAATGCTCTACTTTAGTATTGTGATCAAGATGATGCATCAATACATATCGAAGGATTAATTGAATTTTTTGGGCTATGTAATAATTTTACAACCTAGTGAATATATCAAAAATTATATAGATGAGTGAATATGAAGCTAATTGAAACTTTCCAAACTCAAAAGAGAGACTTTCTATTTATAGTAGGCGGAACCCGAACCTACTATTTTGGGATATTTTTCTTGTTTTTCTCAAATTTTAAATTATCAACCCTCCGGCATACTCAATTAAACTCAATTTATGATGCTTTACCTTTATCAAAAACTTTCTATTTTTGTAAAGTTACGTTTATTTTTTGTTTTTGGTCAAAATTGCCTAGTTTATCATTTTCAATGTTCTTTGAGTGTATTGATATAAGGGGACTTACTATTTTTAGTAACTTTATATTTTTAATAATTTAGGAAAATTTTACTTGCTATTATTAGAAACTATGCTTTTCCAACTTGGATTGCAACAAAAATTTCATGACTAGATTAGGTTCACTCTTGGGACTACGTGTTGTAAATTTCACCTCAATCTACCCAACGAAATGCTTGGAAACTAAAAAAACATTATCTAGGGCATCAAAGTAGGGTTTATTTCCATTAATAAACCATGTAATCATCTAATCTACTACTAAAACCTTATTGAAGGTTCCTAGATTCAAGAACATTTGTGAAAATCTTATGCGAATCCGTTCATCCATTTGCAAGATATGCCTTTTTCTATTTTCGATGCATATGGAATTCGCAAGGAATTTTTGGCGAGTATATTTATAATTTTAGGCTTTTTGTGTTTTTTCTCAACAATCATCAAATTCATATGAAAATATGAGGTGTGTAGAATATTTTTAATGTTGTAAAACTTTTTATCACTTTTGGTTCACGGGAGAGGAATAAGTAAGAAGCAACAAGAAAAAACACTTAGGAAATTTTTAGTTTTCAAAATTCCAAGCATGGGGTACATTTTATTGTTCCCTCTATCCCATTGCAATAGGGATAGGAGGGTAGAAAAAATTCTTCCTCACATGGACTTGAAAAGTGACACTATAGGATTCAACGAGGAGGTGAGAGGAAAAATAAACATTTAAGAAATAGGGAGCTGAAACCACGTCACATGAGGAATCAAGGAAGGGGTGGGGATTGGGTGAATTTTCTTGTCCCCTCTATCCCCTTGGGACAAGGATAAGAGGGGTATAAAAATGTGTTGTCGTATGGGCTTGACAAGTGGAAGTTCTTGATTTGAAGCTTCTTAAACCTCTAAAAACTTCCTAAATCTTTGAAACGTGTTTCATTGCATTCTTAACTCCTTGAAATAAATCTCAGATGGTTTTGAGCTTTCACATCCATCGCTAAGGATGCACACCTATCCAAAAGAGGCTAAAAATAATATTTCTAGGCTTACTACAGATTTCACCACTCAAAGCACTTTATTAAAAGAAGCTGAATGACTTTATCACCATGTTTCAAACACGCAAGGAAGGTTTTTACAACACATATGAGGGCTCGAGGTTAAGATAGGAATGAAAAGAGGGTGGACTAATGCGGAGGGGTGCTAAGAGGATTTCCAAGTAATGTTTTTTACACTAGGGTTACATTTTCATGTTTCAAGTTTGAATTTTCCCTTGCAAAAACACATGACAAGGATACCTAAAATGCTATTTTGAGGGGGCAATAAGTACACACCCAAAAATTTGTATGGTGCAACATGAAAAATGCAACACGTCTCCGAGTAATGAAAAAAACTCTCTAAGGTAAAAATGAGATTGAGATCCCTTCCTCTCTCCTTTTCATTCCGCTTGTGACTCATTTCACCCCTTTTCTCCAAGATATAGACTTGGTTTTCTCATAGGACCACTTTCTATCCCATTTTCCTTACATTTTGGTACGGGAAACATGTTGTTGACATATCACCGATTTTGAAAGCTGTTGCGATGTTTGTTCAACCACTCCTCTAGAAATAGGGGTAAATTTGACATTGTTTGACGTGAAATTAAAAAATCCATTTTTGAACATGTTTTTGATTTCAATGTGATGTTATCACATTTTTATAAGTAAAATTGGCTAAATTTAGGCTTGTTGGATTGGTCTTGAGTTCCTCTTCCTTCTTGCTAAATATAGTATGTTGATTTCTTCTCCACATGATGAGTCAGTATTTCTTGATTGACATGTGTTCTTGACATCTTATCCTCAAAAAACTTATAAAAATGACACTTTTATTCGTATAATGAGTAGTAAATTTTTAATTTTGAGAAATTTTATACTACTAGATTTTGGATTGGGTCTACACAAATAGTAATTTCTCTACTCTATTTCCATGCTACTCACATTCTATTTATCTTCCCTACACAAATCTAGTCATCCATTTTTTTGATATTTTGTTGATATTGTTGCCTTGCCTTCATGAATCAATTAGATCTCACACTTTGGAAGGAGATTAAAGTTGAGGATACATTGGATGTATCATATCACTGGAATAGGCTACCACAACACTATAGTGACCAGGCTGGAGTTATTTTCAATTCTTTAAAATTTTAAGTGTAGGCATTATTTACTATAGGTAGAAGAAAAAATTTGTTCATAGCGTTAAAAAAGGAATATATCATCACTTATTGTGGATCACAACATTTAGTTTCAAAATATTACCTATATAAGATATTTTCTCTTGATATACACTTCTCGGGTTATCCCTATAGATCTACATGAGAAATTGGTAGGAGGAAGAAAAGGCAAAATCCAAAAATTTATTTCTTCATTAAGTTTATTTCTTTTGATTAATTTCAAAGAAATTGTGTGGGGGAGGTTATACGGTAAAAATAAATTGTTTCTCGAAGTTTTCCTTTTCCAAAAAAATTAAGGTAGAATTTTTATCAGAGGAAGTTGTGCTTCAGTAAATAATAACTTTGAGTACTTCCATCTCGAGTATTATTTCCATAGAAACATATAAATGAGAGGAATAACTATATCCAGTTATTCCATTTTTATATATTTTTAATTCAAAAGCAAACATAGATTTGTTTTATTTTGTTAGAAGTAATCATAGATATATTTTTAATTCTTTGTATTTGTAGAAGTAATTTCTATTTCTTTTAAATATTCTAGAAAATACAAAAACATTAGGAATTTAGTTATTTTAATTATTTATTTTTAAAAAGCTTGTTAAAAACATTTTAAAAAGAATTAGAATAGATATATGCATTTATTTTAATTAAATGATGGTAAAAGGAAAGTAGTTAATTTTTAGGGGTAAGCCAATTTGTCCTTTGTTTAAACTAGATTTGTTTTATGTTATTTATTTAAAATTGAAGCTTAAAGTAGCTTAGGAAGCCAAATAAAAGTAAAAAATGTATTCATTAGAGGCTCACACTACTAGATCATAGTCCCTGACCACTATTTGACTAGTTTTTACGGCCTTGAGTTTCCTTTCTTATGAGTTGGTATTTCCACATGACCATTCATAGTTTGGAATGTTGGACCCCATTTTGAGATCTTAAGTAAACATTGGCCTCCTTGTGAATTTTTAGTGTGCTTAACTCTTAAAGTATGCTATCTCACATGGTTGACCAATATTTAAAGCTATTCCTTATGGCCCTAGTCTCGAGTCGGAAGAAATCTACATCGAGCAGAGGTCCACTTTGTATCATTTTTGACTAATGCCTTAACACTTTGTATAATTTATGGTATGATATTTATCTACAGGTTTATGAATGCATAGGAAAGATTGTGGGGATCCCTTTGATATGCTCATACCTTTAAAAAAGGTTTTTACCTTCACAAATTTACATGAGTGTAAATTTTCATATATGCTTGATTGGTACACATTTGCGAGAATGCAATTCCATCTCCACCACCCAACAAAAGGAATATTAGGGCTATTTTCACACTTGCAAACCTATTAATCATATTTATAATTTATGTAAAGTTTCAATATACAACACGACACTCGATAAAGGGAATATTCCATAGAATCTTGTAAAATATGGGTAGACATACCTTACATTCTTGCACTTTGAAAATTTATAGATCATGGAAAGGTGTAAAGTTCACTCCAAGCCCACTAACCTTGGGAGGACATGTGTCACTCCAATAGCACATCTTAGTAAGAAATAATCTCATGTATGTTTAGACTTAGCATTTGATCATAGATGGTACACAAATTCAAGGTGCACCAAGATGTTTAAGGCCTAAGGATGGGCACGCGGAATCTCGACAACACTAATCAATGTCGGGCATCCCATTACACTTTGCACTTTACATTTTAGAGTTACTACAAAAAAAAAAAAAAATCTTGAGCCCCAATCCCGCCAAAGAGGTACATGTGGATGGATCACGTTTAAAAAAGAAATAAAAAATGGTGGCCATGATTAAGCAAGTTCAATTAAAGCTTCGCCATTTATGTCCTTCGTGTGAATGACTATATGATTGAATTTTTCTCAAATTCCATTACATTGCTATGACATTGTGATGAGGCTAAGTTTTCTAGATCCCTCGGAGAAAATCCAAGCTACAAGATTGAAGAGAAAGTTACGGGGAGTGGTATTGTTATAAAATTGAGGTTTTTATGCATGCGTATGGTCTATAATTGAAGTCTCAAGGTACATGTACATAGGTAATTTTCACTCCCATGTTCTTTGGGTAGTCCGAGTAACACATTTTATCTCATGTGCATGGGTTTTTTCCCACATGTGGTGTACCTAGGGAATTTTTCACTCCATATTTCAAAAAAGAAGATCCAACTAGGTTGTACTCAAGTTAATTCCCACATCACAAGAAATTTAGATGAGGTAACAAACATGATTTTGGGAAATGTCTAATTAAGCTGAATTCCTTCAAATACTTTATGCCCCAAATAAGATTGATTTCATGGAATCAATTGATGTCGATGGCATTTCTCTTGCCTACACCTTCCCTTCTTCCATTTAATTCTCAAAATTAGTATGGGCATGTGTGGAAACTTATAACCCAAAGACCATGGAGGTTTTAGATGGCAATGGTGCTAAGGTTCTTGTACGCACCCAAAATTGCATGTGCTAAATTGCCAAGAAAATAGTTATAAAGGCCCCAGGTGATGATTCAAAATCCTTTCAAGAAGGTGTTCGAGCTCTAAAAAATAATTTAAAGTATATATGTGTAGCCTAGATAGCCTTACCTATCTTTTCCTTGCATTTTCCTCTTCCCCCTTCCTTATGTACTCGTTTTGGCCTTGGTGCCAAGACCGTTTGCCATGCCCACAGGTGGCGGTTCGCAAACCACCGCCTTGACTAGGGCGGTGGTAGTAAAACCCCTGCCCCTACGGGGTGGTGGTCCTGATCATTTTTTCTAGAATCTTCATGTGAGAAATTACATGCAACGATTCACTTAAGTTTATCTTTTGAATGCATCCAGTGAGTCAAATTTGCTAAAAATAGCTTCGTTTGCTTGGTTCTCCTAGTTCCTTCTATTTTTAAATAGATTTAATGAGTGGAACTACCTCTTCAATTCCTTGTGCATGAAGTAATATTCTATCCTCCATTCCTATATATTCCATGCTTGTATTCAAGCAAATGCCTCGAGAATTTTGTGTATCTTGCATTGTTGTGCTGTAATAATCTTCTTAGGAATTACATAGCCAAGTTCAGATCTCTTGTGCTATCTTTCTTCTACCTACATTACGCCCAAATTGCTTCTAAGATGCCATCACTCAAGCACCATCCTCTTTTTGTTATTCTTTGCATTCCCAATCCTTGGACTCACATGAACACTCAAAGAAAGAAAGGAAAGAATTGAGGGGACAAATACTAAGACTACTGGATTTTCCAAAGCTCTTGCTCTTCTAGGTAGGAGTTGTGTATTTGTTTTCTTTGTTTATCAAATTGTCAATTACGAATTGTTAATTTCAAATTCCATGTCAAATAGGGTATAAGTCAATTTCTTTTCATTTGCAAATAGTTAGTTAATTTCCAAGAGGGTTTGAATCTTTCATAGCAATCCCCGATGATGGATCCTTTTCTTCCCATCCCTGTGGATCTGAAGGAGAGGGTATCTATAGGAGATTGTCTACATATTATAGATCATTTGGAAAAGCTCTTGTTTTAAGTTAGTTTAGATTCAACACACTCAACATAGGTGAATAACCATACAAGGTTATCTCACTTGTTTAGTTTTAGTGTAGAAGTAGATTTGATTATTTATAATAGAAGCAAATTATTGTTTGTGATTGTGATATTTAATTTTTGTCATTTTTTAGATTAGTTTCCTTTCAGTAATAGCATAGATTGTTAATTTCAACTTAGTTAATTTGGAAACTTCAAACTATTTTAGCACTCAAATTCAATTAGGTAAATAAACCATAGGGAATTTATGGTACCCTTTCATAGCCTCTAAATCTCCCCTTTGTCAACATGGCTACTAAGAGATCGCACTACCAGATCATTAGTCATTGATCCTCCTATAGTTAGCCACACACATTCAACATCATTTGCTCCATCATGACCTCGAGGGTCGAGTGCGGTTGAAGATCACATGTTCATTTTCATCCGTACAAAATTGGTGAACCTGAAGTGAAAGATTAATTCCTTCTTGTTTCCTTTTATTTCATTGCTATTACCTCACCTCTCCATTTCTTCCCCTATTTTGGTAGGTATTTTATACTTCCTAAAATATGTCCGGAAGAGAGTTTGGAGGGCCATTTGGCTCTGATAGATATTATACCAACGTCCAACCACAAAAACAATCCAATTCTCTTTCGAGATGGGGGGAAAATTACATAAGCAACATTCAAACCTCCCTAGTTACACCTCAAACCCCATTAGTAATATAGGGATGGAGGAGATAGATCAACCTTTAAATGTGCAAAACAATAAACCCAATGCAAACCACGTTCTTTATCAAAAATGGAACAAGTTCTTACCATAGAGTCTTGTTAAGACCTCACATTGCCATGCAATCAGCAGAGGATGATCTGTTTATGTGAATAACTAGTCCTCTTCATTAGATAGATGTGTCTTTAGATAGAATGAAGGCTTCACCTTTGATATTTTGAATACCTATCCTAGGATTCTAATTTCGAGTAAAACATGAATTATAAAACTGAACAATTCATAATAGTGTATCATGAGCGTTCTCGGTCAAACCCTACGCCACAAGAACCCCAAAAAGGACTCAATCCTCTCCTAAAGATCTGATTTCTAGTTTAGTATGGAGAATTAGAGAGCTAGAAAGTGCCCGAACTTCACAACCAACATATGCAATAGGGAAGAACACGGGGTATCCAGTTGACAACAAAGGATACATCCCTTCCAATGAACAACCAACGCAATATCCTGTACAACAAGGTTATCTCGTTCATTCAAATCTAGGTGATCATCTCACAGGGTTAGACACCTTAGGGATGGGTCCTCATCCTTCTCAAGCTTATCCTACACAAGGGCTAGCTGGAAGTGCATTCTCGAATGATGCCACAATAGGTAATGCGACATTCCCTGGTTTTATGCCCTCTAGTCCATATCCTAGTACTATCCCACCTTATATGCATATGTATTAAAAAACTCCCCAGATGGACCCATACCCTATTCCTACTCCACACATGCCATATCAAGGGACCCCATATGTTCTCGTCAACGCTTATAATGTATCTTATCTAACTCCTCCTCCTCCACCTCCTCACCAAGGATCTTCGATGGTGGAATCTTACGCAATGGGTACATATACGACCTGAGTACTTAAAGGAGCCACTTGAATTCATCATACATGGTGTCATGCTTCCACGCCCACTGCTAGATCTTCCAAAATTCAATGGAGAAGGAGACCCAAATGCTCATATCAAGGCCTACGCTACTGCTATTAGGGAATTGCTTCCTTGGGATGCTGTAGTGGCTAAGATATTTTGGAAGACTCTCTAAGGAATCGCATTGGATTGGTATTACCGTATTCCAAAAGCTTCTATACATTCCTTTAAACAACTTGTTTCTGAGTTTATCAAAGCATTTGACATGAACAAGTTATTACGTACAAGGATTAGGGAGTTCCTGCATATTAGGCAAGAGTAAAATGAATATGTGGCCCATTTCATCTAGAGATGGCGCCAAGTTCTCTATTCATCTCATGAGTGCACCCAACATGGACTAGATGGAACTTTTTGATCATTTCCTTCACTCGCTCAATCAAGAGACTGAGGAAGAGGTCCAAAAGTTTGCTTTCTGTAGTTATGAGGAGGTATTGGAAGGAGCGCTTCGGATTGACCAAGCCTCTATAGACAGTGGACGTAAGATCTATGGTCCCAATGGGAAATTGGTATCCCAAGTCAAAATAACACAAATTATCAAAACAATGGTGCCAACAACAATGACCTAAAGGTGTGAATCACAACCATGGTGCTACCACGAATAGTGATAAGGTCAAGAACATTGGTTTTCTAAACAATGATAACACTAACAATAGTAGAAATTTGGGAAATCAAAGAGGCCTTAGCTTTGTGTCATCTGTTAACATAGTTGATATAAATTGTCTGCCATAAAAGTAGAATCAAACCCAAGGCCCAAACTAGTATCAAAACTTTGGCCAAGGGGCAACGAATCATGGTTATAACAATCAATTTCAAAACTAAAGCGAGGTTATAACCAACAATAATAAAAGCGCTTATCAAAGGCCAAGAGATTATGACCCTAACCTATATTGTGGTTTCCATAAGGTTTGAGGTCATGACGACAAGGCCTACCATGATTGCAACAAGTTTCTACAAAGACTTCTTGAAAACCAAAGGAAACTCTTCGTAGACATGTTCCTAGAAAATCCTAAAGCAAACTTGCAATCGACATTTATACGGGGCATGTAGCTCCTTAGAATTCTAATGTGAGCATATTTAGAGATCCACTCCCTACACATCCTAAAAATTTCAAGGTGAATCCTCAAAATGCAAACAAATGCATTCTTATAGGAAACAATGACCATGAAGTCTCAACTTTCAATAACCCTCGAGTCACTCCTAACCTTGGTTCAAATGATAACACAAAAGTCTTAGAATTAGTTGAGCTAGAGGTTTAGTGTGAAATTAATGCAATGACCCAAAAACAATAGTACATTTCACAACCCCTACCCGATCTTTCATTTCCATAGGATGACATTCCTATAATTGCAAAACTAGTAGGAGCCTATGACTTAATATCATATTTAAACAAGACCTTTTCTCACATTTTGTTCCTAGATTTCTTGAATACTTCACTCACACATCTCTTTATGTTTCTCAATACACTAGTTCTTGGTCATCTAATCCATGTTACACCACCTCCTATCACTTAAATAAATCATATTGACTTTGACATACATCCTCTAGGGCATAATGATAGGGATCTTTGGGTTTGTTTTTGACATAGATAAGATGCCATCGATGCTAAAATTTCCCGAAGAGGTGATCCTGCCTTATTTTTATAAGTTTGGGGTTTATAAAAATTGCATTAAGAGAGCCATGGTGATGAAGGGGATCTGTAAATGTGGTTCCTTTTTCTTTCTTGTAGAAGTTGGGATATAAAAAAACAAATTGTTCCTCTACACAAAACACGTTATGTGGGTATGATAGTCTTAAGGTGACCTCAATTGGAACCATAGTTCTTCCATTCATTCTTGGTCCAAAACCATCTTGATGGAGTTTTACATTATTAACAAGGAAACAAGCTATAACATGATCCTCGAGAGACCCTAGATTCATCGAATGAAGGCTATCCCTTCTACCCTGTTCGGGAGATTAGATTTCTCCATTTGGGGAAGGTTTTCATCACTTAAGGGGATCATAAACCCTTTGATATACGCTTAGAAAACTTCAAGAAGAAGAAAGAAATCCATACGGAGTATGAATTTCCTGAATCAATTGAACAAACCATTTCCAAGAAAAGAGTTGGTCCTGATCACCGGACATTCCAAAGGTTGAATTCGTTGACCCAAAAACATTTGAGGTGGCAGAAATAGATAAGGGTAAATCAATATATGTGGAAACAGTGTCCACTAAGACCACCACAAGAATCATGAAACTCTTAGAGAGTGAAAATCCAATCTTCCTCCCATTTGAACCGCGCAGGTATGGGTGGCCTTCTCGGTTTAACGTCTCTTCCTCTACGATGACTGTAGTCATTTTTACCCTTAACATAAATAAAGGAATCCCAAGCATGCCGGCCTATCACCCAGTGGAAGATGGGTGCTCACCCGAGGCACCTAAAGGTGCGAGTCCCTCTTTATGTGATTTTTAGTAGGAAACATCATCTATGATTTATGTAAGAGATTTCATAAGGTAAGTTAGGACATACAAGAATCATAGGGCTCGAGAAAGGCCTCTAGATCCTTGCGAGTCATCTCGAGTGAGTACTTAATAGATTCCATAATGTGTATTATGACGAGAAGGAAACATACAAGACATCCATACTTAACATGAAAGGGAAGAGAACTTATGAGAGAGAAATGTGCATCGAATCATTGATATTCATTTATATATATATATAAAGGGTAACCTCACTACATTCATTGAACCATTACAGAGTGTCACAGAAAAGTAGACCGCAGTCATGCATTTCACTAGACTTATGTAACTAAGCTACCAAAAGAAAATTTACAACTTCATGCCTAGTACATTCTCTCCTTGATGCAACTATCCACTAACAGAGTCCTCGCAGTAATTATGCAGAGCTCGCCCATGTTGTCTCTCAAATTCGTGATCTCTTTTACTCCACAGTGCTTATATTTATAGCTCTCCTAGGCGCCAACTCACCTTCCAGCGCCCTCAGATCTAGTGCCAAGTGTCGAATGTGGTCCTTCATGTGAGCATGCTTCTCCAGGCCTGAGCTTTCCACTTTATCTCATGATGTTCTTCTAGAAGATTCCATCGCCAGAATGCTCCTTCTAGGCCAACTTTGCGCCAGAGGTGGCACCTTATCCATACACAACTGGGTCATGCTTTTCATCTGTTCTTCTCTGGTCATTCAAATCGACTAAGTCCTGAACCTCCTTTACACACTTTTTCCTTGTGCGCCTTTCCATAACTGGGACCTTGCGCACCTATGCACCTTCATACTTGGCCAATATTCTAGGGGTCCAACATCACCCCACACTACGCTTGTTCTCCATCCTTGAAAACACTTTACTCAACCAAGATGCATGCTACCTTAGGGAACCAATGTATAATCTTACACTTTACAAAAGAATAAGGGAATGAAAGAATTGGGGAAAGAATGAAGAATGGGGGGAGCATTAATTCAACAAGCTAGGAAAATCCTTCCGTAAGTCTACCTCTAGCTTATTCCACACTTTGACCTCACCCTGTGCCTTCTGACAGAGGTCACCCACCAGGGTGCTCACTTTATCAAAACTTAGGCCAATTCCCTAGGTGCCCAAAGTGTCCATGATCTGCTCCATCTCTTTTCCTAGGTCTTCAAGCTTGTCCATCCTCCTGGTAATTTGAGGGTATAGTTCTTTTATCTAGGCCTTGATTGAACCCTTAATGCTTCAATCACCTCATATTTTCTTTCTACTTCGGCTAGAACCTTGTCCCTCTCTGCCCTATTTCCTTTGTTCTTTTCTTGGAACTCCTTTAGCTCTACTTCAAGTGTGGTGACCAAGGAGCTTGCCACCTTATCCCTGTCTGTGCAAGTATCATATGTAGCCTTAGTAGATTGGGCAGTGATTTTAACCTCTGTAAGCACCTTGACTATACTCAGCAATGAGTGCTACCACCTTCAACCCATCTTCTTCGTTTAAACACGCACTTCCTCTACAGACTCCAGGGCCAAAGGTCATCTCTCCATGGTGAGGACGCATGTTAGATCCTCTAAAAATTCTAGAGAGGATGCATACTTCTGCGTGGGTGGCGCTAGGTCTGGGTGCTTTAAAATGATGGTGTTATTGATAGCTTCCACTTTCTTGTATACTTCCTACACCTTTTTCTTCTTGTCCTTTAGCTCACGCCTTAAGCGTGCGCCGATCGGTTCTTCTTGCTTCAAGATTTTCACCTTCTCCACCAATTCCTCTTCCTTTTCCCCTAAATTTCCCTCTAGCACTCTTATCCTATCATTGCACGTGAAGAGTCTAGCCTCGGTCTCGACCGTGACCTTATTGAGTGCATTGTAGACTTGCTCATCTGAGAGCTTCTGAGCATTCACTAAGGGATTGGCCCCTTAGATTCTAGTAATGTTATGAGTGCTCCCTGACAAACTTGAAGTCTAGCTCATTAATGTGGGACTCAAATGCCCAAGTGAGCATCTTCTTCATTTTGGGGTACGCACCCTCCTTTTCAAATTACCCCATGGCTAGAAGCCTTTCTGTGGGTACAATGCTCTGGAACCACACGTGTAGTACCTTCTTCATGTCATCAATGTAGCCCATCACTTGTTTTTTCTTTGTATCAAGGGTCCTTCTACCCGAGCGCGTGCCTTTGGGAAAACTTACTGTTAGAGTAGGACCTCCTCCCATGCTATCATGCTCCTTTTAATGTTCTCCTCTTTTCCTTCCTTCAGCACTATGTCCACGCTATGCTCCAACTCTTGGTCTACTAAGGCCTCGAGCATTTTCTTCACCTCTCTCTCTACTACCTCGGTGATCTGCTCCTTTGTGAAGCTTATTGGCCCCTGCTTCTCTTTTCCAATCTCCTCACCCTTCCCCACGTTCGGGGCACATTCCTCATCTTGAGTGCCCTTTCACTGCGCGAATACAAACTCCTATTTTTCTTCTCCACTCTCCTCTTCTGAATCGTAGATGATAAAGACTTGTGGCTCCTAGTATTTTTCAAGCTCATCTTCCTTGTTGTCATATTCTTCACTCTCTTCCCCTCTTCTATCCATGTACTTCTCAAGCTATCGATCTCCTTGAGTCGATTCCTCTTCCACCCTCTATTTTTTCCGAGAGGTGGCTCTTAGATAGGGGATTAGACCTTTTCCTCCTCTTCGGTGAATTTTCCGTGGTGAGGGGTTGCCTAGGTGCCTCCACTTCTAGTGTCTTCTCCTTCATCGGGGACTTCTTTCTCCTCATGTAAGTACTGGGCTTGGCACTCGTTGTTGGAATGCTCACTGTTTGAGTAGTCTGCACACTTGGTGCTTCTTCTTCTTCTCTCCCCTCTTCTTGGGTGTGGGCCTCTTCCTACCCATGGGATCTTTAGGTATGGAGACATCGTTCTCCAGATATGTGCCTTTCTTGAACTTTGGTCTTATCTTGAGGTATTCGCAAGCTGCGGATCCTATTACAAAGGGTAGTGTCATTGTCCTTGTCATCTAAACCTTGTGCAACACATATATTTCCATGTATGTGTGCTGGCCATTGGAGTACTTCAACCTCTTTCTCATTTCTCTATGCTCCTAGTCTAGAATACCTAGTTCTAGCTTCAGCTTTTTGGATTCTTTGAATCTATTTACCCCCACTTAGAAGTATTGAGCTGTGAATGCAAAGGGAAGCTTGCACCATGGGCTCCATGATTCATCTATCAGCTTAAACCTACCTAGGTAGAAGTTTTGGTATACTGAAAACTTATCTTCCCCTTCAGTGACTGTTGGTAGTTGTTCTGGAATCCTCCACTCTACCCCGAACAAGTTCCTCAGGCGTGTATACCATTTCTCTAGTCGCGCCTTGTGGGGTGTTGTCATTGTGTCGTAGGAATACTTCTCGAATCTCTTCGCGGGTGAAGGATCCTTGGTAGGGTACTCCCATAAAAATTTATCGGTGTGTCAGGAACTCCAATCTTTGAAACAAAAATGGTAAGTAAGACGTTTCCGAAGAGGATTCTGTCACCTTCCTTCATGCACTTAACAATTTCCTCCGTGATGTATGTAGACAAGTTATATATGGTGCCTTCTACAATTTTCCTAGACATGTAACTAGGGTTTGTTGACTTGGGTCCATATCTCACGGCCATTAATTTTGGTTACAGATGTGCATCCATCTTCATCATTGGGTCCTTGATGTCAGAGATGTCATAGTATCTCGACCCCTTCTTGCGGGCATAATAGGTTATGGTTTCTGAATTGTCTCCTTGTCACCTAGGTCATCCTCTAAGCCGTCTCCCCTCACAAATGAGGCCTATGCACTATGAGATGAGTTGGGGAGTAATGTGCATCTTGCACCCTATAAAATGGAAGTAATCTTCATGTACTCGTGACATTAGCCATTGGTATAGGCATTCTAGTTTTCCAAAATAGGGAAACTCATAGAGTTGCAACAACCCTGCCTTCTCCATTTTGACCTTAACATCATCATTGTAGATGGGAAAGCCCTCTGGTGTCCATTTACTTGTAGGGCGCACTAAATCCAGTGCCATTTCTTTATCGATCATGTTTTTCGATGTTTATAATCATTTACGAGGCATGTTTCTTAGGTGTGACTCCCACTCCTTACCCATCATTACCCCATTTGGGTACTGCATCTCCACGTACCACTCTTCGTTCATATTTACTTTAGGTTCTTATTACTTGGCCTTGCCCTTTCCCTTTCCTTTCTTGGGTGCCATTGTTGAGGTTCTTCTATCACTTTACTCCCTCCTTATTACTACGCTCTTCCACTTCTTCCAACCTTAGATCTCCAACCTCTTGAATCCGTGCCCTAGTTTTTTCAAACCCTAACCTGGGATACAACTTCCACAATACGGCGCCTCCTCATGACTTTTCTCACGCCCATGAAAACCCCTTCCTTCTAGTTTTCAAATCCAAATTGGCTACTCATGCTTTAACCTCTTAGATATTTCTTAACATGATTAAATATGGAAACCCTAGTTTGTAATAGATGCAACAATAGTTTGCAAAAATCGTAAATCACCTCTTTATTTGCAAAGTGAAAATGAAAATACCTCGACCCTTTACTTATAGTTTTTCCTTTTTGATCATTAAGTGCTACTCCACCTATCACTACTTTTCCTATTTAATGCATATTTTTCAAACAAAGCGTGACTTCAACGCTTTCACTCACGTGCTTCACTGTGTGAAAACTCCTTCAACCTTTCCGGAACACAACTAATCCAACCCAAAAGGAGAACCTTTATGCACGCGAAGGCACTTCTTCTATCTGATTGTTGTTCTCGCCTAGCTCATGTTTCTTAATGTGCTTTTCTCGTCCTTGGTATGTGGGATCTAAGAGTAGCTCTATCCTAGCACCAACCATCCATCTTTTCTCTCCATACACCTCTTTCAATTGGGGAATTCAACAGGATCTTTAACATGCACTTCCTTGGTACTCTAACCATGCGCTCCTTCACATTACTCCACCCCACACTTAAAATGATGCATGGTCCTCTGCGCACTTACAAATTCTCAAAAGTAGTGATAAGGTTATCGGTGCCCAAGGTGCAAAACAAAAAAACAACGTGAAAGGGAAACACAAGGAAGGGAATGCATAAAGGAAATTTCTACACTAAGCTGGAACAAATACCTTATTTACAAATACCAAGAAGACTTATTTATAGTAGGGCTTCAGCCTACTCCTATTGAAGTGTCCAAGTAACTTCATCCCATCCAGTGTTTGTAACTTGCATGCACCTGAATCAAGGATGTATGAGCTTGTGTAAGGACCAAACCAATGGACTTTCAACTACCCAGGATGGCACAGAAAATTATAATCATATAGTAAAACCATCATCGCCCAACCTCAAACTTCTTATTCCTAATGTGGAAATCATGCCATGCTTTCGCTTCACTTTTCTATTGTTTGGTTCTACCTGGTGAGTGATCGTCTCTCATCCAGCTTCATTAACTCATCAATCCTTTCTTCCAGTGCTTGTTCATCGGCTAACCCTCCTGCGCACACTATTTATAGAGAAGGAAACATAAATTCAACTGGAAAAACAACTTCTATGCCAAACACCAATTAAAATGGTGTGGCTTTGTTTAGCCTTTTATACATTGTCCTGTAAGCCCATAATACTGCCAATACTTTGTCATCCGAATCTTGTCTTCTGACATCACAAATTTTGGTCAAGGTACGACTAAAGTATTTTGTTAAATGCTTAGTGGTTCCATTTTTTTGTGGGTGATAGGGCGTAGTCTTGTGATGAGCCACCATGAACTCGATAACGGCAGGATCCTCACGGTCTCATTTAAGAAATGCATACCCCTATCACTGGTCAAACTCAAGGGGCATCCATACCTTGTGATAATGTTCTCCCACAAGAACCTTGCCGTTGTGGCTGATGTGCAATATTTAGTTAGGACTACCTCTTCCCACCTTGTGAGATAATCCATGCAAGTGATGACATAACGTGACCAGTCCTACACGTTCATTGGTGCAATAGGTCCTATAAAGTCTATTTCCCACTTTTCAAAAGGCTCCATGCTAGGGATAGGGTGCAAAGGCATTTCATCTCTTCTTCTGGTTTTCCAATGTGCTGACAATGGTCACACGCTTTACAATAGTCTCTACAATCCTTGTACAGGGTTTTCCACCACAAATCTGCCACTAATATCTTACGTGTGGTGGCATCACCTACATAATGCCCACCCACACTTCCTCCATGTGCTTCTTCCATGATTTCCAGGCACTCATGCTCTAATACACACCTGTGCAAAACTTCATCACGTCCTAACTTGTATAAGTCTCCACTAATTAACATGTAGGGTGCAACACGTATGGCCAAATGCTTTTTCTCCAATGTCTTCATTCCTTTCGACACCACCCCTTCCCTTAAAAATACTACAATCTCTTCTAAATTTGAGGGCACATGCCGTAACCTAAACAATTGCACATCTAGAATTACCTCCTCAATACTCCGCACATCCTCCCTTGAATCAATCCTTGACAGATGATCAGGCCCACAATTTCTTTTTCCAGGCTTCACTACAACGGTGAATCAAACTCTTGAAACAAAAACACCCACCGACATATGCGCCCTTTTAGAATAGGCTTGTTCACAAAATACTTTAATGCCATGAGGTCGGTGTAAAACACAAAGGGTGTTGCCAGTAGATACTATCTAAACTTGAAGAGCACGTAGATCATGAACAATTCCTCGTGCTCAGTTGTCGTATAGTTTTGCTCTGCTGGTGTCAGCTTCCTGCTTGTAAAACATAGAGGATGATCAACAATCCCTTCACCTAGTTGTGCAATCTTGCTCAATGGCGATCCACGAGGCATCTACATGGACATGCAAGGGCTTGTCCCAGAGAGGAAAACGTAATATAGGTGTGATGATAAGCCTATCTTTTAATGTATCAAATGCCCTCTATTGTGCCTCTCCCTAATGGAAGGTACTTTTATGTCTAAGTAGCTCCTCTAAAGGTGCAGAAATCTTGGCATATCCTTTAATGAATTTCTTGTAATAGCTCATATGCCCAAGGAATCCACACACTACACTCTAGCTAGCAGGCTCCCTCAACCCCACAATAAGCGTAACTTTAGCAAGATCTACCAACAAACCCTCCTTATATATGATATGCCCTATAAAATTCCCAAAGGGTGTAGCAAACACACACTTCTTAATGTTGAGGGATATCCTCACCTTTCAAACATTAATCTTAAATTGTCACAATGCTCCCTAACTAGACCATACATTGTCAATCATCCAAATAGAGCCCGAAGAAACATATGCATGAAATAATGGAACATTTGCACCACTATGCATGAAAAATAGTAGATGCATTCTTCAACCCAAAGGGAATGACTGTGTATGAAAAATTTTCCCAATCAATGGCGAAATTTGTCTTCTCTGGTCCTCCTTTGCAATCCAGGACTTGGTGGTACCACGAAAATCCATCCAGTAAAGGAATAGATTTCACACCCAGCGACTCCTTCCAAAAAAATTTAGTGAAGGGGGTTAGAAAGGGATCAATGACACAAAATACATTCAATTCCCTATAATCCACATAGATCTTAATCCTCCCATCCTTCTTGATGATGATTACCATCAGATTGTTAGAGTAGGTATTTAACTTAGCTCATGTTCACCTAGGTACATTATTTACCTTTATTGTATTTATCCTCACCCACTTATGTGTGTGGATATTTCTTTTATTTATTTAGATATTAGGAGATATTATCTAGTTGTTAGGTATAGTTCTTTCCTTGATCTATGGTATTGGCTAGTTCTTTCCTAGATCTATGGTACTAACTAGATCCTTGATGTCTATTTCTCTCATAAATCTATGGAATTGACTAGTTATTTGATGACTAGTTCTTTCCATGATTTATGGCTTGATCTACGACCTTAAGCGGTTCTTAGATTGTTATTCCTTGCCTATACAAGCAAGGCCCATTCTCATTGCATTTTATTGAGTTCCATAATAATATATGATATTGCTTTACTCATTTGTTTGCAAAGGTTTATGTAAAGTTATTCTAGCTAATTAATTTCATCTTATTGATCATGATGTTTGATTAGCATCTATGTTCTTGGCTTGGCACGATTTGGTTATCATTTCTTTTATAGACTTATCCATTCGACTCTTCCACTACCTTAATGATCACGCAAATTGGGATTCATCGGTAGGGCCTTTTCCTAGCCTGGGCATGCACTGTCCTTCAGCTTTATCTTCATCTCCCCTAAGGAATGGTGAACGCCTTTGAGCTCATGGTACCCACGTGGGAATAAATCTTCAAATTCGTGCAGCAGATCAATGATCTTAGATGCTTCCTTCTCCAACCATTAGTCTCCAATAATAGCTTCCTTAGGTTCTTTTCTGAACTGATGTTAACCTTTCTTTTCTTTAGAGGCTCATGGTAGGCGCGTGCGTGAGTATATACACTATCTACTACTTCGCGCGTCCCTACAAAATGAATAAATTCAAGCTCTCGATTCCTCTCCATCAATCACATACACCAACTTTCCTTTCTCCTTCTCCAAACACGCACACTAAAGTTGTAACTCTTTTGTTTCCTCTACTTCTTCAAAATGCGCCTCGATCCTAGTTCACCTAATAATTCCAACAATCTATCTTATGTCATGGCGCTATCCCCCATGGTAAGGCACTTGATACCCTGTAAGGCCTTATCAACTAATGACTTGGTACTCTGATACTCAAAGGTGTGAATGAGGCCAGCCACGAGCTCTTGCCAATTCCTTGTGCCGGCACCGTGTCTCCGTATGAATGTACCATGCATGCTCGTAACCTGTACTATAGAATATAACTTGTGGACCTAGAGGGATGGTGGTAAGGCTTCCGCACCTTCTCTCTAGACCCATTCACACTTCTGGATATGGAAAGAGGTGGGCTCCTTCCCATGGTAGTCCTTGATGATGGTGGGCACATTGCTCCTAGAGAATCTGAGAGAGAGAGAAATTCTTACCTCGTGCCACTCCAAAAGGCTCTCCTGATGTGTAGCCCACCACCGTGCCACTGTGCCGACCAAGACATAGCTTAAAATCCCTCTCCATTCCTTCTCATCCCTCCATTTAAATTCTACTTCTGTAGAAATATCTCAAGAAAGGCTCCTCCTGAATACTTGGGTAGTTATTTTCCTCCAAGGCACCAAACCATGCACGCCTTTGTTACCTTGGTCACCGACCCTCTCAACTATCATCCTATCAATTCATAAGTTCCATGCACCCAATTGTCACATGTTAGATTGGTGGTATCACTTACTAACTGAGCATCTTCAAATTGGATAACCCCGTTAGTAGGGTGTATCATCTCTGGGTCTCTAATTGAGCACACATATATCCTGTCCAAAACTTCTTCTCCCAATGGTTCAATATAGGGTGTCGACTTCCCATCAGCCAGGGGTATAATGACCCATTCCTCCTTGTTCTTGAAGCTGATGTACCCTTTGTTGAACCAAAGGTCCACATTGTTCTTGTAACACCAAGGGTGCCTAAGTAGCATAAGGAAATTTTCTTCCTCGGTGAACGCCAAGACTTCAAAGTCCCTCAGTAAACTTACCTCCCTGGATAGTAATAGCTTCATCCTTTAAGATTCCTATGGGCATCACCTTAGTCTATTTTTTTCCATATATAACACATTTGAAGATGGTTTTAATGCAGGTCTTCCCATCTGATGCCATGCATCCAAAGTTAGAACATTAATCTATGTGCTCGTGTCAATGTGTATATTGTTAAGGAGCCATCCATCTACAAGCTTTGCATGCAAAGTGATTTCCTTGTCATAGTCAAGGCTATGAGGGGAAGGTTCACGTGTAAGACCTTCCTCTCCCACTCTCCTCGGCGTGCGGTACCTTCTCTCTCAATCATGATCCGAGCAAGGGAATGATATTATCTTGCCTTAGCATTTTACACACCTCCTTAACTCGTCCAGGTCATCCTTTGGTGCCTCGATTCTCCTTCCTTGTTCCTCCCTCTTGGATTTCTCCTTTAGACACTTTGGTTTTCTCCTTAAGCTCTAAATGAAATTCATGGTGTCTACTTTATACCTCCTTTTAATGCGCGGGGTCTAGATAATTTCCATGAAGCGACCTCCTCTCTTGAAACTAGGTTCTTCTATCTTGGTATCTCTTACATGCGTAGCTTCTGCTCTTGTTGTTACCAAGATGGGCTCTAAATCTACATCTTGTGTTACCTAAGGCATTCACTTTATGTCTTCCTTCTTGATGCTAACCATTACGGTGCCCTTATCCCTTCGGTGCTCTTTGGTTCATGTGTTCAAAAAATTCCAGGAACTCTTCATACTTATGCTTCTTTCCGCACCACGAGCACTGCAACAAGTCCAGGCACTCTCATTTGTAGTGATATGTAGATCCACAAGTGAAACAGGTTCCACGTGGGAACTCGGTCCTTCCTCCTTTGTAGTTTCCATGACCACGGAACCCTCCTTGAAAACCTCTTATGTGCACTGCCTCCATCTACGCACTCCTCATAATGGTGATCATCACCTTTAGAACTATTGGCAATGTTGGTTTGGCATACCCCATGATTAATGGCTTCATGTATCTGATCAATGAGCCTATAGTCCTTAGTATCATGGGCTGTAGAGGTGAAAATTTTGTAATAACAAGATATGTTCTTCCGGATTGCACATTGTAGCAAGGGCATCT
This sequence comes from Taxus wallichiana var. yunnanensis, assembly GCA_018340775.1. Taxonomy (NCBI): domain Eukaryota; kingdom Viridiplantae; phylum Streptophyta; class Pinopsida; order Cupressales; family Taxaceae; genus Taxus; species Taxus wallichiana. The sequence continues at coordinate 316,639,342 of CM031241.1, read as the reverse complement.
ACTTGCATTGTGGTCCCCATGATAAATTTCACAATCTCTTTGTCATAGCATGTATTTTCCTCTGGGAAATTTTCCTTAACATGCCCCTCTATTTCACAATTTGTGCACCATAAACCACTGCGAGTCTCATAGGTGAGCTCACAGACAAATTTTCCAATTTGTTTGGCCATAGTAGAAATTTGAGCCTCCAAGAATGGGCTAATTCGATGATCAATGCTACCAACTACTTGCACGTAGGGAAAATTTCAATGCTTTGTGCGAGATATGTAAAAGTTTTATGAGATAGGGCCCTTCTAGAAGTAGTGATTAACCCCCAACAAACCACTGAGCATATTGTGAAGGATGAATATCATATGATAGTTTAGACAAGAGAGTTTTAAAATGCACGTCATACTCCCACACACTCTCTGTCATTCCTTGTTGAATCTCCTTCAAAGCCCTGTTGCTCTTCTGCTCAAACTTAGGAATGTGGAACTCTACCAAGAATTCATTCTTTATAGCAGTATAGTCCACCATCATTTGATGAGGGTCATACTTCCTATACCAGCTATGCACGCACCCTTATAACGTGGTTGTAAATTGACTAGCCTTCCATTCTGGGGTTGTGATACCCTTCGCACACCATAGTAGTTCACACTTTTGAACATGTTCTATAGCATCCTCAATACCCCGTAATCTAGAAAATGTAGAGACATTTCAAATAATACTTGAGGTGGTGGCTGGGGTCCCCTGTCTTGAGCTAGAGCCTTGGTTCCCTCCGGTGTTTCCTCCATCACACGATCCACAAATTCCACCGGAGTCCTATGCCTCTAGAGCCACCAAATCCACTAGTACCACTTTGGGTCCAACAAGTCTTGTAGGATCTATTCCAAGCACCCCACGGTCCCACCGATTTGTGCACCAACGGTTTGTGACAATGCCCCACTACCACTACTGTGTCCCACGCCACTCCCTGATGTGAGACCAAAATCTTGTACACTTGCTCCTTGTCCAAAGACTCCTTCGAATACTAGAATATGTGTAGCCATAGAAGAAGGAACTGAAAAATTGTATCTCCTAGGCATGGATCTGTCTCTTCCACTGATATCAACTGGGTCAATAACACTTCTTCCTAGTTCGGGAAAACCAAGTGCTGGGCTCGGTCACTAGGTGGGTTCAGATATGTGCCAACGAATCTCCTTTCTCTGTGTGACAAACTCTCACCAGAAGCCAAAGGGGTCTCCCTTACATGCTTTCCAAGATGGGGTAGCACAAACTGCTTAGGTTCCACATCCTCTGCGTGAACCTCAACTCCTTCCCTGCAACGTCTGTCTCCATAGATCCATCACACTAGTAGCCTCACGTCATCTAGAAATCTCCCTTTCACATGCTTCACTATACTTGAGCCATCTCTCCTCCCTCTCTTTTACTGTTGTGATATCTCGCCATCTTCCTCTACCCAAGCTTCCTTACACAGTGTTCGAGAATGGTTTAACCGGCCATTAGAAATGATTCTAAACTCATGGTAACCATCAATATCTTCATAGCTAGAGGGACAACATGTAGAAATGTTCCTCTGGGCTCCGTGAGAAACTCAAACTCAGCAACCTCTCGGACAAGAATATGTGGAAATGGCATACTCCAAAGTGTAGCTAGCAATAAGATTACTCCTCACTAATGATCTACAACACGGGTCCAAATCATATCTACATCCTGTAGCATTTGGTAGTCTTCTTTGGTCCACATATGCAATCCATAACACCAACTTGATCTAGACGCATAGGCGAAAGCCATTCATACGGTTCATCGGGAAGCGAAGAGAAGAAACTCTCATCTGAGAACATGGTAGAGGTTCTCTTTTACCCATCTACGTGCATTAAACTCGAGTCCAGTGCTAAATCTCTCAGTAAATTCATCCTCCATGCTTTTTAACCACGATTCAACACTTTCCAATGTTAACCGCTCTATCATTACTCATTACATGGATCATGATGTATGCTACATCCCACTATAACTTCAAAAAGAGGTCTCGGCAATGGAACCAAGATGTAGTAATTTTTACCCTTAACATAAAGAAAGCAATCCCAAGCACGCCATCCTATCACCCAGGGGAAGCTGGGCACTCATCCGAGGCCCATGCGGGTGTCGATTCCCTCTTTTATGTGATTTTAGTGGGAAACATCATCTATGATTTTTGTAAGAGATTTCAGAAGGGAAGTTAGGACATACAAGAACCATAGGGCTCAGAACGGCCTCTAGATCCTTGCAGTCATTTCAGACCGAGTACTTAACAGAATCCATAATGTGTATTATGACAGAAAGAAACATACAAGCATCCATACTTAACATGAAAGGAAAGAGAACTTATGAGAGAGAAATATGCATCAAAATCATTGATATTCATGTATATATATAATAGGTAACCTCATTACATTCATTGAACCATTATAGAGTGTCACAGAGAAGCAGACCACAGTCATGCATTTCACTAGACTTATGTAACTAAGCTACCAAAAGAAAATTTACAATTCCATGCCTAGTACATTCTCTCCCGAATGCAACTATCCACTAACAGAGTCCTCACAGTAATTCTACAGAGCTCCGCCCATGTTGTCTCTCAAATTTGCGATCTCTTTTACTCCGTAAGCACTTGTATTTATAGCTCTCCTAGACTACCAAATCACCTTCCCGGCACTCTCGGATCTAGTGCCAAGTGTCTAAATGTGGTCCTTCATGTGAGCATGCTTCTCCAGGCTTGAGATTTCCACTTTATCTCATGATGTTCTTCTAGAAGATTCCATCACAGGCATGCTCCTTCTTGGGCCAACCTGTCGCCATGAGCTAACATCTTATCCACGTGCAACGGGTCATACTTTTCACGTTTTCGCTTTGGTTGTTCAAATCGACTAAGTATTGAACCTCCTTTGTGCGCTTTTTCCTTGCGTGCCCTTCCATAATCGCTTCAGGACCTTGTGCGCTTTATGTGCCTTCATACTTTGTTAATATTCTAGGGTTCTAACATGACCTAGGTTTAGGTGTAAACATGATAGAATTAACAAACGTAGAAGGAATTTTGAGATTGAAATTATGCCCATAAAAACCATCTCGAGGGTTTTCTATTCTAAACCCTGGTTTTAACCCACGTGCGATTGAAAATGGGCTTTCTATATCCATGGGGCAAGGCCTCACCATTCGGCAAGTGTCACGGATAAATACAACACTCGACATAGGAAACAAGGCTAAGCATCATAGTCATGCTCACCCACACACCATTTCTCAAAGATGTGACAAGGAGGTACATGAATGCCTATTTCGGATAAATGATTTTAGTGAATGGACATATACACTTCTCGAGCAAGGGTTGTCGGTTTGAACCCAAAATGGTGGGCCCTTGTCAAGAGAACAAAAATATTGAGGATAATGGTTCTTCGTTGTGTACTCTTAGGGGCGAATAATTTGATATTCGTCAACTTTCTTCACCTTAGACATCATGACATGTAGTTTCACCTAAATTCCCATATGTACATTCTTTGCATTTGCATTGCATTTTCATCCACAATTAATTTTGTAAAAAGTGTGATCAAGGGATTTATTATTATAGCAACTCCTAAAAACTTCGAAAAAATTGGTAAAACATTCAAATCATGTCTCTTCAAACCTTCACGGTATCATCAATTGTTTCAAATCATTTCATCGGTTCAAACAAGATGAGACAAAGTTTTGACAATAACCATACCAAGGCTGCATACTTGGTTCTACTTTTGGTTTCTTCTTAGGATAGGTGTCTCTTGTCCATGGTCTGTTCAGAAGCTTCGTGGTGTCACAACTATCCCACATACATCTCCTTAGAAATAAGAACATTCTAAACATTTTTCCCAAATAAGTGAGTCAAATGCAAATCAACCGAAAATTTTATTTTACACATTTCTTTTCCCTACCAACCTTTGGTGTTGAGCCGTGTCTCTTACTAACGACATAGGGTTGGGAAGGGAGGAAATGCCCTTACTTTCCTATACCTTTTCCAAGGTGATAAGCATGTGCTTCCTACTTTGGTAGCATGGGGCAAGGTATAGGGGTCTCTTTGACAAACACGAAAGTCATAAACAATTAGATCAATTACTTTGAAATCCTAAGTCAATACAAAGTGAATTAGATGTTCAAAATTCCAAGTGAATTCAAAACCCTAAAAACTAGATTTTGTCAACCAAGTGGCCATCTATGGATCCAAGTCTAGATAAAATTCAAAGCAATTCACATTCTAAACTATGAGGTAGCATGAGTAGGGTAAAGTTGTAGCATCCCACTTTGGTTCTGTCAAACCTCTGTCTTCCTCTCACCAATATCATTCAACAAATTTCATGGCTTGTGCCCTTTCTAACACTCGGTGTTGAGCCCTCGCATCTTACTAGTTGTGAGGGGTTAGGAGTGGGGCAAGCATATCTATTCATCATGTCATTATATCACCACATTTTTCCAAGACAATATGAAGTACCAAAAATTTCAAAAGAAACTAAAATTCAAACATCACATTGTGTTCGCATCAATATATATTAGCATTATGAAATACAAAAAGAAAACATTCTATTATCATTTCACATCCATTGCATACATTCTGAAAAGCATAGAAAAATGGAAATTCTAGACATATAAGAGTACACACGTGAATCAAATCATCAATAGAAGTGAACTCTATATAAGGAATAATCGAGCAAAAAAAATGATATATGTACATATCAGGGTATGTCATAGTTTTATACAATTCCATCACACACTAGGTGTAGTCAAAATGCTCACAATGAGCAAGAAATATTTAAAAAAATCATATATGCCTCTCAAAATGGAGACTAAGCAATAAAGGCACTCTACCTATCCGCCTCTTTAAGGCCCCTTATGACCGATGTAGTTACAAGTTTCTTAGGAGTCCTTCTCAAAAGTATTAAAACAACAAATGGGCAAGCCTAATGCAAAATACCATTCCCAAATCCTTTCCAATTCAACCATACTCAAAAATGAATAATTGGTCACTTTGTGGGCTTAGAGGTAAAAATCAACCAAACAATCCAAATCAACAATGCACAAATGAATTGAGAAATGAATTTATTTTGACATATATATGATATTTCTAACTTCATTTTTTCATTGTATGTGTTTATAGGGCAGAGCGTTGGCGTAAGTATATTTCTACATCCCTGCACAAATGGTAATTCCTCTTGTCATTTTAATTTAGTGTTAATTTTTTGATGTTTTGTCTATCTGCACTTGAGTCTTCTTTTCTTTTACCGGGAGTCTAGACAATGAGATTTCAATACACGGGCGTGTTAGGTATAGATTCTAACTCCCCATTTTAGGAATTCCATACTCGGACTCTACGTTTTACACCTCTTTCATGACTAAGACGCTTCTCTGAGGGGGCAATATGTACACACCCAAAATTGCATGTACTACGTTGTCGGGAAAAAGGTTATAAAGGTCCCAGTGATGATTCAAAATCCTTTCAAGAAGGTGTTCGAGCTCCAAAAACTCATTTGTAGTATATATTTGTAGCCTAGATAACCTTACTTATCTTTTCCTTGCATTTTCCTCTTCCCCCTTCCTTATGTGTTTGTTTTGGCCTTCGGTGTCAAGCTGCTGCCCGCCTTGGCGGTGGTTCACAAACCGCCACCCCGATTTGGGAGGCGGTCCCGATCTTTTTTTCTAGAATCTTCATGCAAGAAATTGCATGCGACGACTCAATTAATTTTATCTTTTGAATGCATCTGTGAGTCAAATTTTCTAAAAATAGCTTCGTTTGCTTGGTTCTCCTAGTTCCTTCTATTTTTAAATAGATTTAATGAGTGGAACTACCTCTTCAATTCCTTGTGCATGAAGTAATCTTGTAGCCTCCATTCCTATATATTTCATGCTTGTATTCAAGCAAAGGTTTGAGAATTTTGTGTATCTTGCATTGTTGTGCTACAATAACCTTGCTAGGAATTGCATAGCCAAGTTCAGATCTCTTGTACTATCTTTCTTCTACCTGCATTACATCTAGATTGCTTCCAAGATTTCATCACTCAAGTGCCATCCTCTTGTTCTTTGTTATTTGTATTCCCAATCCTTGGACTCACATGAACACTCAAAGAAAGAAATGAAAGAAGCGAGGGGACAAATACGATACTACTAGATTTTCCAAAGCTCTTGCTCTTCGGGTAGGAGTTGTGTATTTATTTTCTTTGTTTATCAAATTTTCAATTATGAATTGTTAATTTCAAATTCCATGTCAAATATGGTAGAAGTCGATGTCTTTTCATTTGCAAATAGTTAGTTAATTTCAAGAGGGTTTGAATCTTTCATATCAATCCCAGTGTGATGATCCTTTTCTTCCCATCCCCTGTGGATCGAAGGAGAGGGTATCTCGTAGGATATTGTCTACATATTATAGATCATTTGGAAAAGCTCTTGTTTTAAGTTATTTTAGATTCAACACACTCATCACGGGTGAATAACCATACCATGTTATCTCACTTGTTTAGTTTTAGTGTAGAAGTAGATTAGATTATTTATAATAGAAGAAAATTGTTGTTTTTGATTGTGATATTTTAGTTTTGTCATTTGTTTAGATTAGTTTCCTTTTATTAGTAGCATATATTGTTAATTTCAGCTTAGTTAATTTGGAAACTTCAAACTAATTTAGCACTTAGATTGATTAGGTAAACAAAACATAGGGAATTTATGCTACTCGTTCATAGCCTCTAAATCTCCCCTTTGTCAACATAGCTACCAGGAGATCACACTACCAAATCAGTAGTCACTTATCCTCCTATAGTTAGCCACACACATTCAACATCGAGGGTTCAAGTGTAGTTGAAGGTCACGTGTTCATTTTCATCCGTATAGTTCTCTAACTACACCTAAAAATTCCAGGTAATGTTGGGATTAACTAGGATAAAAATATAATAGAAATTACCATCAAGTCAACAAAAATTCATGGGCTACTCAACGTCTTGATTTCCCCAAAATTATGAGTAATAATCTATTACGAAAATTTAGGAGCTCTTATACAAGAATCCATACAAAGTTTACCAAGTCATATTTTGTTGAGGAGGTTGAATATCTCATTACCTTGTTAAGTAGAATGTTCTTATTATTTTTCTAAGAATGGATATTCAATTACATCTAAATTATCCTCTTTAGTAAAGAGAAATTTTTTGAGCTAACCTAATAGGAAATTCTATTCATTACCATCTTATAAAATAGTCGAGTGTAAATTTGAGAAGGATTTACACTATGGTGTGAGTTTTATATGACCACTTACCTTTTCTACAACATTTCATGTCATAACTCCCTTCTTAGAATTCTAAGAATGGAGGAATTTTCAGACTTCAAAGTGTATGATGTTTATCCTCAAAGAAAATTGGAAAGTTAAAAGGTAATTTCACAAGGTCACATGATGCCTTCTTTGCACCAATCATGTGTTTATTCATACCAGAATGGGAGAATTTTAACATATCTACAATAGTAAGGAAGGTGATTAGTGAATTTGGATTCTATTTCATATAATTTATATTTTTGACTATATAAGGGTAAGTGGGTTTTAAGGTACCCCTATATGTTTCCCAAGTACTTAAATAATAAATGGGAGCTTCTTGAATTATTTGAGCAATTTGTTGAAGTACATAGATTGATTTCAGGAAAGCATAAAACCAAAATTAAATTCCCCATTTCTATTAGGATATGTACATGCTCCATATTTTTCAAGTCCAAACTCCTAAAAAATAAATGAATAGATTAAAAATGGATAAATTTCATTCAAGGCCTAATTATGACATCAGATGGGTAATGAACACAGTTCTAGGAAGCTCATATGAACATAAACCTCATTATGAGGAATTTTGGATGGATTGCAAGGATGAGGAAGAAGTTGGATTAGTATATTTATCAAGAATGACCTTGCAGAAAATAATTAATTTCAAAGTGGTAGTTATCCCTCAAGGCCTTACACATGATTATCTAGTGGTCATTAAGTGTTATGTTGACATAAAATTGGCCGGGCATCCCTTGAAACCTTTGGATTGAAAAAGTCCAAGCTACCACAATTACATATCTAGACCAAAAATGTGATGAGGATAACTTAACATGGTCAATACATAAAGGAATGGACATATCATTATAAAATACAATGGTAATGATGGAATTCAATACTACAGCAATCCTTAGTGGTGATTTCCCTCCATTTAAGTAAGGTTTAATACAATGGAACCTTTGAAGGAAAGGCACCTCATCTCTCCTCTAAAATACCCAATTCATTTGTTGGAACCCTAAATGACTAAGTACCTAAAGCCCGAGATGGTTTTGATGCGCAGAAGTAGGGCGTGAAGGTATGTGTGGAAGTAGATTTTGGGATGTGTGAAGGCTCTTGCCCAAGAAGGAAGGGTTCAGAACTTAGTCACTTTTGATCATTAGGTAAAGTCATGTTTGGGGAACACATGGAAAGGTGACCAGATTCAATTATGGATAAAGTTAATCTATGAAGACTTGTAGCTCAAGGAAAGCATATTCTAGGTATCATTATGGTTATCATGAAAGGATTAGGAGCTGAAAAGGTGGAGTTAGTTACTGACTAGCTAACATTTACATGCTGAGGATAATCGATTAGGGAAAGACATGATGAAATTTGGCATGTTCATGGGTAATAATGATTTAGTAAGGGGAGATTCCTTCCTTTCTCTTTCTTGTGTATTGATTTTCATGGAAAAAAGAGATGAATTAGGAGATGAGAAGGAAAGGATGTAATTTGAGAGATGGATAGAGTGTAGTTCATGATTGTAAGCCTGTAATGATCTATTGTAGAAAACATACTAAGATTTTTTGTTGTATTGTCTCCATTCATGAATCTTCAATGTATTTGGCTATTGATATGTTAATGAATTAATACAATGGAGTGGTTCTAAACATCTGAGTTATAGATTTTGATATGTATATTTTATTTTATGCTTATGGATCCAAACCCTTGTGTTCTTGATAATGCTCATGGCTTAGATATAATTCCTCCTTGTTATTGTGATGTTCTCATCTATATTATGGTGCATTTATGCTTAGATCTAGTTTCCTTGTTTCTATCTTAGAATGCATGTAGTTATATTTGTGCATTATTCCTCTTATGGTGATAAAAATTATTGCAAGGATCATATAAAGGAGGGGCTTTGACACCCATGCATGCGTCGGGTGATCTCCCAATCAAGCTAGGTGATATGTCTCCGTGTGGGGTTTGAAGAGAAGTTAGAGAGGTAAATAGAGACTAAATTTTGTTCCATTGTCGGGACCTATTTTGAAGTTGTTACGAGAATGTTGAGGGATGGTAGAATGCTTGACCTTGGACTACGTGGAAAATTTTATCGAAACATGGAGGATGCATTTACTCATAGATTCCACATTAGACCGAGTTTTATCCATGTAAATAGGTAGAGGAGCATCTGTATAATGATCTATATAATACCTTGTTTTGTTACTTTCGGTGGAAGCTGTATGAGTGGTTATCAATATATGAGCGAGGATAATTTGGTTCTATCGACCTCATGTGTGGAATCAAGAAGATTATTAGAGGCTTCATGATGTTGATTTGGTTTGGACTCATGTTGTTGATCATTGGTGGAGAGGTGTGTTGACTAGTTACATGTTAGAGTATGTAGTTTACACTTATTATTGCCCTAGAGGTTTTGAGTTTGAGTTCTTAAAAGAACCCAGAGGATCCTTTTTGCATTTTTACCTTTAGCCATCAAGATCTTGATCATGACCCTAAGTTTAGAAGCATTTCTTATGGCTAGCTAAACTCCCACTAGGTGTGGGCACGAAAGAAGGTGGAAGGAGATGGAAAACCTTATGGAAGAAATGGAGAGAGAGGAAAGATGCCTCAACTATAATGAGGCTTGAGAAAGGGATTTGGTGAGACAATGCAAGATTACGGGAGTGATGGATCTATGGAGGTAGATGTTACGGGAAGGATTTGAGGTTCATGCAGAGGGTGTGGACCTATGTATTCGTGTTACGCTATCCTGGCAAGTGTAGGAGAATAATCCCCTCATATTCTAATGAGATATCATTAGATGAAGGAAGAATAAGGGACATAGGTGCGCATCTAGACCCACCAGAAACCAAGCCTTTATGCTTAGTTTTCCAAGTCATGAAAAAAGTATTGTTAGTTCAGTTAGTGTTAGAGTTGGTAGGTAAGAAGCATCAAGTGGATATCATTTTTATTTGAGTTATATGACCACACAGACATTTCCTATATTTAGTGGTATCCTATGTGGCACATTGTTTCAAAGAAGGTTTAAACTCACGTAACATGGGTATCATGTAGGATTAGTTCCACTTCACAAACCATGTGGGAGCTCAGTTTAGCTTGATGGTAGGTACACAAAGTAGAACCACTTCAGGCCCTGTACCTACTATAAGAGGAGGATATAGTGGATCATGGATTTCAAGAGCGAGTGTATCAAGTGGATCTAGTGGTGGAAAAACTGGAGGAAATTTTGGTTTTGGACCTAGTGGAGAAGGATCATAACCCCCGCACAATGTGTTCTATGAGATATATCTCCATTTTCTAGATTATAAGGGTGTTGAGGATGTTGTATAGCATGTTCATAAGTGTGAGTTGATATGGCATGTGAAGGGGATCACTACCACATAGTGGAAGGAAAGTCATTTTACAATAATGTTATAGGGGTGTATGCATAGTTGGTACTAGAAATTTGACCCACATCAGATGGTGGTGGATTATACTATGTTGTGTGATGATTTCATAGAAGAGTTTCACATTCCTGAGTTTGAGTAGAAGAGCATCAATGCATTGAAGGAGATTCAACAAGGTATGGTAGAGATTGTGCGGGAGTATGATGTTTTCAAGAGTCTCTTGTCCAATACATCCTATGACATCCATCCATCGCAGCATGCTCAATTTTTCATTGGAGGCCTAATAAATTCCTTTAGACAATCACTTTCACATAAGACTTTCAAGGACTCACATGAAGGCCTAATAAATTGCTATACGTGATGATGCTTAGAGTGAGTACTTTTAGAAGGCCATGGTGAAGAAACTTGAGAATGTTTGTGAATTCAGCACATGAGACTCGTAGTGGACTTTGGTGTATGGACTATGAAGTAGAAGGACATACAAAACAAATTTCCCTTAGAAATTTGGTGCATGCATGGTGTTGGACTATGAGATATATCATGGGGATCATGATCCAAGTAGATTCCTATTATTATAGTGCAAAATTTGTAAGAATGTGTCTTGTTATTGTAAAATATGTATGTCTACCACCCATGATACCAAGGGCTGTAAATTGATAGACCAAACCCATGATGCCATTGACATTGCACTAATATTGTGCAGTTCCAAGGATGAGGGTCATAACTATGAAGGGCACATGGATGGTGGAGGAATATAATGAGGATTTCATGGAGGATTTATAGGCCATAAAGGTTGTGGCGAGAGGAATAAGTGACTTCTCCCATGGAACTTATTTTAACTACGAATCTGAGAGCATTATAAGCGCGAATACCTGGACTTGCTATAATGATCTTAGTGTGGAAAGAAATATAAGTATGAAGAGTTACTAGATTTTTATAGTCACATGCTTAAAAATAAGAATAAGGAGGATAAAGGTTTAGGGATGGTGAGTGTAAACGCGATGAGTCATTTTACATCCCTAAGGTGATGTCTAATATAGAGTTGGAGCCTGTTTTGGTAACTACTCATGTTGAGGCTGCATGCATGAGGGAAATGCCAAAGCAGAGGCCTGCTATTACAAGAGAGGAGGTACTGTATGGGAAGTACCTTGATCCTACCTACAGAAAGAGGTGTATCAAGAGACTATGGAGGTGATTAGGAGTCTACAAGGAGAGATTCAGTGTTTGAAGGAACAGTCATGAAAGTTGGAGAAAGAAAAGAACTTTGAAACTCCTCAAAAGGACATAGATGATATTAAGGAGGTGTGTAAGATGTTGCACCAAGAGAACATCATTCCCATGTTAGGAGAATGGTTGAGAGAAAAAGTACCATGCACTAGAGGTGAGCAAGAGGAATATCTTGCACGTTAACTTACCCCCTCATAGTATGGACTATGATAAGGATATCACGCTAAATGTGGTAGTGAATGGATGGATCTTAAGTAATATTTTGATTGACACAGGTATAGAATGTAATGTTCTCACCTAGATTCCTAGAATCAAATGGGGAAACCACCATTACAACCATCTTCAAATGTGTTGTACATGGAAAATAGGACTAAGGCCACTCCCCTAGGAGTTTTGAAGAATGCTTCAATAGCTATTTAGGGAGTCATGTTCACTAGAGACTTTGAAGTCTTGACACTTTTTGAGGAAGATAACTTCCCAGAATTACTTGGGTACTCTTAGTGTCATGCAAACAATGATGACATGTGCTTCAATAAAGGCTACATCAATTTTGAGAACAAGGAGGAGTGCATGATCATTCCACTAATTGATGGATGGTCTGCACCTTATGTGGAACCATTGGGGTGAAGAGGAATTAAAAAATATATGTGCACACCATTATTACCCAAGACTTTGTTTAGCCATCAAAAAGGAGTCATTCATTGGAATGATGCACAATCTATGAATGATATAACAAGTGTTTCTTATGGTAATTAGACGCATGGCACATATAAGTTGATTGGAAGAGAAATGAAGGGTAATGTGACTCAAATAGTCAGGGCACATTCAATCAGGTGCCTAACAGGAAGGTAGTTACCAAGATATACTAGCGAAGGTAACCTTGATACCTTTTTGTGTGCAATGGAGGTACATTGGACCTGTGAGATAGAGAAAAGTAATATGCTTTTTATACCATACATGGAATAACTACGCATTGGTGTTTGACACATGGTGATAGTATTATAGAATGGTGTGAGGTAAGGGTCATGTTTTCCATTAGGTTTCTCAGAAGTAATGCATCTACTAAGATACATGACTATGATGGGAAGGGATCCCCCTTCGTGCCATGTTCAGGAGTGTGAGAGGAGTTGGAGGAAGGATCATAATCCCTACACCCTTCCTTGTGGGTGCATAAGTTCTATTCCACCTTGCAGAGCTACGTGTGTGCATGGTATGTTTATTAGGAGTTGTGGAGACAAACATGAAATTGGTAATAGTTAATAACAGGTATTATTCATACCTTTGAGTACTTATCTCCTAAAATTTTAGTAAATGAGACTTTGTAGGTGATCAATCACCTTACATTAGGCGATATAGTGCTAAGGTGGAGGACATTATGATTGAATTTTTGGGAGAACCTGATATGGGGTGCACCTTGAAGAAGAGAGCCATAAGAAGTGCATTTTGAGCGCACCTAACTAGAGAAGGAAAAAGGAAAGTTGGTATACGTGATTAATGATGAGGAAGTGGAGAACTTAGATGTTGATCATACGAAGGTACACGTGAATTCTTAGACAGTGTAGATGAGAAGAAACGTGTACCTACCATGAGCCCCTAAAAATGAATAAGGTCAACATTGGTACTGAAGCGGAACCCAAGGAAGACATTATTGGGGATTCTTGGTCATATTCGGAAGTGTCAAAGATTATTGATATATTGTGTGACTTCAAGGACTTGTTCCTACATGGTTACCATCAGTTAAAAGGGTTCACCACTTCTTTGGGATGGATGTGGATCAAGCTAAAGGAAGGGGCATGATTGGTCAAAAAGAGGCCCTACAGGATGAATCCTAACTTGTGTGTGAAGGTGGAGAAAGAAATTGATAAGATGTTGGAGTTTAGGATTATTGAGGCCATTAAAAGAGTATGAATGGGTTAGCCCGATGGTAATCAAGATATAATAAGGATGGAAGAATACAAATATGTGTAGACTACAAAGATTTAAATTCTATTTGTGTTATAGATCCATTTCCAATGCCATTTCTTTGAAGAGATTATAAAAGGAGTGTGGGGCGTGAGATCTACGCTTTCACATATGGATTTTTAGGATATCACTAGTGAGGATTGTGAAGGAAAATAGGAGAAAATGACTTTCACCACAATGAATGGGAATTTTTTTCTTACACAGTTATGTGTTCGGGATAAAGAATGCACTGTTGTTTTTCGTGCATCGTGGTACAAGCATTTTAGGATTTCATTCACAAATTTCTTCAAGTCTACTGGATGATTGGATGTTTTATGGTTAGTAAAGGATCATTGTGAAAATTTGAGGATGATGTTCGAGAGGTGCAGGTAGTTGAGCATCTCTCTCAATATTAAGAAGTGTATTTTCTCCACTCCCTTTGGCACACTACTTGGTCATATCATTTGCAAAAAGGGTTATTGGTGGATCCTACCAAGGTTATTGTAATTTTGGGCTTGGAGGAACCCACCAATCAAAGCATCGTGCATAGATTTCTAGGCATATGGGATATTACAGGAATTTCATTAGGGTTATGCCAAAATTACCATGTCGTTAGAGGAGTTTCTGAAGTATAAAGGAAAATTTCATTGGGATGAGGCGCAACAGGTGACATTTGACACTTTAAAGGAAAAACTTACTTTTTTGCCCATTTCTTTCTTTCCCTCTTGGGATAAGCCATTTCATGTACATGTGGATGCTTTGGATATGGTGATAAGAGTGGTGTTAGAATAGGCTAGAGAGGATTTTTAATCACCCATTATGTTTTTCCAATAGGAAGCTATCCAAATGAAAAAATTATACTACCACAGAGTGCAAAGCATTATCAATGATCTACTTGCATTGCAAAAATTTAGGTAGTATTATCTGAAAACAACTTTTATCTTCTACACAGACCATATGGCTTTAAAGTATTTGGTGAACAAGCCTCTTTTACAAGGGTGCATATGTCATTGGGTATTATTGTTCTAGGAGTTTGAATTTACGATTGTGGTAAAACTAGGGAAAAGTAACTTAGGACCTGATCATTTGTCGATCATTAATTCAGGTGAGGATGCATAGATCATTAAGACACAATTCTAGATGCTCGTTATTCAAGCTATAGTGCATGTACCAACTGATTTGAAGAAATTTATATCTTTTTGTGGATGGTGTGGTGCCGAAGGAATGAAGAGCATAGAGAAGAAAAACTTGCCATTTGTGCCGCGCCTACATGCTGATTAGTGGAGACTTTTATAAACTATGTCGGGATGAGGTTTTACACCGGTGTGTACTAGAACATGACAGTGGAGCTATTGTGTAGGAATCTCAGGTGGTATTACAGGTGGACATAATGTTGGGAGAGCCACGCGTGCGTAATATTTTAATGGCTTGTTTATGGTGGGGACATTATATAAACATTACGTGGAATATGTAAAGGTTGTTATCATTTTAGTGCCTTGGAAATACTAGGCATCGTGATGAAATTACGTTAAGGCCTATTTATAGTGTCGAACCATTTGAGAAGTGGTAAAATGACTTCATAGGCTCTATTTCCCCACCGATGCAAAGGACAAGTTCACACCATTTATTACTTGTATTGACTATCTTACAAGGTAGGTAGAAGTGGCACCTATAAAGGATTGTATTACGAGCTACAATAATAATATTTATATGGGAGAATATAATAATTAGGTATGGATGTCCATTGATCTTGACAAGTGATAGGGCACACACTTCTTAAATGAAACTATTTGGATATTATTAGCTGAATTTATGGTGGCACATCATAAGACCACCCTTATCGCCCACAAGCCAATGTGACTTTTGAGGCCTTTAACAAAATTTCAGTCACACATGAACAAGATTTTGATGTGGGAAGAAAGGATTGGGATGGAAAATTCTCTATTGTGTTATGGTCGTATCAGACTACTTACAAGAGGTTGAATAAAAAACACCCTTTTAGTTGATGTTTGGCACGGAGGATGTGTTACCCGTAGAATTCATGTTACCATCCATATGTATTGTGTGTGCACAGGAGGATTGGAAGCTGAAAAAGATGCTTGAGGAACGATTGAAGATTGATGCAATTGGATGATAGGCAAGCCATTGCTTGTTGGAGTTAAAAACGGAAAATCTAGGTAGAAGGCATGACATGATAGGAATATCAAGAATAAGAAGCTTGAGGTTAGGTAGATGGTTCTCTTGTATGATTCAAAGTTTCTATGCCATCCTAAGAAGTTTAAATTCCATTGGTTAGGACCATAAATTATCACGTATATACTTGATTCAGGTGCTTTCTAGTTAGAGGCACTAAATGACACATGATTACCTAGTTTCTTTAACGGGAGTAGGATGAAGCCCTAGTATAAATAAGTCTTCTTGGTGTTTGTAAATAAGGTAGTGTTGACAATTAGGTTAAGATTTCCCTTAATGCATTTTCCTTTATATGTGTTTCCTTTCTTCATCATTTTTCTTTGTATTTCTTTTTGATGTTTTTGTTTCATATTGGTGCACTAATAGTTAATTACATTATAAGTGATTCCATGCACATGAGGATCGTGCATGCTTTTAGTGTGGGGTGGATTGGCATCTAAATTTGGAAAATCATTAGCACACTTTTAAGAAATATGGACTGTTGGAGAACTCATTATGGGATGAATAGTGAAAGGATGAAGAACGATTTTTGCAGAGGAGATATTAAATTTTGTGCTTATGTAGAAGGTGTTAAAATATGTTTCATTATAAAGGTGTATTTGAGAAAAATATGAATTGATTATGGACCATGTAGAGGAGAAATGATCATGTAGTGTAAACATGATGTAGGAGGCCAATGGAGAGCTACTTGGTAGATAACGTAGAGGTTATGTACTTTAGCACGGTGAAGCATGGGAAGGAGGTTTGTGCAAAGTAAAGTAGTGTTGATGTGCTAGAAAGTTATGACTACGATGCGAGGAGGGAATTCATGGAATTTAACTTAAGTGAAAAATGTTTTATTAAAAATTAAAGTTAAGACATGTGTTCGTAGGGACATTAAGGGTTATGAAAAGTATAAATAGAGGGTAAAGGTAGTCATTTTAACTACTTTACTTTAATGAATTTTATGCTCTAAATTCAAAGTGTAACAAGGGTTTTTAGAAGGAAGCAAGGTACTTGTCATGAGCTAGTGAAGTTATGTGATTTTTTCCGTGATCTTATGGTATATCAAGAGGGAAAGTAAACAACAAAGTAAAAGGGGGTTGCACAGAGAGAGAAGCGGTTAAAGTTGTTGAGTTCATGCATACAATGGAAAAGCAAGAACACCTAAGGCATGAAAGGAAGAAAGAGAAGATGGAATAAAAGAAGGGTAAGAGTAAGAAACTAGTAGTGGAAAAGGAAGAACCTATGGAAGTTTATTCGAAATGCTAGTATCCCTAGGGGTTATTAAGGTATAAAAGTGGAGCTCAAAGTTATACAAATGAAAAATCAGAATTTTTAACCACATCACCACAAAATACAATGATTTGACATGGGAGGATCTATACAAGGAGCTAACAGGGTTGGATGAACAAGGAAAACCTAGGGTAAATGATTCGGTGAAGAGGGAGTTGCAGAAAACTAGGTTTTGTAGCTTTGGGAGTTGTCATTTTTGTTAAATCTACACCATTGTTTAGATGGTTGATGTCACGAGTGCATGAATAATTTGTGGGGAGAAGGATGAGACTCACGGGAAATTTAATCCATATGGTAATGGGCCTACTGTAACAAGGATGAATACATGCCCTTGACTTAGGTGTTACTACAAAAGTATAAGAGTTAGCCAAGTAATTGAACTATGAGAAAGGGGAAAGGGAACACATTATTGAGACCTACCCGACCAAACATTGAGAATTGTTTCTCGACTCATCAGTTGTAATTTGGGTTCTTCTAAGAGGTGGATGGACATCAACAAGAGGTTATTATACGTGGCCTATAGAATGTCTAAGAAGAAAAATTACAACTTTGCATTATTTATTATAGATAGTATCATAGAGGAGGCGAGTGCAGAATGACCTAGGAGCAAAAATAACTTGGGGGTCCATACTATTATTAATTGTATTATGGGAAATTGGTTTCCTGATGGACTAGAAGGGAACATGTGGGTTTACCCACCGGCACACTCATCTCTTGTTGTTTAGTTCGAGAAGTTCACTTGTGATGGGAGCATTTCCAATGCATATAAGGCACAAATGAACAAGTGGTATGAGAGGATGTGTGGAGAATTTTAAAAATGAATGACACATCTGCACAAGCTACTAATTTTTTGAATACCAGATGCAATTTACGGTCACACAAAACTTTTTCCTAACATGGTTGGGATGGCCAAAGGAGAATTGGGGCCATGGTACAAAATTATGTTTACATTCACAATTAAATATATGAAGTGCACCATCAACCGATGTAGGACATGTAATAACTTAACCTTTGATGTTGATAAGGTGGATTTGATGTCCATACCCATATGTGTGAACTATAGATACAACTCAAGGCCATTTTATGTGGAGACCTTAGAGCCTGACTTTTGGGATCTACATCCATAGATCAATGTTACCATCAAGGGATACATCCACATGTTATTCATATAGTTGTACCTAAAGACACGGGGTGGAGTTGAGATAGGGCGAGGGATGAAACCTTCCCTAGGACACGAGAAGCACATATCCTCGAATAAAAGTGGTTCAGGAAGATGAGGAGGTAGTAGTAGAAGAAGAAGAGGGTGAAGGGAAGTTAGACACTTCTAGGAAAAGAAAATACTATATGCACCGAGGTAGTAGTGGAGGTGTAAGTTCATCATAGCTAGGTAACATTATGGGATCAGAGGTAGGGCATGAGGGAGGTGAATTACCGGAGGAAGATAATTTAGAATAAAAGAAACAAAAGGTACACAAGGTTTCCATTTCAGCAAAATAGAAATAGGACCAAAAGAAGATAATACTGACCTTCAGGGGAATAACTCAAGGCCGAGCTTGAGGTAGAAGAGAAGAGAAGGGTTGAGGTAGACACTAAGGGTGCGAGTTGATGCATGCACCAAGGAGAAGGATCATTCTATGGAAGAAAATAAGGAGAGTCTAGTGTGGGATTCTTCTCCTACACAGCCCACCAATCTAAAGGAAGAAATTAAGGGAGACTCCTTTTTCATAAAGGAGGATAAAGGATTTGTTCCAAGGTCAATAAATAATGCACGAAGTGAAGGACAATAAGAAATAAGTGGAAACCTATGTTCCCACATATGGAATTCGTGGATGAACCCATAAAGGTATTGCACACAAGGTTTCAAGGTACCCTCCCCGAAAAAATACATGCATGGGATATTTTTGACTAAGAAGGTGGCTTGTCAAGGACTAGGAAGATGATAAGCTGGAACTTGCATTACCATGTAGAAGAGCCTAAATTTGAGGTCGGTGATCACAAGATCGAGACCATTAATTTGAAGAAGAAGGGAGGAGAGACATAGAAAGTGGTGGATCCTAGCCACATTACAGATGAGTAGACATGCAATGGTCTATAGAAGATTTCCTCAGAGGTAATTTTCCATAGCTTGGATGTAGGGGAAATTATTCGAGCCTTATTCGTGGGTAAGAAAGAGAATTAAAAGGAGGTAGAGTAGCTACATCATGGACCTAAGGGTGAGCAGTGCGAGAAAAAGGAGCTTTATGATCAAGATGGTGCCCTAGTCAAATGTATCTTGGAGCAATGTCTAGCTTTGGTAATCAAGGAAAGGGAAAACTATGGGGATGAGATGGAGTATCTACGGAAGACTTGGTGCGAATGTTGCTGAAAAATGTCAAGTATGGTATAGGGCCAACAACCACAAACCTTTCCAAGGAGAAGGATAATAACAAATTCACATTTGAGGCCATAGTTTTAGAGTTAGAAGATCTAATCACCTAGCTCAAGGAGGTAGACATCTTGGAAAACAAAGGTTTTAAACAGTGTAGGAAATGTGAGTCCGTAGTCAATGCATGGGTAGTAGAGGAAGAAGCTACTCTCAAAGTGTTACAGGAGAAGATCTTAACCAACAAGTCTGAGTGTGTGAAATTAATTGTTTATAATACTACGTAAAAGCATAAAATAAAGACCAAGCGTGAGAATCTAGAGTTCCAAATTGGAGAAATTCGGGACTTCATTACTAAACATATGGATGAGTTCAAGGGCCTTTACGTAGAGTTAGTAGTGGTGATCCAAGAGATGAGGGAGAAGGTAGAAGAAATATCACTGGATCAAGTGCCCAGCATCACAGGGAAGTGTCAGGAAAACATTAAAAGATCTAGAAGCATGGGAAAAGGAGAAGAGGATATAGAAGAAAAATTCCCTTGGTTAATCCAATTGGTCCTCTAGGTGGTAGCAACATGTATGCATATTTTTTCCTTAGCATATTTTTGTATAATTTTGGTCTTTGGATTTTTGTTCGAGGAGCATGGAGGATTTTCATGAGGTGGAAATATCATTAGTGTGGGGTAATGTTGGGATTCTAAAATGACTAAGTACTTGAGGCACGAGAGGGTTGTGATGTGTAGAATTAGGGAGTGAAGGCACATGTGTGGATGTATCTTTCTATGATGAGTGAAGGATCTTGCCCGGGGAAGGAAGGGTTAGGAACTTAGTAACCTTTGATCATTGGTCAAAGTCATGTTTTAGGAACATGTGGAAATGTGAATAGATTCAGTTATAGATCATTTTAAGTTATGAATCCTTGTAGCTCAAGGAAAGAATATTCCTAGGTATCATTATGGTTATCATGAAATTATTAGGATCTGAAAAGGTGGAGTTATTTATAGCTAGTTGTCATTTGTATACTAAGGATAATCGATTAGGGAAATACATGATGACATTTGGCATGTTCATGGGTAATGATGATTTGGTTAGGGGAGATTCCTTCCTTGTTCCTTCTTATGTATTGATTTACATGGAAAAAAGAGAGGACCTAGTAGGATGAGAAGGAGAGGATGTAATTTGAGATATGGATAGAGTGTAGTGTGTGATTATAAGCCATGTAATGAGATATTATAGAAAACATATTGAGACTCTTTGTTTTATTATCTCCATTCATGGAATATTCAATGTATTTGGCTACTTGATATGTTAATTAATTAATACAATAGAGTGGTTTTAAACATCGAGTTATAGAATTTGATATGTATATTTTATTTTATGCTTATGGATCCAAACCCTCATGTTCTTGATAATGCTCTTGGTTTAGATCTAATTCATCATTTTTATTGTGATGTTCCAACTTATATTATGGTGTATTTATGCTTGGATCTAGTTTCCTTCATTTTTCCTTAGAATTCATGAAGTTATACCTATACATTGTTCCTCTTATGGGGATAAAAATTCTTACATGTCTCATATATAAGAGGAGCTCAACACCCGCGCACACCTCAGGTGAGCTCCTAGTCAATCTTCATGATATGTCATCATGCTTGTGGTTTGAAGAGAAGTTAGAGAGGTAAATAGAGACTACGTCATTTATGGTAGAAGAATGGACCATTGCTATAAGTAAAAAGGGTACTTTTGTATCCCTTTTAACTCAAAAGGATGAAGAAATGTTAATGAAAACTATGAAAGAAGAACCAATTACCCAAGTACTCCCATTACAAGATAGTATCCCATGTGCCTCAAGACTTAGGATAGCTACAGTAACTCTTCACAGACCCTCCAACAAAGGAAAATAAATGAGAGGATACCTACCACATGTAGATCCAATAATTAGATTAGCAATGTGATCAATACAAGGATAAGGGGAAGAGGAGGAACCTGGTCTTAAATATTTTGAAAGAGCTAAAAGAACTAAGGTGTGAAACCTTTTAGTAAGGGGAACTTCGGGTATACCTATTATGAGAAATGTTACAAATTTTGGAGCATGTGAAAAGGAGATAGAAATATAATAAGTAATAGATGCCATTCTTGGAGTATGTGAAAAGGAGATAGAAATACAATAATTAATAGATGCCACTCCACTCATTGGAGCATAGGTAACTTCTATTGCAATATTAGATTAGGGAAAATCAATTTTAAAGGTTGAAATAGTGGATATTAAAAAGTGGGAAGTAACCCAAACACATTCCTTTTCTGATTTATTGCAATTCCTCACAAATTAAGAAGGGGGTGGCCTCCCTCCATTATACAATCAACCATTAAAAAATAAGGAGGTACATATTAGTGAGTTGAACACATCTACCAAGATAACTCAACAACCCGATTATATAGTGCATATGAGTAAAGTATCACCAATTGAAGTAAGTACTACATAGGTATTACCAAAAAAGGTACTTATATTTGAAAACTAGCATCCTTGGGATGGAATAAGTATCACTATCTAGAAAAGGTAGGATGTTCGGTTAATCCTATCAAGAAAGAATTAGAAATGGTTGATAAGGCACTAGCAACTTATGGAGTTTTCAAATATCAATAGAAGGATTAAGTTCAAAAGGAGGTTTAAGAACCAACTCATATAGTTGTCACACGTAAATAAGTTGAAATTGATAAGGAAGAGGTTAGGAAAGTATGGGAAAGTACATTGTAGTTTGAACTGAAAAAGACAATAATGGACGTAAATGTTCCCCAAATTAAGCTTCTTGTTTTATAAATTTCTTCCGCTACCTCTCGAGGTAATTGTGGCTATCCATATACCATCTTAGCAAGTGCCTTGAACTCATAAATATTTGAATGCCCCTATAACGAGATGGTTGGAAGTTGCAATCCCAAAGGGAGAAAAGGTAAAAATATAGTTAGAGTCTTGTAAAATAGAAAATGTTATATCATCTAGACAACCTAGGGCCCTAAAAAGGGAAAGAATGTTGTCAAAACCCTTGTAGATCCCAGGGGCATAGGTCATTGGAAATTTTAACTCCACGGGGGCATATTAAGGAGTTTGGCCACAACTAATGATTATTAAATTACTCACATCCCTTTGGGAAATCCCACTATTGATATTTTGAAGCATGAAGCTTTAGTAGCCATAGGAGGTCTCATCCAGAAAATTGAAAAAGATGAAAAAGACCAAAAACATCTAAAGGAAAAGGTTAATATTTAATTAACCTATGTCTAAAAAAATTCTACAATTTCCTCATGAGGGTCAAAAAATTACTTCTACCATAACTCCAAAGGCATTAGAAGTTGTAGATAATTCAAAGGACAAAACTAATCCTACTAAGAAGCTCGGGAAGAAAAATTGATAAGAAATGTCACTAAGGCTATAATAAGCACTATGGAGCTTTATAAGTAGGTCTCTGAAAAAATAGATGCAACTAATGAGAAAATTGAAAAATGTTAAGATGAAATTAACTATTGGGATGGGTTATCCCCCAAACTTGAGGAAATAACAATTCTAAATGATCAATTAGTGGAGAATGAGTGCATTGTACCCCCAGATAGTAAGGGAAGACAATATATGTACGAGAAGGATATTAAACTAAGCATAAATACTTTTGAAGGATACATCAGTAAACTCCATGCAATAAATGATAAGGCCAGAAAGTATGTTGATGACCTAGACTCTAAGATTGAAAAGACAATGTAAAATCCATAGAAACACACCTCGGGAAATACGAGATGTAGATAATTTGATAGGAATTATTGAACAACAAGTTAGGGGAGAATTGGATTCTTCTACTACAAGATTTAAATATGCAACAATATAGAGATACATTCACTTAGAAGGGAGTGTGAACAAACTAGTAAAGAGGGTAAAAAAAAGAAGGCCATCACTAGTGAAATTGATAGGGATCGGCTAAGAAAGAACTTATATTTGTTTTCCATATCATTCCGGATGATGAATTTCTGATTGATATGTTTAAAAAATTGTATATTTACATAATAAAATTATATAAACAAGATAAGGGGGATCCATTCGAATTAAATCTTGTATAAATATTTATAAAACATGTAGCATTTATATATACAAAATGAAAAATGGGGAATCTATAGGGCCCAAAACCCTTATAGTTTGAAAATTAACTTTTGATATATACGAAATGATCTTATGACTAGCATATTCCTTGTTAATATTTACAAACTCCCTTGTAAAAACTAGAAGGGGATCCAAGGGTTTTTCTTTGCCTTTAAATTATTTCTTGTCAGGTCATCATAGACATATTGCACATCACCTCCAAGCCCTCAAGACATTCCCTTGGCCATGATATCCGATATGCTTTCCCTTGGACCCTCCGTAATGATAATATGTCCAATCTTATTTTCTAGAGAGAATACCCACTCTAAAAGGTTGTCTCCTTCAGAGAGGTATGTTTTACTCCCACGACATACAACAACCTTGGATATTTGGGTTGTTTGGTACATGAATGTGATTGATTATATATTTTTGAATTTTTCAAAGGATGTTGGGGCATCACAGAGTTTCTTTGGAAGATGAATTTGTAGTAACTTCTTTGATCATACTAAGTCTCTTCTCCACTTTATCTAACTAATGTGAAACTAAAATTATATCTTTTGAGGCTCATCCACGGGTGTTACGAGATCATATTTAGGAATTTAATTCTCATTTAGCTCAGGTGTTAAGAAGGTATTTGATATAATTATTGAATTATCATTGATGACAAGTCCACAATGAAGCAAAACCTTTTTAGCTTATTCCATTGGACGTGGTCCTTTTGATAGAAAATATGGTGAAATAGTATTTGGAAAGAAGACAAGAAGGAGGCATCTTGATGGGATTTCTCATAAGATGTAGACATGTCATATTGGGAGTCGAGTTCAAGTAATATTTATTTGGTCTTAGATCTTGAACAACATCCTAACAAAAGCTTGATCGGCTCAAGAGATTGAAAATTGCTTACAAAGTTTCGAAAGAAATCTTGGACAAGTTGTTCCCTAATGTCATCACTCAAAATAAAAATTGCAAGTTATCTCACAAATGATATGCTCATAACACCCAGAAAATACTTACATGTTTATGAGAAAAAGGTAGGATTTTATAGGGTGATGGTCCCTAAAATGGCCTATGTAAAACATCATGTCAAATTCAATTACAGATCTTATCCAAACGACAACACAAACTAAGAAAAAGGATGTTGGATCTTATCATTCCCGAGAAAATGATGCTCCCTTGGCTTGATTGCAATCTTGCATGAGGGAGATGTTATATTCAAATGAATTACAAATATTTTCTTCACTTCAAAATCATATTCTCCAAAAGGGTGAACATAAAATCAAATGGAATATTTGTACGAATGGAAAAGCTGTTTTCCATGACTAGCCACATGTATGATGGTGACATAACGGAAAAGACAAAGGAATTCATTAGTATAAAAGGGAATATACTGAGCACATCCACATGTCTAACTATAAAATAGAATTGTTTCAAATTTGGGCGAGTTAGATATAGAATATTTTTCGTTAGAGAGAATTCTATTTCATTTTGACCAAACCAAGCTCCTTTGTTGTGCATCCTTGATCTTTCTAGACAATTTTTTTTTTTGGGGGAGTAATTGGTTATGTTCCTTCATGGAAATTTTTGTATAGGTATGAGGTCATGTCTTCATACTAAGGGGTGGTTTTGGTGAGTTGAAAGTTAATTGTTATAGGTACGAGTTTCCATTTTCGGAAAGTGTAGAAATTTTAAGCTTTAAAGTTGTAGTGATAAGGTGGTTGCATAATACAACCATTAGTGAGCACCGAGGAATATAGTCCATATCCCCTTGTCAAGAAACTAAGATTCAAATATAAAATTTATATGTTGATCTATTCTGGATTTGATTTTTACGTTGAATGTTTTATTAATGAATTATAACTTTAACTACAATCTCTTTGTTCATTTCATTTATATCTAGTATTCTAGATCAATCTTTGGTTATTGCATCTCTTTGGTCACTATAGTCATGCCTAAAACATGGTACGTTCCTTATAGTCATGCCTAACACTTGGTGTGAAAGATAAATCTATATGTATCACTAGCTACAAATGACATACCCCTAATCTTGTCATTTTGTAATCCATTTTACCCTTTAAAATTACTTCCAGGTCCTAGGGGTATAAAAATGGGAACCAACATACTTATGGCACCATTTTCGAGGAAATTTTTTGTCTCATTTCAATTTTTTATGACTTGTGTAGTATTTTATTCCATGATGTACATGCTGCATGTATTATGAACTGATCTTATAGGTCTATAGTACAAAGCTCTAGTGGCGACTACTCATTTTAAATTTGGACCAAAACAATGTTATTTTGTTTAAATTTCCATATTGATCAATTTTCCACCTTTCAAATTGAAAGGATTGAGGTCTTCCTTCATATCTAACTCTATTAATATGTTTCTCTTATATCTAGAAATTTTACAACGAGAGGAGAAGGAATATTTGTAAACATGTAAGTAGTCAAGGCTCAAAGGATGATATTATTCAGTCTTTTGAGGTTGATGCCCCATTAATTGAAGAATATTACAAATCATCGATGGTTCTAAAACACACAACCCTAATTTCCATTTAAATTCCTTCGCATAAAGGAAAAATTATGCTTGCATGCAAATA
Source organism: Taxus wallichiana var. yunnanensis (assembly GCA_018340775.1). Lineage (NCBI taxonomy): Eukaryota > Viridiplantae > Streptophyta > Pinopsida > Cupressales > Taxaceae > Taxus > Taxus wallichiana. The sequence continues at coordinate 316,612,985 of CM031241.1, read as the reverse complement.
TGAAACCAAATCAATACGAGAATATAACACAATAATTCAACTACCTCAAATTGAGTAGAGATAAAAGAGGGAGAAAATGATATATATACCTATAAGTGAGATCCTCCTCCTTTGATGAACTTTATTTTCTCCTTGATTTTCTTGTTGGATAGTGTGAGAATGCTTCAAATATTTGGACCAATTTTATCAGCATCTCCTCTTGATCAAATGAAATATTAAGCTTGATAGTATGCTTTATGAATATAGTTTGAAGATTTTGGAAACATAAGTTTTCTATTGTTATAAGGTGCTTGTCAAGGAGGGTAGCACATCTATTTTATAGTTGGAGGAGGAAAAAATCAATGGTTGGGATCTTTCCATGTTGCATAAGATCAATGGTTAAAATTCCATGAGAATGGAGATTTCTCTAGAATTAGAGAATTCTATATTTTTGGAGAACTCTCCATTGAATTAAAAATTGAATAGAATAGATCACATTTATTTAAATATTTGAAAATGGGAGGGAAGGATAGAGAGGCTTCTAGAAAGATTTAGAGAATCATTTAGCATGTAGTTAGGTGGAATTTATTGTGTTTAGTGGAGTGATTAGATGGAGAAGCTAGGTATAGAGTAGGTGTAGGGTAGGTGGTAGGTGGGTGAGTATTTTTAAATTGCTAGAAAATAGTTAATGAGGATTAGTTAATATGGTAAATAAAATATTAATGATGTATTAATATTTCCAAGGATATAATGATATATGGAATAGATGGGTGAAAATAATTGAAGTATAGTTACATCTAATAATTAATTTATTATTATATGGTTGATAATGGGGATAGATTATTATAGTATGATGATTATATTATTTGTTAAATGACCATTTTTACATTTTCATATATTCATTTTCCCCCTCTTTGAAGTGTTATGACAGAGTGATGAAAGCTCAAAGAGGAGGAGCGAGGAGGGTAAGCTCTCGAAAAGAGGAGATACGAGTTAGTGGATGAGAGATTATTAGAGGATGATAAGATGAAGAAGAGTGGAAGATTAGGAGAGAGGAGTAGAGGATGATAATATGTTAGAGAGGATTATGAGATTAGGATGTGTGGGAGAGGAATAGGGGAGATTTAGAATATTAGAGGAGAAAAAGTAGAAGAGGAGAGAAGAGGAGAGAGGAAGTAGCAAATTAGAGGATAGGAGAGAGGATTGGAAAATTAGGATGCCCGATCAATGATGTATGACAAGGATGAAGATGTATGATTTTGGATTTGAGTATGTTGAGGATGTTGGATTTAGATTTGAAGATGCCCTAGTCAACAATATATGACAAGGGTGAAGATTTAGGATGTTGGATTTAGATTTGAAGATGTTGGATTTTGAAATGAAATGACCCATTCAAGGGGTAGAATTGAATATTTTGGATGTGGATTTGAGGATGGTAGATTTGAATATGTTAAATGTTTGTAGTTTAATTGAAGAGAGGTATATAGAAGATGCCCAAGCCAAGGGGTGAGGATTTTGGATGTAAGATAAACAAGATTTGGATGTGAATGTTAATTGATAAAAGATTGGTTGGATGGGGAATGAGCGGGATTAAATTATGGTGAGGAATAAGTGTGGATAATAATACAAGATAAAAGGGGGTGTGTGACCATAAAGTGTCCCTTTGTTATCATCATTAACAATTATGATTATGGAATTAAGCAAAACGTGCCAAGGTATTAAAAACCATGGAACTAAAGTGTCAAATGCCCCTGTCCCCATATCATTGGATAGATTAATGCAAAAAATATGACCCTCATATCATTAGATCGATTAATATAAAAAGATGGTCCTCATATCATTGGACTACCCAAGTAAAAAGAAACAAAAGCGACCTCATATCATCGGCCAAGATGAAAATGTAACAAAACAAACAAGATAAAATCACACATTTGGTGTTAAAATTGAGTAAATATATAAAAAGAATTTTTCAATGATATTGTGAACTTTTTACGATTTTTTTAAATTTTTATGATTTTTGAGTTTTTTTGAATTTTTTGTGATTTTTGAATTTTTTGTAATTATAATTTTTTGTGATTTTTTCAGGTATAGAGGAGGATGTTTGATGAAGGTAGGAAGAAGCGGGGGAAAGCGAAGACACGAGGAGGAAGAAACAGGCTTGCGGAAGATTATAGGCTATCACGATGAGTATAAAAGGTTTTGGGTCCACGGAAGAGTCATTTTCACCATGCATAGATTGAAAAATAAAGCTCAAGAGAGGACGTAATGACATATGAGAGGAATGTGAATCATCAAGTGGACCTCGTTAGAGATTACGAGTGGCTACTGGTGAGGTAGGATGCCCTGTAAGTAGTTTAAAATTAATTTAGTGAATTATTTGTATGTGATGAATAGTAGTGCATATGGGTGATCGGGGTAGTGGGAATGAAAAATAACACGTTTTTGGGTGGGTAGAGTTAGGTTTAGCACGTTTATTTGGTTTTAGCGTGTATGGTTTAGGAAATAGTGCATATAGGATATATAGTAGTGCATTTAGGTAGGTGGGAGAAGGGGTGTATAAAATAACACATTTATCATATATAGTAGAGTTTTTGGGTGGATGAGGATATAGGTTAGCACATATATTTAGGTATAGCAAATTTAGGATAAAAATTAGTGTATTTGAATAGATTAGGTGGATTTGGATATAGTAGTGCATTTAGGATGGAATAGTGCATATGGGCTAAATATTGACATGTCTATAGTCTATTCAAAAAATGATAGGGGGTGGGAAAACAAGATAGAAAGGTTAATGTGTGTTATGTGTGAATGTGTGTAGGGTGTGTAACTACTGTGCAAGTGATGCACCGGTGATCAATGACCTTAGAGTACCTATTAGGGGTGATGATATATATGTAGAGGATGATGAGGCCTCATTGTTATATGTATTAGGTTTATTTTACATAGCGAGGATGCCCACGATGTAGGTGGACCGATGTTTATTAACAACATTAGGTGAGTGTTGGCATTCGAGACGAGTACATTCTATTTGCTAACATGAGAGATAATGGTGATGGTAGAGGATGTGTATTGCATCCATCAATTACCACTAGAGGGAGAGCCTATGATATGGCATAGAGAGATTCCATGATATAGATTATGACTATCGGGCGATTGGGAGGATACTTCTCGGGACGAGATGCGTATAGACCTCATGGATTTCAGAGAGGGGTATATGGTGTGGGTTCCCTTCCTATTGTGTTAATTGATTAGTTGTATTTTGTTCCCAGATGGTGGATGTCATTGGTTTAATATTGGATTAGCGGATGTAGTACATGCGATGTGGTAGGACGTGACAATGTTTACGTGGGCACCAATAATGTTAGCTCTATTATATTGGGATATGCATAGAGTATCATAGCATGGAGGAGGAGGTATTGGAGCGGGGATATTCTTACAGGTAAAAAGCTATGTCTATATTATAATAGGTAGAATAGTATGGATTAGGGAGTAGCATTGAGTGGGTGAGCTATTAGTATATGGGTGGTCAATGACGAGGGGGTGCAAGGAGCATTTGGGAGAGTTAGATTGGTATCGATAGTAGGTGGATGCATTACAATCGGGGGATATTACATGGAGGCCATACCGATAGTATGAGTTTTGGAGGTAGATTACAAGCATCTAGGGAAGATTCAGACACCTTATTATTTGGTGGGAGATCAGCCTTATACAATAGAACAATATCACCCGAATCGGGTGCCATACCAATTTGGGATAGTGCGAGCATACCGGTGCGCTACCATATGTTTTCTTGGATGACGCAGGAAACAAATATCTAGGGTAAAAGGATTCCAAAGGTGGTATCCATAACGATTTTGGATGAGGTACTAGTGATGGCATGGGAAACATTAGTAGTGGTAGAATACCCGGGGATAACATAGGAATATGCATATTGGTGGGTGGAGATTGGACCAATGTAGTTGACACATCCATAAGGAGGCATGATATTTGTACATGGTCACCGAGCAGTATACGAGGATATGCCCGGGGCATGCATTAGTGGTACATCAACCAAAAGCACAGGGAAAAGAGGAGGAGGAGGCACAAAGGGTGTCACTTTTTACTATTTTGGGTGGTCCACTGGTACAATAGCTAGTGGTACAGTCACTAGTGTAGAGCCTAGAGAAGCAGGGGTGTGGATATGATGGAGGTGGTAGATGATACTTTGTTTCCACTACAAAAAGTGCATTCATCATAGGAAGATATAGCAGGGTGTTCGGGTAGGATTAGGTTAGGAGTAGGAGGAGATGGATGGTTAGGGTGAGATGGAGGGTCGAGTTCGGGGGTTGTAAGAGGAGATGAAGGTTTAGGTTCGGGAGGTACGAGAGGATATAGAGACCTAGGTTTGGGAGAACTGATTTACAAACACTTATAGACGTGTTAAAGAGGGAGGTACTTGCACAAGAAGTTGAGATAGATGGCTTACAGGTGAGGGATGTAGTTTAGATGAGGTATTTTCATCGGTGACAAAGGGTGAGTGGTGAGGCGAGATAGAGGCGAAATTACACGACTACGAGGAGATTTAGCTTACGAGATAGAATAGGAGAGGGATCATGTAGTATGACATCAAGATAGATATTGAGGAGATCAAGATGCATACATGGTGAGATATGGCCCATTAGATGGATGAGTAGGGGGTAGTGGGACATGGAGTGGGTCACAAGTCGTAGGGGAAGGAGCAGTGTTAAGCACTTCACAAAGATCAAGGTAGATGGGGCCTCTTGGGATAGTTTCATTATATAAGTATCGATCGTTGATGGTTGAGATGTGATACTATGAGGATATTGTGATACATGAGTGGCTAGATTATGTGCTATATGTAGATTATGTAGCTAGGTAGAGAGTAGGGTAGGGATCTTGACATAGATCAAGTCGGAGACTAGGTTGGTCCACAATTTGCGGGAACGCAAATAGTGTTACACAACCTCCACCAGTGGGGGATGATACCATGATTTCAGCACTTGGATGAGTATCAATGTATTGTATCATATGTATTTTAGCAATTTTGTACTCAGGACTAGGATGGTCATATTTTTATGTATATAGACAATTTATGATATATGATTACCATTTTTGATGATTTTTATTATGGCATGTACATGTAGTGAGACATTGTATGATGATTATGATGATCAATTTTTTTACGGATATGTATATGGATGCTTATCATTTTGGATGTATAGTGTATGTTATGGGACATTTTTGTGATGATGGTTATATTGTATATGATGATGTGATTTTGGATGTTGATGATGTAGTGTGATGATGATTGATGATTTTCCTTTATTATGATGTTGATAATGTGTGATCTGTGTGTGATTATCATGATAATATATTGTTTATATGATTTGATTAGTGATGACTTTAATGAGAACAGTATATTTATTGGTAATGGTGTAAAAGTTGATTTTTATATGTTTATATACGTGATGAAATTTTATTTTATGGTTAATCATAGTGATGATGATGTAGTTTAATGATGGATGGTATTAATTTGTAATGAATATTATTAGATGAAAATGTGAATGGGATCATAATTATTATTCATTGTTATTGTGATGGCATATGATATGTAGATGGTTTATGTATGATGTGATGTGTTAGATTGTTGGCTCATGTTAGAGATGGATGTTGGTATTGGTAGTATTTATGATTGATGAGCTGAGGTTTTAGTATGGATTATAGATTATGGATGAGATAGTGACTATGTGTTAGATGTAGATTAGGATTTTGGTCATGGATCTTGATGCATGGATGGATGTATAATTTTTTTATGTAGTATATGGTATTTACAAACGAAATGAGTGTCAATTCTTGTTGTCTTTTCTATAAATATTTATAATATGATGTTAAGCATGACAAGATAGTAGAGAGGAGGGTGAGTGGGAGTGAACAAGTATAAATGAATGAAAATGGGGGAGGGATAGAGATAAATTAAGGCCTCATGATCTTACAATGGTTACATTTCTCGAAAGTTGGTGAGATTCATGGAACTCTTGTGTCGTAGTATGGACAATGTGCCCTTTTTGGGATCGAGATATGTATGCCTAATCATGATAGATTCTTTGCTTGTTATGAAGGATCGGAAGAAATATGGATTTAAAGAATGGATAAGATGGAATAGGATGAAAATTAGAAAATGGGATATAGAGATGAAGGGCTATTGTGCCCCAAAGTGTGTATACCTACATATTATAAAGTGATAATAGATGAAGGATGTGATTTACCATAGCGCTAGAAATCAATTTTCATTATGGTACTTTCCTAAAGCACCACAGAAGTGTTTTTCACCATTAGACATATTGTTTTAGAGAGCATTAGGGAATCAAGCATAGAAGTGGCGAAGGTGCATGATATTCATGGGATCGTCAATGTCATCTCCATCTGGGGTAGCAAGCTTATAATAACTTGAGTTGAGTTTAGCTATGATGACATATGGTATGATCTAGTTACGTTCAAACTTTCCTTCTTTTCTCAGTCATCGTTAGTGTTGACCGATTTTGTTTGAGGACTAAGCCACCAACTTCAAACTTGCATTCCTTTACATGCTTATTATAATGATAGGTTAGGATCTTTTGATAGGTTTTTAGGTGGTCTAGAGCTTGGAGTAATTTTTCATCAAGGAGCTCGATTACTTGAAGGTGATGGAAACAATATTCTTCATCATCAATGAGGTGTTTGAGGGAGACATGTAAGGATGGGATTTTGATCTCAAATGGAAAATTTGCTTTAGTGCCAAAAATAAGGGAATACGGGGTGGCACCAGTGGGAGTGTGGATGGAGGTGTGATAGGACCATAAGGCAAGATATATTTTTTATGCCAATCTCATCCTTCTTGATTCACAATTTTACCAAGAATGTGTTTGAGTGTCTTAGTAGATGCTTCGATTGACCATTTTCTTGTGGATAATAATGGGTAGAAAACTTAAGCTTGTTATGAAATTCATCACAAATTTCACAAGCGTCTTGGTTTTTGAAGAATTTACCATTTTCCGTAGTGAGAGTGGATGGAATACCATAACAGCAAATGAAATGGTTAAGGATAAATTTGGATATTTACTTGCCAGAGACATAGGTGAGTGGCATGGCTTCAAACCACTTAGTGAAGTATTTTGTGACAATAATAATGAACTTTTGGCCATTAGATGAAATGGGATTTAAGTTTCCCATGAGATTTAAACCCCAGGTAGAAAAGGACCATGGGGAAGTAATGGGTTGTAAGGATTGGGATGGTGTATGGATGAGGTCAGCATGCTTTTGACATGGGACACATTTTTAGACATATGAACATGCATATTTTTCCATGTTTGGACAAAATTAATCGGTTTGTAAAATATTTTTGGCTAGGGCCATACCACTAGTTTGAGAACCGTAAATTATTTTGTGAAATTTTTGAAGTATTGATTCGAACTCTTGGGAATTTAAGTGTCGTAATAATGTTCCATTAAATATTCTACAATGTAAGGTGTCACTAAGGATATTGAAATAGAAGACTCATTGGATGAATGATTTATGATGGTTTCAAGGAGATTTTTCGGGAGGGTATGATCATAAAGATATGTATAGATGTCATGGTACCAAGGGGAATTGGGAGCAAAAATATCGCATACCATCTCATACACTAGGATATCACATGTTGGGATCATTAACCATTTCACCAAAAGCGGTAATTTGATGCATCGGAGAGGGTATATCTAGGAGGGATGCAATATAATCCATGGCATCCATTGACTTGTTGCTTGTACATGGAACACGCTTTCGAATCGAATACGTTGAAAATAGGCCTTGAAACTATCAAACATTCATCGTAATGGATTAGGTTATCATAATTGGTAGAATATTCATCATTAACCTATTTAATGATTAACTGAGAGTCTCGAAGACATTGATATGATTGATATTCCATTGAATAGCCATTTTTAAAGCGAGAATAAGTGCTTCATATTCAACTATGTTATTGGTATAAGGAAAAGCTGGGTAGAAAGCTTTAGGAATTAAGTCTATGTAAGGAGTGATAAAAATATTCTGGTCTTGAGCCATGATGTTTAAAAGAGCCATCAAAGTATAATTTCCACCTATCTAATCCTATGATGGTGCATCTGATTAAATTCAAGAAACCAAGTGGTGAGTAGCATAGGATTAGGTATTGGAGCTTCGCCAATTGGTCAGCTAGAAATTTTCCTTTGATAGATTTACGATTAACATATTGAATGTCAAATTCACTCAAGATCATAACCTATTTAGCCATTCATCCTGTTAAATTTGATTTAGAGAGTAGATATTTGAGTGGATTTACCTTAGTGATGAGCTTGATGGTATTATTGAGCATGTAATGTCGTATTTTGAGATGCAAATACTACTGACAAGACACACTTTTTCCATAGGAGTGTAGTTGAGCTCATAAGTAATTAATGTTCAGCTTGAATAATAGATGGATTTTTCCTTTCCATTAATATCATGTTGCTCTAGAAGATCTCCCAAGGTTTATTACGTAGCTGATATATATAGGAGGAGAGGCACCCATAGAGTAGGAGGTTCCAAAATAGGAGAATGCATTAGATATTCCTTAATCTTATCAAAATATTCTGTCATTCCTTTTTCTAATGAAAATATGTTCCCTTTTGAGAAAATGGTGGAATGGATGGCATTTATCTACTATTTGTGATATAAACCTTCTAATGGCTTGAATATTTCCTATAGGCTTCGTAGTTGTTTGAGATTTTTAGGTGGAGGCATTTTGACTACATCTTTGACTTTGTTTGCATTAATTTCAATTCCACACTCGAGACATAATAAAACTAAGGAGCTTTCTAGATGTGACACTAAAAACACATTTCTTGCAATTAAGATGAAATTTATATTCTCGAGTTGTTCCAAGATTAGATGGGGGACCATACGATGTTCCTCGCAAGTTTTAGATTTTTCAATAATATTTTCGACGTAGTATTCAACTATATTGTGCATCATATCATGAAAAAGGATAGTCATGGCACATTGGTAGGTGGATCCAACATTCTTGAGTCCAAAGGGCATAACTTGATGGTAAAATGTGCCCCAAGGCATAGTGAAAGTTGTTTTATGCTGATCTTCTTCTACAATTTTAATTTGATTGTAATAAGAGAATTCATCCATAAGAGCCAACATCTCATGTCCAGTTCTAGAGTCAATGATCATATCAATGTTTGGCAGTGGGAAATCATCTTTAGGGAAAGTTTTATTGATGTCACAAAAATAGGTACAGATGTGAATGCTCCATTTTTATTTCCTACTGGGATGATATTAGAGATCCAGTCACATTAATCAATAGGTCGATGAAACCGACATCAAGCGAGCCTAATATAATTCTTCTTTGACAAGAAACAAAACTTTTAGAATCATTTCACAAAGATTTTGTTTGACCGGCTTTACATCTTTATCCACTACAAGATTGTGGACCACAAGAAAAGGATCCAGACCAGGCATATCCACATAAGACCATGTGAATACATCTGAAAATTCCTTTAAAAGTATAGTAAATATCTCTTATTCCTATATAGACAAAGATGCCTCCAGTTTAAGAATATTAGGATCTTATTTTGTGTTGATGTTAATGTCAATGGTTTCCTTGATTGAGGATGTTGAGCCATATTTTATTTATTTAGTGGTTAGAAGAAGTTGATCAATAACGGTATCATTTTTTGGGATTTGGGGATTCTTGGAAGAACTCGTGAGGGTATATTCCTCATCCAGATGATAAGAGAAATTGGGATGAAGGATATCAGATTGGGATGAAAGAGAAAGGGAATCCTCCTATTCCCCAAAGTAGGCATTAGCATTTAGGAATATTTGGAAACCTTTTTTATGATCCCCAACAAATATATTGCGAGTTTCCATGAAATCAATAATTGCTTCATCATTTTGAAATAATTCAAGATGGGCATGCTCGATTGTAGCTCCCATTGAATGAGTTGTGCATAAGTGAGGGAAATATAAATGGAAACAACGGTGGTATCATGGAAAAGGTTAGTAGCGGTGAAGTCTTTGTACCATCTACATATGGAACTTGTGTCAATATTGTCGATGGCCACCTATGTTATGTTAGAAGTATCACTAAGGTCATCACAGATACTTTCACCAGGAAATTGGTACCCAAGTCCGTGGTCATCAAGGATGGGGATAATTTCTAGAGATTCATGGATGCCTTGGTTATGGCGACCTAGTCCTCATTCAAAATAACCTTGTTGGTGACAAAATTTGTTAGAGAAAAATTGGTGGATTTCTTGCCAATGAACTAGGAGTATAACTCTCTCTACTTAATTGGTTCAGTTTCCGTATATGCATGCGCAAGTAAAAAGGTGGATTTTTCCTGGTGGCCTTGCGGTCGGGGATCTAACAGGGCACTCCACTAACCCTACAACAAAGATAATAATTTCTTTCTAGAGAGGAATTTTTCTAGAAGTGGGAAAGGGAGTGAGAATATGAGGTAGGGGAACTAATGTTGTAGGTAGAAAATTAGATTCCTACACACACTAGTTAGAAACTTCATCACATGCACTAAATTAAGAGGAAACAACTCTGCAAGTAGCAATAAGACCAAATAGAATTTGATGAGCACAAAGTATCAAGAAATCCCTTAGTCAAAGAAATATAGAAACTACTTCTTCTTGTATTGATTGCTCAAACCAAAGTTGTACATAGTGGGGAAATGGAGGAAATTTGAGAATGAGGGGAATGGAAGAATTTGGCTATCTCATTTTTTCTCTCAATGCACTCTTGAGTTTACAAAATCAATCACCAACCCTTTGAAATGGGAATGGATTTACAATTTATAGAATGAGATATGAATCTTCATCTACCCCCAATGCTTTTCATATGTCCTCGCATAACTTAAAACTTTTCAACTTCCTAGGAAACTTTTAAGTCCCTTTTTATAACATAAAGGTGACTTATTACATTAGGAACATTAATACATATGAAAAATTGCAACCCCAACGCAAAATTAGAACATTGAGAAGAGAGATAAATTTGGGGGTATGAAGAGAAGAGAGAGAAGAAGAAGAGGAGACATCATTCTGATGAATTCCATTGATCCTTGTTGATGGAAAGCTCCAAATGTAGTGAAACTCTAAATCTTCAAACTCCTTGCACCTTGAGAAACTCCTTCAAGATGGTTCCAAGACACCTTGGGTTTAAGTGTTCAAAAACACTTATCGAATGACTTCACCGATGACCACAAACACTGACTCATAAAGATCCTTTCCAAAGAGATAGGAACTCAAAACCAATCCTGCCAAGTTGAATGAATTATTTCGTTGATGATCGCAACTTCCACCCTGCATATGATATACCTGTGACCCAAACCATGTAGTGAGTGTCAAAAAACATTGTCGAGTTCCCTGAGATGGATCTCGAATGCCCTATGAGAAATTCCTATGATGATCTTGAACGATGATGTTGACTTGAATGATCATCCCTCTATGTCCCATTGTGCCAAAATTACCCTTTGAGTGTGACTTACTATTAATAGCAAGTGTCCAAATGGGATACTTACTATTTTTGGTAAGAGGTGATTTTTGCCTCTTGACCATCATGATGTGATGAACTCCATCATTTGCTCTTGCACACACTACCTTCGTCCGACCATTTATTGGGGTGACTTACTATTTTTAGTAAGCACCCATATAGGAGGCTTACTATTTTTATTAAGTGTTCATTTTCACTATTTTCTTCTCTAGAAAATCATTTTATCTTCCTATAGATCTTCAATGCACTATTGCCTTTGCCATAGTTGTTTTTATGGTGACTTCCAAAACATAGTAAGTATGTATAGGAAAATATATTATTTTTAGAAAGTGGACTTACACTACTCAATTTGAGATGGAACATATTTTTTTAGACTCATTTCATTTTCATGGTCACGTCCTCGAATTGCACTTTATTTTTCCCATTAGAATGCTTGGAAATAGAATTTAAATTTTTTTCCTCGTAGTGGCTTCAAGCACGGAGCTGCCATGGCGATCATTAATGGAGCTCAAAATTTAAAGGTCTAGTTTTTGTCTCGATCATGATGAAATAAACTCCATTGCAATATCTTTTTCATTTCAAGTTCATGTGCAAATTTTTAGTTTGTTTCCATTTTGATTAATGGGAAATCCGATAAATGTGAACTAGGGCACGAAATGGAATTTTTTTGGAACAAATGATTCAGGGCACCATTCAACCTCCCACTTATTAATTTTTTATCATCTTGAAAAATGAGGAAGTTTTCAAAATATGGCATCTTGATCTGACTTGTATTTTTCAAGATATGAAGATTTTTTTATTTGGAGACTTCATAGTTATCTGGCGAAAAATATTCGTTTTCTCTTCGTTCTTCATCATTTCGATCCATTTTTTCTCTGATATTTCTATGTTTTTATATGAAAAAGGATTTCATGGAGTTTATTTAATTCCAAAAACTTTCTTTCAAATCTAGAGAAAATCCGGCAGAGTTTCGGTAGCATATGGAAACGTGAGGGAAAAATGAGCAAAAATGGAGTAAGTGTCATATTTATATCTTGAAAATGGAAGGAGGGAGAGGGGAGGGAAAATTTTTGTGTCCCTTTCATCCATTTTGGCCAAATGGATGAAGGGGACATAAATTTCCACTTTGTGCCTCATCGCAACACTTGGCGGAGATCCAACGGTGAGAGGTAAGGCTCCAACTAGCTCTGGGGCTTAACTAGCAATACTGAGAGGTCATATTAGGGTCTAAGAGGATAAAAAAGGGTTGGGTAAAATTTTATGTCCCTAATTTCCCTGATATTTAGGGATATAAGGGACACAAAAATGCATCAGAGCTCCTGGTGTTGACACGTGTCCTGTTCAAAATTTGACTAAGTATGAGGTCTTGAGAGTGAACTTGAAATGACGATAACTTGAGCTCCCGATGGAATGTTTTGGTGAAATTTTATATGAATTTGAATGGAATTGGTCTTTGAAATATAATTATAGGGGTATTAAATCTTTATATGTCCATTTATGCCCTTAAAAAGTGTAGTTTGTTTTTGGTTCCATAGTTGAGCCTTGAAAAACTGATTTTAAACCTATTGCGCCAAAGTGTTGTGAAAAACATAATTTCACCATATTATATTTATTTTAATTCCCTTTCCAATGATGTTTTTTAACTCTTAAATCCATCTAGAACTCCCAAAATCACTTCCCAAATTTTAGTTTCTTTTTCGGCCCTATGTGCATTGCCTAGGCGTGATAAAAATTGATTACAGACATATCACGCAAAACTATTGTGAAAACAAAAATTCACAATATTTTAGGTATTATAATTAAATTTCCTAAAATTTATTTATTTTCTTATAAATATATCTGGAGCTCTCGAAATCACCTTTCGAAGCTCAACAACATTTTGGCATGTGCATTGCCTAGGCCTGTGAACCCTATTTTTGATCAAACTGCTCCAAACTCTCCAAATCTTCCATGAATATTCCAAAATCACTTCCATGATGTTTTTAGACATTCAATTCAAATCTTAATTTATTTTTTCTCTGATTCTCCACTCTAAGGTGTTGCGGTCGTTCTAGGAAGACCAGTGATAGCCCTTCCCATTACTACCCAAAATTTGCATTTTCCAAGAACACCTAAAATCACCTAGGGGTTGAATTGACTTTCCTAAATCACCTAGGGGATTGAGTTAACATAATATAGTAGGTCACCTGGACTAAATGAATTGATCCGGGGTCCTTGGTAAGGATAAGACTTGAAAATTTTGGCACAGGGGTATCGTTGTCATGCGAGAAAATTGTCAATTTCCTTGTTACACATTTGCATGATAATAGTTGGCTCTAGCTTGGGGACATGGTATGGAATAAGTGTAGTGAATACATGGCATGAGAAATCTATAATATCACTTTGCAACATATTGACTAGTGCCTTATCCATTGGGCCCTATGGAGTCATGTAAAACTTATGACAAGAGAGAGAGCGAAGAAGGAAACACACACACACACACACCAAAAATGATGGAAGGAAACACATAACACACACAAAAAGGAAAAAACACACAATAGAAAGGGAAACACACCTAACAATCATCTATCATACAAGGCGGGGAAAATCCCCTTTCACTTTGAAGTAATTTTCATTCCTCAAAAGTTACCCCTGAGTGGGCAACATTGAGTGATGTTGTTCTACGAAGCCATTGAATGGTTCTAGAAAGTAGCCTCCTCTCCTTAACTGTTTATGAAAGTTGGGTGCTTTCATGACCATTTGTGTTTTTTTAGGAGTGATTCCACATGAGCTTCTTGATGCTCAAGTCTTCACTTGGAAATTCCACTACCTTCATCCTCTTTGAAATCAGTTTCATAGTGCCAGTTGCATTCCACATTCATCCACATAGTTTATTCCTCATTAAGCATCCTACCACTGCCCTAGGGATACTTTTCATTCAAATTTCTTGAATATTCCTTATTCTTTTCTTTCCTAAGACTATTCTCACTTACCTCTTTTCTGTGAGAAACCTTAAGCTTATCCTTTTTCTCTACTCCACTATGATGTGTTTGAGTACTGAAAAGAGGACATGAAACAGCCTCATACTTGTCTTGTATGGTCGTGGCATGAGTTAATAGATCAAGAATCATCTTGGGGTCTTCCAAAACTTCTATTGCATCCAATAGTTCTTACACAGAGATCTCCTTTGTTACTTCCTACAGCTCATCTTTGTAATTCTTGAAGAATCTTTATTTTGCAGCTCAAGGAAATTATCCAAAGGGATTACTTCATCATCTTTGGAATCACTACATTCTATCACTCCTCCATGAAGAGGAGCTTTAGCTTCAAAGGCCTCAAATATTTTTCCTTCAATTTCTTCATTATGGAAAGAGTCTTCCTCTTCAAATGGGAAATAAAATACCTTAATTTCATCATTACATCCATCAACCATTGGCTCAGGAGGGGCATCATATTTATCCTCTTGCTTTATTTCAACATGGTTGATCTTCACACCTTTGGTTAAGGATTTCAAATTATATTCATGTTTATCTTGCATATTCATGGCTTGTGTTGGACCCCTAAAAAGTAACTAAGTACCTAAGGCATGAAGCATTGTGGCACATGGAGATAGGCGCAAAGGTGCATGTGGAAGTAATCCTTGGAAAGGTACAAAGGCTCACGCTAGTACGAGATGAATTTTGGATTTAGTAAGTTTTGAACAAACACACATAAAGAGAAAATAGAAAAGTGACTAGATATAGATGTGGATAAGCTATGGAGACTTATAGTTAAAGAAAAGGATATTCTAGGGAATCATTATGATTATCATGAAAGGATAAGGAGTCAAGGTTGTTAAGGATTAGCTGGCACATGCATGCTAGAAGTACTCGAATAAGGGAAACATATGGTGACACGGAAGATTCCCTAGGAGTGGTAGAGAAATCATGAGGTGATTCCAATAGGCTCTCTTAGATGATGATGGGTGGTTAAAGAACATTGCTTTGAGACTACTTGATATAGAGGAAAATTCTTAGAGAAAATGGGGAGAGAGTGGAGAGATAGATGAGAGATAGCTGAAAGGGAGAAAGAAAGGTAGAGAAGCATTCTTGGGATTGGTTTAAGGAGAGTGAAATGAAAACAAGTTTTGTATTGTGTAATGGGTGTAATGAGATATCTTTGTAAGGAAAGGAGGCTCTGCCACCATAACCATTGTTGTGAAGAAAAATTCTTAATGTAATTTCAGCTCTTTGTAATTATTTTATCAATATAATGAAGTAGTTTTGTAGCACTCGTGCAAAGAACCCCGATATATGTATCTTTATTGTTGTTTATGTGTGTATGATCTAGGTTTTTCGAATATTATCACATGAATTATTCTTATTTCTTGTTGATCATATTAAAATTGTGTTTGGTAGATATTGACTAATAATGCAAACTACATATAAAATCCTAGAGATAGTTCTACTCATTTTAAGTTATGATGCATCACCATCCTCACAAAGCTCACATAAAGGAGGGCTTGGCACCTACGTGCACCTCGGGTGAGCTTCCAATTTAAGACTAGATGACAGGTCGGTGTGCTTAGGATTAGCTACTAGAATAGGCGGTGATAAGTGGAGACTACATTTTGGTTCCATTGTCGAGACCTCTTTTCGAAGATGTTGTGAGAATGGTGTATGATGATAGAGTGCTTGACCTTGGATAGTGTTGAAGTATGTTTTAAAAGCACTGAAGATGATTTTTCTCAAATATTTAGTACTAGACCCGAGTTTGATGTGCACAAATGGGTAGAAGAGCATATGTATCATGAGCTCTATGAGACCTTATTTTGTTGCTTTCCATTACATTTGTATGAATGGATTTTGGTGTATGTATCTATATCGATTTGGTACTATAGATCTCGTGTATGGAACCAAGAAGAGTATTACAGGTTACATGATGCTGATCTAACTTGGACTCGTGTTGTTGATCCTTGGTGGAATAGAGTATTAACAAGTTACACCACGGAATATGTGATTTATATGTACTCTTGTCCAAAGGTTGTTGAATTTGATTTTTGAGATTTCAAGAAGATCATTCTTTCAAGCTATAACTTTGGATATGAAGATCCTAATCATTACATTGAATTTAGAAGCCTTACCTATGGCTTGCTTATAAGTTTGTGAGGTGTTATGTGAGGAAGCTAAGGTGGAGAGAGATGACGGACACGAGGCTAAAAAAGAGAGAGATAAGAGATGGATCACATACAATGAGGCTCGTGAAAGGGAGTTGGTTAGACAACACGAGGTTATAGGAGTGATGAAACTATGGGACGAAGACTTTGCGGGAAGGAATCGAGGTTCATGTAGAGGACGTGGAACCCAAAGCAATCTATGCTACCCCATCTTGGCAAGCACGGAGAGAGACCATTTCATCCTCCAATGAGGGTTCATCACTTGGATAAGTAAGAGCCATTGGTGCACATCCGAATCCAACTAGTGACCAAACCTTGGCATTTGGTTTTTAAATCTAGGGATAAGTATTGCTAACCTAGTTGGTATTGGTAAAAGTAACTCTTGCACCTAGGAGATATAATTTTTATTTTGGCACGTTTATGGCTCCACAAATGTTTCTTGTATTTTTAGGTATATTGCCAGTCATGACATTTGGAAAAGGTTTGGGAGTCTCATCTGGAAGTGGCACAGGACACACATCTTGTAGCAGCGTGATATCACAAACTGTTGGTGCACAGTTCAGTGTGACAGTGGGAACGCAAGGTGAGACCACTTCAGGACCCTTACCGGCTATGATAGGTGGGTCTAGTAGAATAAAACCTATAGGACATGGTGGATCTGGAGGATTTGGTAGTTCAAGAGGGGTTGGCGCTGGTGGATCTAGTGGATCCGGTGGTAGAGGCAATATCAGAGGAAATCAAGGTTCTAGATTTGGTAGGAAAGCACCTCAACCACCTCAACAAGTGTTTTTCAAGATGTCTTTACATCTACTAGATTACAATGGTGTTGAGGATGTTGTGAAGCATGTACACAAGTTTTAGATGCTATGGCATGTGAAAGGAATCATTTCCCTAGAGAGGAAGGTAAATCGAGTTTGAAACAACTTTCTAAGGAAGCGCACATTATATTTGGGGTACCGAAAGTATGACCCACACTAGATAGTGGTAGATTATACCATGCTACATGATGCCTTCTTGGCAGATTTCCATATCCCTGAGTTCGATCGGGAAGAGCATCAACTTGCTAAAGGAGATCCAAAGCAAGGTATGGTAGAGAACGTACGAGAATATGATGCATGTTTTAAGACCCTCTTGTCAAAATTATCTTCTAATATCCATCCTTCTCATCATGCTCAATGGTTTTTTGAGGGTTGATAATACCTTTTAGGAGGGCACTCTCACACAAGACCTTCACAGAACCACGCGAGACTTTGGAGGATTCCCTACATGCTAAGGTTGTCAGAAGCATGGATACAAGGGTTATCCCTTTTCTTGAGGCTCAAATTGCTACAATGGAAAAGTAGCTAGAGAAGATATCTATAAACTCGGTACATGAGACTCGAAGTGGACTATGGTGCATAGAATGTATAGTAGAGGGGCATACAAAGGATATTTTTCCTCAAATATCGGTACGTGTCATGATGGTGGGCTATGAGATTTTCCATAGAGATCATGATGTAAGTAGATGTCCACTACTACAGTGCACGATCCGTAAAAATGTGTCTTGCTATTACAATATTTGCACCTCAACTACTCATGACACTAAGGATTGTAAATTGATTGACCAGATACATGATGCCATTAATATTGGTGTACACTAGAATAGCTTTACAAATAATTCCAAGGATGATGGTCGTCACTATGAAGAGTGCGTAGATGGGGGACGTGTGGAAAAGAATTTTGTGGAGGATTTCGAGGACGTGGCAACCATGGAGGCAGAAGAAGTGAGTTCCCCCATGGAACTTGTTACAAGCGTGGGTCAACAAAGCATTATAAGCACGAGTGCCCATTTATCATAGTTATCCTACTATAGGAAGAAGCAAAAGTACAAATAATTCTCGAACTATTTGAGCATATGAGTTAGCAACAAAGACAAAAGGACAAAGGCGTCGGGATGGTAAGCGTAAAGAAATCGAGACTCACATTGGATGTTAAGGGTGGCATGTGAGATAGAACTATAACCGGTACTAATAAAGACATGAACTAAGGCTACACATGAGGGAAGTACCAAGCCAAAAACCCTTTGGTTACAAAAGAAGTGATGCATGGAAAGTACATGGACCCTACTCATCGAAGGATTTCTATCAAGAGACCATGGATGTGATTTGGAGCTTACAAGGAGAGATCTAGTGTCTAAAAGATAAGTCAAGGCAATTATAACAAAGGAAGAAAGTTGAGGCTCCATAGAAGGATCTGGATGAAGTAAAGGAGGTATGTAATATGCTAAGGCAAGAGAACATCTTACCACTACTAGGATAATTTCTATGGAAGAAAGTACCACGCGTGGGAGGAGAGCACGAGAGGAAGGTTATGCATGCTAACCTTCCTATTCACAAATTTGATTATGATAAGGAGATTACCCGAATGCGGTAGTTGATGGATGGCTCTGAGAAACATCCTAATAGATACAGGTGCAAAAGTTAATGTTCTCACTCTAGATGCTTGACATCAAATGGGAAGGCCCCCATTGCAGCCATCTTCAAATGTGTTGTATATGGAAAACAAGACAAAGGTGATTCCCATTGGTGTCTTAAAGGAAAGCTGCTATCACTATCCAAGGGGTGAAGTTCATTGGAGACTTTGAGGTCTAGGCACTAGCTAAGGCAAACAACTTTCCATCATTTCTTGGGTGCCCTGGTATTACAAAAATAATTCTCACATACAATTTAACGGGGGTTATATAATTTTAGAGAACAAGGAGAAACATGTCATCACCCCCTTGACATATAGGAAATTAACACCCTATATGAAGCCCTTGGGAGAGGAATTCCTTAACAAAATCGATGTGCGCTCTATCATAGACCACGAGATAATTACTCCTACTGAAGGATTTATCTAGTTTGAAGATGCTCATTTTGTGAGTGATACATCTAGCGTGGCATGTGAAAATTGGATGCATGGAACTTATGAGTTGATTGGGCGATATCTGAAAGGATCTGTAACAAGGATAACAAAGGCATGCTCAGTCAAGCACCTAGGAGGGAAGAAGTTACCACATTATTCTAGAGGAGCTAACCCCGGTGATTTATTGTGAGAAATGGAGTCTTAGTGAAAAATGAGAACGAAAGAAGGAAAATGATTTGTTATATCTTACTTGGGACCGCAAAACGTTGGTGGGATACACATCATGAAAGACTTATAGAATAACGTGAGGTGAGAATCATGTTTTCTATTAGTTTTTCCGTAAGTAATTCCCCACTATTATACAAGACTACTATGGCAAATAACCCGCCTCGTTTTATGTCCAAGTGTGTGATAAAACCTAGATAGAAGGTGCATAAGATTTACCACCTTCATTATGGGTACATAAGTTGTATTCAACCTCACAATGTTGTTTGAGCACATTGTATATTCACTTAGAGATGCTCCATCAAACAAGGAATTGGTAGGAGTTGATGGATGACCTCATTCAAAATTTTGAGTATCAGATTACTAAACCATCAGTGGATAGGGTGTTACAAGTTGTCAAATGCCTTACAATGGGAGATAGTGCTATGATATAGGATAGGATACTGGAATTATTAGGAAAACATGGGTTAGAGATGCACTTTAATGAGGAAGAAATAGAAGAGATACATCTTGAGCATGCATGCATGGAGAAATAGAAAGAAAAAATGGTCTATGCGATAGATGGCGAAGAAATGGAACATCGTATGTTAGTCATTTTGAAGGTACGCATGAAGTCATGGATAGCACCGATGGATGAGCATACACTTACTATGAACCCTTGAAAAAAATAAGGTTAACATTGGTTCAGAGATGGAACCTAAGGAGGCTACCGTTGGAGACTATTGGTCAGAGAAGGAGGTCTCGAAGATCATTGATCTAGTATGCAAATTTTAGGAATTATTTCCGTGCAGTACTATGAGCTCAAAGATGTTCACCATTCCTTGGGAGAGATGAATATCAAATTGAAGGAAGGTGTGTGCCCAATCCAGAAATATCTGTATCGGATGAATCCAAATTTTCACATACGGGTCAAGGAGGAGATAGAAAAAATGATTGCCTCAAGTATCATTGAAGCTAAAGAGGATTGAGAATGGATAAGCCCCATGGTCATAAGAATTAAGAAGGATGGAAGGATAAGGATATTTTTTGATTATAGGGGCTTGAATGCAATATGTTTCATTGACCCTTTTCCAAACCCCTTCACTAAAGAAATTCTGGAGGGAGTATTCGGGCACAAGGTCTATTCTTTCATGGATGGGTTCTCAAGGTACCACCAAGTTAGAATTGTAAAGGAAGACCAGGAGAAGACAAATTTCTCCATTAAATGGGGAATTTTTTCCTACACAGTCATGCCTTTTGGGTTGAAGAATGCACTTGTGATCTCGCGCATCATGGTACAAACATTTCATGACTTCATCCATAAATTTCTTCAGGTCTTCCTAGATGACTAGACTGTGTATGGGTTAGTGAAAGACCATTATGACAATTTGAGGCTGATGTTTAAGAGATTTTAACAGTTGAGGATATCCCTCAAAATTAATAAATGTGTCTTTGCTTTACTCCATTTAGAACCCTAATGGGACATATTATATGTAAGGAAGGCTTCTTTGGTGGATATCACCCAAAGTTGCATAGTTATTGTGGAATCAAGGGAGCCTATAAGTCGGAGCATAGTGCGCAGATTCCTTGGGTATATGGGGTATTAAAGAAAATTTATTAAAGGATATGATAGCATCATCATGCCCCTTGAGGAGTTTCTTAGACACAAAAGTAATTTTCAATGGGGAGAGGTGTAGCGGTTGGCGTTTGATACTTTGAAGGATAGGATTATTCTTTGCACCTATATTATGCTTTCCTTCTTGGGATAATCCTTTCCATGTGCATGTTGATGCCTGCAGGATAGCCATTGGAGTAGTACTAGCACAACCAGGGTGAGGGATTGTTTATCACCCCCTTTTTTCTAGTAGGAAGTTAACACCGGTAGAACAAAATTACATGATTCTTGAGTGCGAGGCAATCGTCGATGATCTACGCACTACATAATTTTAGGAAGTATCTAATGGTAACACCATTAATATTCTATATGGACCACATGGCATGAAGTGCTTGGTGAAAAAGCATGTTTTGCAAGGGCACATAAGTGTTGGGTCTTATTGTTTTAACAATTTTAGTTCTCAATGGTGGTAAAACTAGGAAAAAGTAATTCAAGACCTAATAATTTTTCATGAATTGACTCGGGAGAGGACACACAAATCATTAAGGATACTATGCGGATGCATAACTATTTAGGTTGTGACGCGTACCCTCAAACTTAAAGGATATTGTGGTGTTTTTTAAAATGGGTGTGGCACCAGAAGGAATGAAGTCCTTAGAGAAGAAGTAGTTGTCTATGAAAGTCACGTCTTACATGTTGATTAGTGGAGATTTGTAAAATTTAGGTTATGATGAGGTTCTAATCCGATGCGTGTTAGAACATGAGCACATGGAAATTTTAGAGGAAGTGCATGGTGGGATTGCAGGAGAACACTATGTAGGAAATTTCACCCTGCAGAAGATTCTACTTGTAGGACTTTGGTGGGAAAGTATCTACCTGGACTGTATTGATTTTTTCAAGGCCTGTGACTAATGCCGGTGCACAGGAAAAGCGGGAAGGAGAGATGAAATGGCCCCGAGACCAATAGCTAGTGTGAAACCATTTGAAAAATGGGCAATTGATTTTGTAGGACCAATTTTACCTACCACGTGAATGACTATTTCACATTACATCATCACTTGCACTAATTACTTAATAAGATGGGTATAGGCGGTTCTGCCAAGGATTACACTACAAAGAACAACAACTAGATTCTTATGGGAAAATGTAATCAATAGGTATGGGTGTCCTTTAAGCCTAACTAGTGATAGGGGTACACATTTTATAAATGAGACGGTTAGGATTTTCTTAGCATATTTTATGGTGGTTCATCACAAGAACACCCCTATCACCCTCAAGTGAATGGGACTATTAAGGCGTTTAACAAGATACTAATTCAAATGTTGACCAAAATTTGTGATGTGGGAAGACATGATTGGGATGACAAGGTATCTGTTGTTTTATGGGCATAAAAAAACTTACAAGAGATTGAATAAATCCACACCGTTTCATTTGGTGTTTGGAACAAAGGGTTTTTACTCGTTAAATTCATGTTACCATCATTGTTTATTGCACGTGCAAGAGGACTAGGTGATGAACAAGCAATTTAAGAGTGCATGGATAAGTTAATGCAATTGGATGAAAGGTGATCACTTGTTAGATGGATTCATAAGACTAATAAGGCACGAAAAAGGCTTGGCATGATAGAAACATCAAGGGAAAACACTTTGAGGTTGGGCGAGATGGTCTTAATTTATGACTCCAAATTCTTGTGCCATCCTGGGAAATTGAAAATCCATTGGTTAGGACCATATATCATCTCATAAATCCTCGATTTAGGTGCGTGATAGCTACATGCATTGGATGGGAAAAGGTTACTAGGTTACTTCAATGGGAGTAGGTTGAAGCTCTACTATAAATAAATATTTTGTGTAATAAAAAATAAGTCAGTCTTCCTAGTTAGTTATATTTTCTTTAGTGTTTTTGTTTGTTCTCCTGTCTATTTTTGGTTGTGTTGTGCATTGGTGCGGCTGGTAACTAACTACATTATAATAATTTCTATGCATAAGGGACTATGCATGTAATTTTTATGTGGGGAGGTTGAAGCGAGATGTTGATTAGGAGGCCGGAAGAGTGGGTGATGAGATGGAAAAGGTTTGACAAAGGCTAAGGGGCACAAAACTCGTAAAATTTAGAAGAAAAATTGAGAATCTTACGATCACAAGGGAATGATTACGCAGTATAACATGATGTAGGTGACACCATGGGAACTACTTTACTGAAGGTGCGAGTTTGTGTACTTTGGCATGGTGACACATGTAAAGGAGGTCTATGGTAGTTTGGTAGTATTGGAGCGCTAAAGGTTATAGTTGCAAAGCACGAGTGTAAGTTGCAAAATTTACTTTAAGTGAAATAAAATCAGACTATCAAAAAGTAACGGTAGGACACTGGTCATAAAAACCCTAAGGTTTCAATAAAGTATAAATAGAGGTAAGGTTAGTCATTTCGATTAACTTGCTTTAGAAAATTGTTTTGTGCTCCTAAATTCAAAGTGCAAAAAAGGTAATATGAAGGAAGAAGTGAGGCATTATCATCCATTCGTGGATTCATGTAAAGATGTAAGGATGAAGTATGGAGAGAAGAAGACAACAGAGTAGAAAGGAGGTTGCGTGAGAGAGATCGGGGAATTTTTCAAGTTCGAACAATAGAAGAAAAGGAACATAGCATCTAGCGTATGAGTGAAAAGAGAGACAAATGGCACCAAAGAAATCACAAACAAAGAAAAAAGTGGTAGAGAAGGAGGATCCCATAGAAATATAATCGAAATGTAGTACCCTCCTTGAGTCATCAAACCGAGAAGTGGAGCTCAAAGCATGTACCAATGCAATATTATTGAGTACAACCACATGAAAACCGACAATGAAAAGCTGATGTGGGTGGACCTTGTGTCGAAAATCCCTTAGTGGATGAGCTCGAAACCCTAAGGTGGATGAATTAGTGTAATAATCCTTGAGAAGACTAGATTTTTACATCTCTAGGAGTTATCCTTTTTCACCAAATCCACCCCGCTCTTAAGATGGTTAATGTCATGGGTACATGAGGAATTCTTCTACTTCACGAGAAGAAGAATGAGGATTACAGGCCACTTGATTCGAATGGTGTAGGCCTATGGAACATAGGAGAGGATATGGCTCTCGATTTGTGTACTACTACCAAGATAGAGGAGTTGGTGAAGAAACTAAATTAGAAGAAGGGAGGAAGGGCACAGGTAATTGTAGATCTCCTAGACCCAGTCCTAAGAGTCACATCCCAACTCATTAGTTGTAAATTGGTGGTGTCAGAAATATGGACAGAAATCAATCATATATTCTTATACGTGGCATACAGGGTGTCTAAAAGGGCACATTAGAACTTTTCCCAATTCGTTGTGAATGGAATCATCGAAGAGGAATGAGTGAAGAACGAGGAAGGAGCAAAGATTACCTAGGGCTCCATCCTACTATTAATCATTTTCTGGGAGATTGGTGTCCCAGATGGTCGAGAGGGGAACATTTGGGTTCACCTTCCCATGCACACATCCCTTACAGTCCAGTTCACACAATTTACTTGTGATGGAACTATCTCTAACGCTTATAAGCCACGGGTGAACATCTGGTTTAAACAATTGCACAGAGCCTTTGAGAATGAGTGGCACATCCCCCATGAGTTACCACGGGTTTTGGGAGATGAGATAAATTTTTCCATCACCCAACATTTCGCTTAGCAAAGTTCATGATGGCCAAAGGAGTAATGTGGCCATGGTGCAAAATACCCTTTACATTCACTTTCAAGTGCATGAAGTGCACCATTAAAAGGATTAAGGACATGCGAAGTTAGTATTTGATGTAGAAAAGGTGGAAATTGATGTCCACACATTGTGTGTAACTTACAAGTATGACACTTAGCCTGTCTATCTCGAAGTTTTGGAGCCCTAATTCCTAGACTTACACCCACAAATTAATGTTACCATAAAGGGATATATCCACCAAGGGTGTTCATATAGTTGAGCCCCAAAAACAAGGGGGAATAGAGGTAGATGTGAGAGACTCCCCCTTTCTAAGGCCACGGGAGATGCCCATTCCACTAATGAAGGTAGTGAAAGAAGAGGAAAATGAAGGGGTAGAAGAAGAAGAACAAGAGGGGAAATTAGACACTTGAGGAAGAGAAAGTACTACATACACCATAATAGTAGCAAGGACACCGGTACTTCAAAATAGGGTGGCACTAACACATTATCCCCAAGGCATGAGAAAGGGGAGAAAGGGAAGAACCCAAGGAAAAGAAGAAGAAGGTGCAAGGTGCATCAAGCCCCACAACAAGGTCAAAGGAAGGAGAGAAAGAATACTCCACTCCATTCGAGAATAAAATTAGAAGTGGAGTTGGAAGAACAAGACCCGAAGTGGAGACCACGATGGAAGAGAGGAACAAAAGAGAATTTCGAGGATTTGAAACAAGTCCGGTGTGTGAGGCTTCCACACCTCGGACCGTGAGGCCTCGGGAGATAAGGGATATTCCTTCACAATAAAGGAGGATAAGGGATTCACCTCTGGAGAAACTAAACAGAGAACAAAGTGCAAAGCCATAAGGAAAAAGTGGGCACCCGTATCCCCACATATGGACTACATAGATGAACCCAAGAATGTCCTATGTGTGAGATTCCAAACCACCCTCCCACTAGAGATGTTGTATGGTTGGGATTTACTAGATCAAGATGGGGGTGTACCTAGAACAAAAATATGATCAGCTAGGCTATGCACTACCACACCGAGGAACCTGAGTTTGAGGTCTTTGAGCATGCAATCAAGACCATTCACCTGAAGAAGAGGGAGGAGACACATACAAGGTGGTGGACCATATCCACCATACCGACGAGCAAGCATGTAATGCCTTACAAAAGATATCTTCAAAGGTGGTGTGGCATAGTCTGGATGTAGGAGCCACTACCCAAACCCTCGTTACAAACAAGAAAATTAAATAAAATGAGATAGATAGATTGCAGGGGTTGAAATGGGAGAAGGAATGGACAAAGAGGCATATGGTGAGCTCGTGTACTCATGAAGAACATCCTTATACAATGTTCAACCTCGGTAAGCCAAGCCACGATGGATTACAAGGATGAATTGAAATATCTTGAGGACCTTGTGGGAATGATACTTGTCAATATCAAGGATGGTGCAAGCCTAATAGCCATAGATATTGAGAAGGAAAAAGAAGAGAACAAGGTCGTCATTAAAGCCTGGATCATTTAGTTAGAGGATTTACTCTCCCAACTCAAGGAGGTAAATATACTAGCAGATAGGGGCTCAACAGCTACAGAAAATGTGAGCCGATAATAGATGCATGGGTGGTAGAAGAGGAGGTGGCGCTTCAAGCTTTGCAAGAAACCATCCCCACTAATAAGGTGCAGTACACGTAGATTATTGTCAACACCACCGCACAGAAAGATAAAATCAAAACCAAGCATGAGAAGCTAGATTTCAGAATCTGTGAGCTTAGAGACTCCATCACTGAACAGATGGATGAGTTTGAGGGTATTTGCATGGAGTTGGGGTTTTTCCTTTGGTACATTAAAAGGTAAAGTGGAAGAGATAACCCCAAACTAGATGCCCAACATTTCGGGTGATGCACCAGGGAAAGCCTTAGCAGAACTAAAGGCTTGGGATGAACTGGAAGGTGAAATAAATGTAGATTTTCTCAAACTTCTACGATTGGTTGTATATCACCCCATTCTTCATTTTTTAAATTCTTTACTCGGATTCTTTCTATACAACTATTATTTATTCTTGGGATAACAATGTTTCCATAGAAAATTGTGGACAAGTATTTTTTCGGGAAGTGTAAAGGGTTGTCAGGGTGGTAACCAATTTATTGTGGGGTGATGTTGGACCCCTAAAAAGTAAATGAGTACCTAAGGCATGAATCCTTGTGGTACATGGAGATAGTGCACAAAGGTGCATGTGGAAGTAATCCTTGGAGAGGTGCGAAGGCTCACACCAATGCGGGATGAATTTGAAGTTGTTAAGGATTAGCTAGCACATACATGCTAGAGGAACTTAAATGAGGGAAACATATGACAAACACTGGAATATTCCCTATGAATGGTAGAGAAATCATGCGGTGATTGCGAAGGTTCTCTCAGATGATGATGGGTGGTTAAAGAAAATTCCTATGACTACTTGATATAGAGGGACGTTCCTAGAGAAAAAGGGGAGAGAGTGGAGAGAGAGCTAAGAGGGAGTTGAGAGGGAGCAAGAAAGGTAGAGAGACATTCTTGGGATTGGTTCAAGGAGAGTGAAAAGAAAACAAGTTTTGTATTGTGTAATGGGTGTAACAAAGATATTTGTAATGAAAGGAGGATCTACCACCATAAGCATTGTTGTGAAGAAAACTTCTTAATGTAATTTCAGCTATTGTAATTATTTTATCAATATAATGAAGCATTTATGTAGCACTCTTGCAAAGAACCCGATATATATATATATATATATATATATATATATATATATATATCTTTATTTTTGTTTATGTTTGTATGATCCGGGTTTTCTAAATATTATCACATTAATGATTCTTCTTTCTTGTTTATCATATTAAAATTGTGTTTGGTATATATTGACTAATAATGCAAACTACATCTAAAATCCTAGGGATAGTTCTACTCATTTTCTGGTTATGATGCATCACCATCCTCGCAAAGCTCACATAAAGGAGGGCTTGGCACTGCATGCGTCTCGGGTGAGCTTCTAGTTTAATCTTGGATGATAGGTTGGTGTGCTTAGGATTAGCTGCTGAAATAGGCGGTGATAAGTGGAGACTAAAGCTTACATCAAGAGTTCGAGACTGAGCTCTGGGTCTTCTGTTTCTTCCACGGCTCATAGCAGTTCTTGTACTGAGATGGTTATTTCACCTTTGTTTGAGGACTTATTGTAGAGCTGGATTGGTCTCTTCTTGGTAACATGATCAAGGAGTCCTCATCTTAGAATGGGAATGATAATATCTCTTCATCATGGATAAGCACATAAGATTATTTTTCTATTTGAAAATCATCAAGAACCATTTCCTCTTCTTTATGGTTTTCATTTTCGGAAATTGAGCATCCCTCTTGTAACTCAAATCTCTTTAATGCTTCTTCAAGGTCCATACATCTCGGGAAGGAATTTTTGGCCCTATCAAGTCGGGAATATCCTCTTCCTCCTCGGTTGTCAAAAATTAATTGACCTTCCTGCTATATTGATACAAGATGTTGGTTTCTAGGCTTCCAAAATTTCACACCATGTACCTCATCTTCTTCTCTAGAAGAAATTTCTCCATGTCTCCCTCTACTCGTATGGTTTTGAATGACCAATTCATCTAAATTTTCCCTCCTAAGTCTCGGTGGAAGATTCGACCTAACAACATTCCAAAGGTTGTTGGGATGTTTGCTACCAAAATCATCATTGAAACTCTCTTGTCTGGAAATATGGTGAGAGCTACTTATGCATGTTTGACCTTCCCTACAATTGGGACATATTTTGACTCCAAGGAGTAATAAGAGCCACTGGTTGGGGTCATGGTGAGTTTGAGATCATTTGCAACCTTTATAGGCATTACATTATGAGAGGAATCATAATCTATTATGAACTTGTTCAATACATATTCTCCAACAAGAAGGGAGACATAGAAAGGTTCAACCTTATTAGTCTTTGACTCACTCAAAGAAAGCATGTTCGTGAGGGAGGTGTAGATGGGTTTGGTAGTATTCAATTAGAACTAGGAGCTACATCATTTGGTGTTAAACTATCACCCCTGATGTATTGAAAAACCCTCTAAAATTATTTGGGGTGGGTGCAGCAAATATATAGTTTGATAATATGCACCTTGGTTATGTTCACATATTCTATGAAGTCAAGGGAACATATGTGGATAAGGAAATGAAGGGACTGATTTTGGAGTTGGGGTAGGTTCGGAAGTAGGGTTTTATGCTTAGGTAATGGATGGTATTTTGAATAGCACACTAGGAACTTTTGAAGTGCAAGTTTCATAGAAGAAGATTTAGATTTAGAATTGGAAGAGGCATTAACAAACTTACTTAGAATTGTGGGATCCTTTTTACTTGCAACATGATTAGGATTCAACAATAAGGACTCCATGGAGGGTGGGAGAAGAGATCCTCGACCAATTATTTTATTTTACAAAGTTGCCACATGAGGATCTTCAATCTTATTTTTCTTTACAAAGTGAAGGGATATGTTCCTTTCTCGGAGGCGAGAATGAGTGAATACTGCACATGAGAAATTGGGTGCATCTTCTTCGTCTTCTTCATCACCTCCAGAATACTCACAAAATCTAATTTGTTTTTCATTTTCAAGCTCATTAAATTCTAGGAGATCATCGCCTTCACTTTCTTTAATCATTCAATTTAATTTCATGGGTGGGGCCTCCAAGGCAATCCTTTGGGGTGCTCCTACAATTTTATTTATGTTGTTTCTTTGAGAAGATAGCTGTTTAGAAAATTACCTCTTCAACAATGCCATCTCATTCACCAATTTTTGTAGCAATGGATCTATTTTCTCATCTCCAGGATGTTGGGCCTTTCCCTTCGATAGATTTTTGATATTTCCAGAGAGGATGATATCATCATCAAGTTTAATGGCCATCCTTTGTGCTTCTATAATGTTCCTTGGTTGAACTCTTCATAGGAAAAATCCTACCTCCGGTGATTGAACATTGATGAATAATCTCTTGACAGTGTTTTCAAATGGTGAATCCTCTTTTGGTATTTTTTAAAGAAATTGTTTGAAATGAGCTATGAATTCTCTCATATTTTCACCTTCTCCTTTCTTAATTTGAGCCAAGCTGCACCAAAAGGTCTGAAAATATTCAATTGATTTAAATATTTCCTCAAAGGCGAGTCTTCATGTCATTCCAACCGGTGATGGATCAGGCGGGCGGGAGGTAGAACCGTTATACTAATTTTTCTTGGAGGGATTCCATGAGCAGTCTTACAACAACATCTTCATGTTGGGCACTAAGAATTCCACATGATGATTTCATGAAAGCAATGATGTGTTCTTTAGGATGTTGTGTTTTTCTCCTTTGAACTTTGGAAATTTTTGTAGGAACCCGTTGGTAGATCGTGAAGAGGGGGTTCAAGAGTAAATGAGCTTGTATTCCTTCCCCATGGAATAATGGGTCAAGGTCAATCTTTTCATCTTCCATTATCATTTATGCACCTGCTTTAGCTCTTGCTTTTGAAAATTCTTCTTTTGGGAACAAAATTCTCAATAGCGGTTGAAAAATGGGATAATTTTAAGGGGAGTATCAATGAGAGTTTGGATAGGATTGTGTGATGCTGGTTAAAACAACCCACTTGAGAACCATGAACAACCTAGGTTTAGTTAGAAAATTATATAATAATTTTTTTGATTAGGAGTTAATGACCAAAGTCTCAAAGACAATTAAATTCAACTGATAACTTTTCCCATTATAATATTTACTAATTCCACATTAAAAATCAACAAGAGTAATAAGTCCACACCTAGCTCAAATCTCCCTAGGGATTAATTTAATTACTGATCACATTGACATTTTAGCTAAATATTTCCTGATTAGAAATATTAGGGTTAAGGGACCCAAAACAATTAAATACCCAAGGTATTTAATTCCACAAGATCAAGACAAGAGCAGGGTTTAATTATAGTGAGAAAGGGAATACATAATTAAAATCAACAGAGTAAGGTCTCACTTACCCATTCCCAGAACTCGATTGAGAGAGTCTACAACTAGGTTACAAGGAAACAACTACCACTAATGGGTTCTGGAACAACTCAAATCCACAAGAAAAAACTTCTCTTTTATTAACAATTCTCAGAGGTCACAAGGTCCAAAACTTAGGGCTAGAAGTTTCAGTTAGGTTCAGGGAGTAATTTACCCCCATACCCATTCTCTAACAGGCTAATAGTTTCAACTTTATTTTCCCAAATTTAACACATCCAAAATTTTCCTAATTCATTTCCTTTGGATAGGAAATTTTCTCACCTTTCCAGTGATATAATTAAGTCCTCCTAACTCCTCCAGAAACTCAAGATATGAGCAAGCAGAGTTTAGGGGTCAAATTTTCCCAAGGGGAAAATTGGTATCAGAGTAGTGGTTCAAAAGCTTGGGCCATTGGGAACACTAGAAAACTTGAGACATGAACTGTAAACCTAGCACACTTTTAAAACTAGAAAACAACCTTGTTTGAAAATTGAAAAAATAAATAAGTATGAAGAAATATTGCATTACTCGGTTCATTTGAACTGCCGAATTAAAATGATAATAAAATAATAAGTTGTTTGAGTTGTTGTGCTTGCTTAGTGGCATTTGGTCTAAACCCAAGTAACTAAGAATGTCAGATTAAATTGATTTTGTGAACTTCTAGTATAATGGAAAATTGGTTCCCCTTTGAAAATGTGTTGTTTTACAAGTCCTAAAACTTGATTTAATTGTATGATGCATTAAGCCCTTTGTTGAGACCCTTCCTTATTGGAGTTGTTGGAATGATGAGTTGTATGATGTGATCCTTGTGGTTGGATAGTAGTGGTTGTGTTCTAGGTCGGGAAGAGTTAATTAGAAGTTGTTTAGAGCTTCCTTCCTTGAGTGGTTAAGAAAGAGGGTCTGGTTGTCAGTTTTCCATGTTGTTACCTGTATGAGAGGGTGGACACTAAGTCTGGGTGTCGTCTAGGACCCAATCCTATGTATGTGTTCTTGGAACTAACCTTGAGGTAGAGTACCCCTATTGGCAGCCATGAAAGGTTGTGGAGTGAATGTGGTGTTAAATTTTGTGTTTTACATTCATAATCTTGTGTATTTTATCAAGGACTAGCATCTTATTTTATGATTGGATTGAAGAAGCTCTAAGGATCTTTTATTTATTTATAATTCTTGCAAGAATTTTCAAACTTTGCAATGCGGCTACTTAGCCACTTTTATTGATTGCGATATTTCTTGGAATTTATTTGATTGATGACTCAGAGCTCATGATGTTGTTGGCTACTTGGCTAAACATTACGTGGTTTCCTTCTTGCATGTTGTTGAGCTAGTTCTATGCTTCTTGTATGGTGACAATTGTTGTATGGGGGTACACCTTGGCTGTCTTGAATGTCCTTTTAGGTTATTAAATTCATGCCTTTGTTATGGATGCACGGAACCTTGAGTGTTTCCAAGATCTTAGAGCAACCTTTTTGTTGGTTGACCTTTCTAGAAAGAAAGTTTGTTGTGTAGTGTGGTCTAGAGGGCAGTCTAACAGTGGTAGTGGTGATTCTATTTCAATCTGGTAAGAGCTTGACCCTCATCGGAGTAGAAGTGTTTATTTATGGGCTTTTAGATTTTTTAGGATTGGATTGCCTCTTTGGTTGACTATAAATGTTACTGGAAAAGTGTTTGTTTTGATAGTGACTTTTCATCGATGGCATGTTAAATTGTATCTTGGGTTCCTGGTTGCATCATAGAAAGTTTTGACTCATGGAATGTATGCATCTTGGTAATTATGGATAGATTTAAGCCTTTCAGGTAGTGTGTTTATTTAAGTGTACTTGTTTTACTCTCTTGACTTATAAATAAGTTTACCCTTACCTTAAATTTCCTTTACTATGAATAACATTCTATGACCTATTAATCTTTGGGTTACTTGGAAACACTTATGGATGCTTTGGGTCTTTTGGATCTTTCTCTTAGAAATGTTAGTTTGGTAGATCTTAATAGTTAATCTCAGTGGTGCTTATATTGTACTTCCTCTTCTTTTTTTTAAACTATAACTCTTGGCTGTAAAGTCCATGATTGGTAAATTATTTGGTTGCCCATTGCATTTGATGCCTTTTAGTGTGGATGTGGTTCCTTGGAGTAAAGTTGCATTGTCATCTGGTTGCTTGGCTGGTGGTATCTTGTGGGGACATGAGTATTGATTGGAAAACCTTCTTTGGTTATTAGGGAGTAAAATGTTACCATCCTAAACCACAAAAAAATTGTTAAACCTTAATAGATTCATAAAAGTAAGATTATACCTCTTTAATGAGCCTTCCTTGAAAATTTCTTATGAAACTTGTGGAGACCCACTAAGAATGTTTAATGATGCTTGAAATTATTTGGTGAATTTTTGAAATCTTGGTGTGATTCATGTTGGTTCATTGTTTCCTAGTTCTTATAGAAAATTAATAATGTGTTTTCTATGTTGAATGTCTCTTGTTCCTTTAGAATCAAAATGTGGTGTGTTGATTTGTATCTCCTTCCCATAAAAGTAATTTTGTGATGTGTTTGAACCTTCCTTCTCATCAAAAGTTGATTGATAAGATGACTCAACCAAAACACCATAAAACTATAATTAAGGAGATTTGACCTTGGAACTTAACAAATAAACTGGAGCATAGAAAAAGGAAGTGATCCTTGTTATACCCTTGGTAGATTAACGAAGAAATAAAAACCATGTAGAAGAATAGAAAGGAAATCTTGTCCATCCACCTTCCTTGCAAGTAAACTAAATGCTCTCTACCTATACAGAATGGTGAGACATCATGCCCACCTTAGTGGTGCTCTTTATAATGTAAACTGATGATGTCATAATAGAAGGAAGTTTGTAACTAAGGAAGCATGAAAGGAATGTTCTTATCAAGCAAAGCTATAACTTTTGACTTAATAAGTTGATTTATAACATGGGTAAAATTTATGTGTATTGAGTACAATGTATAGTTGAACCTATAGTTCTGTCATCCACCTAAAATTGTGAAACCCGGTGGATAGTAATGTGTTCTAGTTGCTTATTACTTCTTGTCCATGGATGTATGTGCTTTTCTTGTGGGAGTTTTGGGTCATCACACCCTTATCGTCCTGTAGCTCGATGGATGTGAGTTGTGGTCCTTTTGGATTGAGACTTATCTGTTGTTTGAGAAGCAACCTCCTTGCATGTTATCTTGTCCTTGGAGACCTAAGTATTGTAATTTTAAGGCAACATATGTTAAGGATATAAAATAACTTCGGGAAGTCTTCTTTTCTTCATATTTTCTTGGGTCACCTTGTTGTTGTAGCCCTTTTTCCCATTAGGATGGAAAGTGCAAGATGATGTTATTCACCCTTGGATTTGATTGGACCCCATGTTACTTGCTCTTCTCCCTAGCAACCTTGAGTGGTCCTTGGTGTTCCTTGTGCTCTCTTTATGGTTATTCCGAGCTTGAGTAGGAAATAAGATAAATAATCCCCATTGTGCTTTAATGTATGGTGCTTGAATTGATATGTTAGTTGCTATATATATATATATATATATATATGGTTGACTTCTTTAGATTTGGTTGGTATGGTGTGTTCGATTCTTAAAAAAAGTGTAAAAAATCAGACTATAGGAAAACCTTGTGGTCTTGACTTCGCTTGCATTACCATGAAAAGTTAATTGTGCCCTCTCGAGTTATAGAAGTGCTTTCCTTGAATAGTTCCTTGATTGTAAATGTTTTGCTGATTTAGGTGTCCTTGTTGATTAACCTCATCTTGTGTGATCTCAATTTGTGGGACCTTGTGTAGACTTGTTTCTCATGCAAAATTGGTCATAGTTGATTTTTCTAGCCTTGTATGGACAATGAACCTTGAAATCATGGCTTAAACATGTAGAAACCTTAACTTTTATTAATGTGGTATGTGTATCAGTGGGAAACTGTGTGGTCATCTCAAGTTTATGGAAATTTTCCCTGTAATTCCCTTACTTGGTGGTTACTCTTGATGATATTTTGGAACTCTTCTTGTTATATTGTTATGTGTTGTATCTTGTTTGATAGCATAAAGTTACTCCTTAGATTCTTATGTTCATAGCCTTGCATGCTGAAAGTTTAGAACTCATCCCTTGCAATCTCCCTTCTTCTGTTGAATTATATTGGACCAAACTTGAGTTCTGTAGACCCACACTTGTTGAAGCAAAGCAATTCCAAAAAGGGCATGATCCTTTCTCTATTGCATTGTTTCCACATTGGTTCTTGTGACTTCTAGGAGGAATTCGAGTCTAAGGGGAGGGGGATGTAGTGCCCACTTTCCTTTGACACTTTTATTCTGATCATGATACTATAGACTCTATGATGGACATCCTTATAGTTTGGATTTAGTATGGTGTTAGATGTCGATTCTTGAATTATTGTTGAATCTAATTATATATGATGTATGGTGATTATTAGAGACACTCATATGTGGATGATGATATACTATTGACATGGATGTTTAATGGAAGTTATTCAGACATGTGATTTTGGAAATTATGAGTAAACCTAGAAAAGGGAAATTATTTGATGATGATATAGTTGTCGATATGAATTGTAAATGATTTTGTTGATTGCCTTGATGATTGTTGTGATTCATATGTATAGATGATTTTGTGATTATATTATATATTCATTTTGGACATTCTGATATGGCCACGAGGCTGAAGGAGGTATTTTTGTTTTGCAGGTTTAAAATATCACAACAAACATCGGGGGATTGGAGACCAACCAAAATGGAATTCTAGGTGAATTCAACAAGGTCACCATGACAACTTGTTTTATTGTGTTGTGTGTTGTTTTGTTAGAGATTCCCATGGGGGGAATCATCTTTACATGTGACCATGGGTTTGTGTATTTTATTAATGTGGTTAATGTTTAATTATTGTTGTATGTATTTTATTAAGTAATGTGTTCCCTTCTTTTAATTAATTAAATTGTGATAGATTATTGTGAGGAAACAATGGTTAAAAATTAAATAAATCAAATTGGGATATGGGAAAGTAATAATGAAAGTTGTTGGCTATTGTATTTAATTTGTAAGGGATGTTTAAGTTGTGTAAGAGTATGTTTAAGATAGATTTGGAGTATGAAATACTCCACCTCCATGGAAATTTGAATTTGTCATTGGGGGCTGTTTTTAGAGACTTGTGGGACATGTAAAACTTGTCCCATGCCTCTAAATTTATGTTACCAACCATAATTATGGTTGGAGATGTGATTTGTGACTCGTTTAATGCATTTTATTCATCATGTTGCTTGTTTTGGATTGCACTCTCTTACATTTCATTTAATTTGTTGTCCCTTGAGGTGTGGGCTCTTTTGAGTGTGCAAGTAACTTGTCATTATTTTCACCCACCTCTTTATTGTGCTTGCGAGAATGTATTTTGTCTTTTGTGTTTGAATTTGAGGATGTGTGATGTGGCATCCTACATGGATCCACATCATCCTCTTCCTTCCCTCTTCTATTTAATTGAAACTCTCTTCTTGTTTGGGGGTTGTTGAACCTTTTTGCATTCTTCCTTGGGGGTGCATTTTTGTTGTTTTCGATCTCTTGTGGTTTATGGAGGAATATTGAAGATAAATTCATACTTGGCATTGTTGTTGTGGATTGTGTTTGGCACTTGAAGCTTGTTGTTTGGAAACCAAAGTTACCATGGAGAGGTAGGAGTTTTTTCCTTCTTTTATTGCTGTTATTTTCTTGTTGTGTTGTGTGTATGGAGAATGTTTTATTGCATTTGTTGGTTGGTTGGGTAGACTGCCTTAGGAAGGTGTAGGAGAAGGCTATGGGGAATCCATGTGGGGGGGCATAAGGAAATGCCATTGGCATCAGAGTTTTGTGGAGGGAGTTTGGGTTTGGGATCCACCATGGAAAATAAATAGCTTACATTTCTTACTTTGTGGGGGGCATAAAGAAATATTTGGGTGGCATAAGGAAATGTGTGTGATGAATTATTTGGTGGTTTGTTATTGGTGGATGTCTAATTCCCAATTGGGAGGCATAAGCAACTTCCCCATAGACCTTACTCCTTTAACTTTCAAGATCAATCTGAGTTATTTTTTGAAATGTTTTTAAATGTAGTTGTGAATTTTTGTGTTGTGTTGCATTGTGTTTAAAAAAAAGAAATGTGTATGTGAAAGAATGTTGTGTTGTGGAAGCCAGTTGTTTCCATGGTTGAATTACACCTTTGATTATATTTTGGTTGGGGCTCAGGGGCCAATGATGAAGGAAGGCTTCTCCTTTCATTGGATGTCTTGGTTGGGTGGAGAGCGTTTCCTTTCCCCCTCTTTTGTTGTGATCAACTTGGAGAAAAAGAAAATGAGCATGTTGCTGTCCTGGAGCAAAAGAAAATACAGTTTGACAGTCCCTTGTGGAAACCCATTCATTTGTAATCTTTTCCCACATGATGTGGATGAAATTGTAATAGTTATGTTATGGAGAAATGATGTTGTAATTGATTATGAGGATGTATATTTGAATTGAGAAAGCCATTTGTATTCGATTGTTTAGTGGAAAGAAATGAAAATTTTGTTAATTGCATTCAAGGAATGAAAGAATGTAAAGATGTTTCTCTTTTTGAAGTCAATAAAGAATTTCAAGTTCATCTCTCTTTTGCATTGTTGTTATTGAATTGGAACATCAAACTGTGATGAAATGGGAATATCAAATTGTGATTTGAAGCTTTGTTTATTTGCAAAGGAAAGAAAATGCGTATGAAGGGAGGATGTTATTTGCCTCTTTTGGAAAATACATAGGAAATTGAAATCAGAATTGCAATTTAGCTTGAAATGGTCTGTTATAAACAACTGAATGTATTGGACTAGTTTAGGAATGAAGTGCCATATTTGAAGGATGAATTTTGATAAAAAAATTTCTAGAAACAGGATTTTGTCACAAACTTAACACTGGCAATTAATTTTAATAAAAATGTATAGTTCGGACCTGCACACATTAATCAACTTGGAATGGATATAATTTAACATGCTAAGA
This sequence comes from Taxus wallichiana var. yunnanensis, assembly GCA_018340775.1. NCBI lineage: Eukaryota > Viridiplantae > Streptophyta > Pinopsida > Cupressales > Taxaceae > Taxus > Taxus wallichiana. The sequence continues at coordinate 316,574,934 of CM031241.1, read as the reverse complement.
CACTAAGGAACTCACTTGATAAAGAACACTTAAGAAAACTAGTTTAAACATTGCAAATTGGAGCCAAATCCCTTTCATAGTTGTTTTCTATCAATTGTTCAAAAAAAAATACAAATTGAAATCAATTGAACAAATTTACCTTCCTAAAACAATTTAGACCCTCCCAAGACCAATTCTCCATGTTTTATTGGCATGTTGAGAGAAGGAGGAGATCCAATTTAATCAAATTGAGAAGTTAGAAATTGCCAGTTTACTAATTAAAAGCACGAAAATATTTTTTGCAAAATTGAACCTTTAAAACTTCTCAAAATGAAAAATTTATGTTTCCTATGCAAAGAGGGCATCGAGAGCTTTCTAAAAGTCCTCATTTTCCCAAAACTAAGCTTCCTAGAAAAATTTATGAAACTTTGAAGTTTTTGGGCCTTGGCAGGAAAATTTGGGAAACTTTTCCCTAGCGGGTCCGCAGAAAAATTCCCATTTAAAAATTCTTAGGAAAAAATTTGAAAATTTTGGCTTGGGAAAATTTTCACCCTTTCCTCCGCCCCCTGACGCCCAATCGAGAGGTTGCCACGTGTCCTCACGGGCGGTGAAGCAAGGCACGACATTTTCTTTTGCCCTTAGCCTTTAAAAAAAAATTGGAAAATTTTATTCTTTTCCCTGCCCATTTCATGCAACCAACCAAAGGGTGCCACGTGGCACCTTGGGGTCTTAGCGGAGTGGGAAGAACCTTTTTTTTCTTTTGTTTTGTTTTGGGAAATTTTCTAAAAATTTCCCCACAACCCCGCCCTCGCCATGGGGTTTTCCCCTTTTCCTTTTGGTGAGATTTGTCGCATATTCTCTCTTCTCCCCATGGCCAACCATGGAGCACCACATGTCCCCAAGTGGACTGCGAGGCATGGGAGTGCTATTTTCTTCTTCTTCTGGGACGAAATGCCCCAAATCCTTCCGCCGCTCCGCCTTTCCCCTATTTCCCTGGCGATGTCTCCGAAGCTGCCACATGTCCCTCGAGGACCCATGGAGGCATGGATCATTTAGGAAGAATCCTTACCATCATCTAAAAATATTCAACGTGATCATCCATCCCCCAATAAAATCACATGATCAAAAACTTCCCAAACCATCTTGGTATCAAAAACACTATTATTGCGACTTTCATCACACCCATGAAAATTTAACCAATTGTTGCATGTAATTTAGTTCTTATCTCAAAAACCTCATTAACAAGGGCTTATTTTCCTTTTACCTCTTTATCCACCACCTTTCTATCCCAATCCTCTCCCTAGCCATCGTCCACTATCAAAATACCAATCTAAATACAAACATCCCTCATCAACCAAAACCAAAACAAATCTCACCTCTCATACTTTATTAAGTCCGAACTCTTAGCATTGAACAAAACTACAACCCCCCAATCTCATGATGACCACATGACATCATCTTCCCCATCCACTTCATATCCTATATCTAAAAATATGTTCACTAATATGAAACATCAAGGCAAATGCTTAGGCATCCATGAATAAGGCATTCGCGAACCCATCTCCCTTCATCAAAATCTAGGTCATTTAGGCTTAGGGTATAAACCTAACACTAACAATGTCCCTCCCACTACTCCATCATAACCCATTTCTACCACTCCTCTTGTTTATCCTACCATCCCAACCACTCAACCCAATCAAAAATCATTTAACCCCCCTATAAATACCAAACACCTAAAAATGGATTGAGCACATAATTTGTCACTTGCACACGAATGTTCTTTCCTTCCCACCCATCCTCCTTCCATCTAACATCTACATCCCTTTTCATATAATCCATTCTTATCATAACATCCATTCATATCCTCTTCCAATCCATTCATTTGAACACTTGATCAACTTTCTCACACATGTTGTAAGTTAATAATACCTACTACTGTTGTGTGACCTTGTTCTATTATTACCTCAAACATTCAAGGCAATTTTCCTCCCCCACAGATTAACACACTTACTAAACATTTTTGAATACCCTTGGGTTTTTATTTTTACACTCTAGCTGATGTCATCTCCATACTCATTTCCACCCCCCATCAAGACACTAGTGATTATTAACCCCTTGAGACTTATCAAGAGAGTGGAACCTCTTTATACAAAAAATCCAAATATCAAAAAGAAAAAAATCATATCAAAATTAAAAATATCAAATAAAATCCACCTCAAGAATCTCTTTAGGAGTGTTTACAACATCTCTATCGGGGCTATGAATGCTTGATAATAGTAGAGAAATGTTGTGATAAGAATCGATGCATCTTCGTTGGGGCTATTGATGTCTAATTGGTAGTGGAGCAATGTACAACTTATCCTTCCATTCACCCTCCATCGACATATGTGACTTAATCACTCCCTATACATTGACTAGTTTGTCTTTACATACCACCCATTAAGTATTCACGTCAAGCAATAATCAACCATTACAATCACACCCACTTTGATCTCGTAGAGATAAATGGCTTACATGTTGCCAAGTATTTTGTAGACCTCGTTCACACTTCTATTTTATTCTAACTCTTGCCTTACAATATGTGTCATTAGGCTCATATTTTTTTCATCAATAATGTTATTTTCCTTCCGCCCATCACATCTATGTCCTTTTTCCCTTAGATCAAACATCTATGGGAAGACGATGATCCTTTCCTTTTCATCCAATCCTCTTCATGCCCCTTTTCAACCGTCATCATCATGATTGGGGAAGCCTTACTACCATCCGTTGGGGGCATCATCCATTTTAGATACCCCTCACTTCCCATCCTACCCTACACCTAGGGACAAATCGAACCCATCCATCCATCCACACAGCCACCCTACTTTATACTTGGGGGCACACCACATCTATCCCTTAATCCATCCCTCCTATACCTAGGGAATATCTTATCAGCTTCCATATACTACATTTTATCCTATACCATATCCCTCATCCTATCTATTTATCTCCCATCCCATATCCCATATAATCCTAACCTATCAACCAATCCCTATCATATCCAACCTATCCAATTTCCCTCAATCCTTCCCTTTCATCCTACCCAAACATGATTTGGGACTTATAGGAGAAAGTCGCATCCCACCTTACATCCCTTCCCATCCCCTCATGAGCTATCTCATCCTGAATCCTTTCATCTTACCTATTATCAACAATTCCACCCACCCCAAATCTGAAATCTCAACATTCAACATCAAATAATTTAAACATCCAAAATCCAAAATCTAAAAATCAAAAGATTCAAAAAATCCATGAAAAGATCACAAAATAACACCAACAAAAAAATGCAAAATTCAATGTGTGTTTTTTCTTGTGTTTTTTTCTTTCTTGTCTACATTTACATTTTGGCCGATTGTATGAGGCCATTTTTTCTAGTCAAATGATATGAGGACCATCATAATATTTATCTATCTAATGATATGAGGACAAGGACATATGGAAATTGTCTTATCATGGTCTTAATACCATGGTGCATCTTTCTTTATGCCATATCATTAGTCACAATTTCTAATGATGATAACAGTGGGAACTTTATGGTAACACACCCCCTTCTATCATCATATTTTAGCCTTATCATCGTCCCTACTCCTCATCATTATCTAACTAACTATCTAACCTCTTCATCCTCCTATGCAATAAATCCTATATAAATCAATCAATATCTAAATCCAAATCTTATCATCTTACATCCAACATCCAAAATCCTCACCTCTGACGGGTGTATCTTCTAACATCCTCTCATTAATCAAAATAAAACATTCTTTCTCATCACTTCATCAATCATCATACCAATCCTCTCCTCATCAATGTCCTATCATCTAAATCGATCCAAAACCAATCCTTATTCTCTCATCTAAACATCCTCAATATTCTAATCCTTCAAATCTAACATCCTATACCCTATCTTCCTATCCAATCAATCAAACCTCAAATTTAACATTCTCAACTCCCACATCATCACATCTAATGTCGTAAAATTTAGAATCCTTAAATATAAATTGAAAATATTCCAACCTAACCCCTTGACTGGGGCATCCTCTAATCCACCAATCTTAAATCTTCACCCTTATCATACATCATTGACTAGGGCATCCTCTACTCCAAAATCCAATATCTCATAATCCTCTAATTTCCTAATCCTCTAATCCTCTCATCATGCATCCTCATCAACAATCCTTATATTCTCTAATCCTCAAATCCAATATCCTTAATCTCAACCCCTTGACTGGGGCATCCTATAATCCAACCCCCTTCAATAAATATTCAAATCATCTCTCTCCTATAATCCTCAATATTCTCATCCTATAATCCTCTCTCATCTACTAACTTGGGCCTCTCTCTTTTTTGAGTGGTTACCCGACTCATTCCTTCCCTACCTAACCCCTCAAGGGGGAATCATATCACCATCCTAACGTCTTCTCTTATTTTTCTTTGAAAATCCATTTCTATGCAATAATCATTCAAAGAGAGGAAAAATGTAGACATATAAAATATCGACATAATTAATTTTGATTAATTTGTCTTGCAAATATCATAACATCATCATTATCTAATTAATACCTTTCTTATAAAATACCACATATACCCTATATTCTAATTAATTTCATCATTTATCTAATATCCCATCATTATCTCATCATTAATCCCTTTAATTCATTATTATATCCCATTATCCCACCTTAATCCTTATTATCATTTTCTAGGAATTTAATATTCCTACACCTACCTACCCACCTACCCTACACCTAGCCTCTCCATGTAATCACATCCCTAATCATCTTTTATTAATCTAATCTAATCCTAAACTAATCATATCCCCTACCTCTAAATCTAGAGGCTTCTATTTCTAGAAGCCTCTCTAAACTTCTTCTACTCTCCATTGAATTTTAAATTCAATGGAGGCTTCTCACAATTCTCATCCATTGATCTTCATCCCACTTGGATCAATCCTCACCATCCATTCTCCTAACTACAAACTATAAATTTAGCTCTCCTCCTCCATGAGATCTAGAGATATACATACCTCAAGAAACCCATAACAAATCTCTACCATTTTATTCTCTATCAATCATCCACAATATTCAATCAATCAATCCATCATTAATCCAATCTATCATCCATTAATAATTTATCAAGCATCAATCAATCCAAAAATCAAAAGGAGGTGATGTCCAAGTGCCTACTCGTGTTTCAAGAAATCAACACATTCTTGAGAAAATCGAATACAACAAAGGAGGAGCATTTCATTTTATTAGTAAGTGCAGGCATTAATTCTCTCCTGTAATGTCCCCAAATGGACATTTTTGACCTCACTTGGATTTTGGGCAAATCCAACACCAAAGCAACTTATAAAAATATATTTTCAGTCACTATTATGCAGATTTGGAATTTATTTCAGAAATTGTGACTAGGGTTGAGTATGAAACTCCACTAAATAAGCCCTTACACTTAAGTTTTCTTATTCAAAAAAGGTATTGATCTTATAAGGCCCAAATCACGTAAAATATGTAGATTTCATATGTAAATATGCTGAACCAAATTTATTTTGAAACCCTAATCCGCATAAAATTATGACAACTTTAAAAATTCATAACTCCCTAAAAAAATTCTTTGATCCACATAAATAAACTATGCATGGACTCAGAAGAATAGGGAGAATGCAATGATGTTACCCATTCATATAATCTGACCACCATAAGTTCCTAAACAACCAAAACACTAATTCAACTTAGGGTTTTGGGTTGGGAAATTATAGAAAAACATATAGAAAAGAGTAGGAAATATAACAACAAAGTTCTCTTCCAAACCCTTGACAGAAATATGCAACCTTTATTCCTTCAACTGCTGAAAAGATACTGAAAATTACGGCTAACTCAATGATGCTCAATGGAATCCCTTGTGTAGAGAATCCTCACAAACTAGAGGAAGGGTTTTCATCCTTCTCTAGACTCTAGGAGGGTTTTCGTCCTCAGAGAGAAAATGCAAGCCAAAATCTTTACACACAAATATGAAATTTGATAATAAACAAGTGATGCCTCTCCTAAGCAAGTCGACTTGCTTATAAAGAGAAAAATCCTAACCAACCTCTCTCAACATCCAATCCTATTTGTCCCTTCATTTAATATTTTTACCACTAAGTTTTCTTTGTCATACAAGTCACACTTTTCTAGAAATAAACAATTTGTGCTAAGTGCTTTATCATTTGGTTCACTTTTCTATTTTTATTAAGTCCATTAATTTATTATAAGTTATTTTTATAAATTTATATTTATTTTTGCACTTCATAATAAAATAATAAAACTTCAGTCACCCTTATATGTTTCCCTTAGCTATCAGGTAGACAAAATGGGCTAAGGGTCTTGATTAGGAAGAGGATATTAAATTCCTCCCTTCCCAAAATTGCTTACCCTTGTAACACCCCGAACTGTTGTTACTTTCTCCAGAGCATTCAAGTATTGATAAATGATTTCTTCTGTATAAGGACATGTTCCTTTGGTTTTGGGAAGTCATGCTTGATATGGATTGTATCCTCTTTTCTCTTGAAGATCTTCGACTGAGCCAGAATATGCTTGGACTCTTTTGTTTCTTTCATTCTTGCATTTGAGTTCTCAACCTGATTTCTGGATGAATTGGGGATTTATCCACCTTTGTGACTCAGCCTTGGATCAGTTGCATTGATCCAAGGAATGTTTTAAGTTTATTAAGGATGAACAAAATTTATTGACCTTACGAAAGTTACAAGGTCTGAATGAGTTTTGAATGATCAATCCCGGAGTTTAACTCAGGCAGATCATGATAAATGAAATTTGGTTCCAGATATCGTAACATCAGGAAGGCCTGGACCTTAAGCCAGGTAAGATGTTTATGTTTATACCGAAAGCTTAATTTATTGTTGCCAAATAGACTCCTTACAGGAATGTTTATCCGGTATGGACTCTAACACTGATTGGTCCTATTTTGGGGACCTAGACTAGATTCGTTAAGGTTAATAGTCTTAACCTAAACTATAACTATTGGTTAAAATAATTGCTAATCTAACCTAACCCTAAACTATGAGCTTAAGGCTCCTAAGGGTTAACTACACCTAGCGCTATGGAAGTGAGACTAATGTCATACCCTATGAGCTAGCCTAAGTTTCTAACCTATCTTAACTAATGATAAGAAGGGAGGGGGAACTAAGAAGGGTCACGAGTCATGGGCGGTGGTTTCCATGGCATTTAAGAGGGGGATAAGGTTGAAGGACTTGGAGTGCTGTCAGGTTTGGCGGAGGTTACAAACGGCTAATATAACCTGACGTGGCAGTATCACCAAGGATGGGAATGTTTGTTTGTTTTCTTGTGGCGATCACCAATTTTGGCGGTCGGTGGCAATGGAAAATAGGTGGGAGGATGGAAGTTAATGCAATTAATGAACTTTGGTTCCCGAGCGCGGATTGCTTGGGAAGGCATGCAAGAGGAATATTGTTTGGTTGTTTGGTTTTCCATGCATTCCGTTTTTCACTCTGCTTGAGCACTGGTTCTGCGAACCAGCCGTCTACTCTATGTTGCATGGCAACTTTGAGAGTTTCTAGCTTCCTTCTCTGTCGGGGAAGTATATAAGGCATGGAGGTAACAATTTATTGTTGTTTAATCTTTCGTGGAAGAAGAAGAGAAGGTGTGAGCACATTCAGAGGTCTCCTTCAAATTTTTAAGCGACACTATCAGGCATGATAGGCCCTAACTTTTAAAAATCTTGCTTTCCTTTAAATGCTTTCATTAGAACAACTCTGTTCAGATGATTTTTGTACAGTCGGCCTGGCTGATAGCAAGTATTGGTTTTCTTCTTTTCTTGTTGAATTGGGAATCCTTGGTTATACGTAGATCATGTTGAATCTGTTTCTTTTGTTTTTCTCACCTTGCTGTGAATACTATATGTGTATCATCTTCTGTAGACGTGTTTTATGTCTCTTTGTTCGACTGAGGTAATGAGTTTCCAAACTGTACCATGTTAGACGTTGTGTTGGATGATTTCGTGTTTGGAGAATGACACGGAAAGAATTGTTGTGTCTAATTTGGTTGGTTTATTGATTATTGCTTAGCCGTATGAGCTCTTTTATTGCTTGACAGCTTCAGGTGAATATATAGTTGGATTGTGATGAAACTGTAGTTCCTTCTATAGAGCTCGACTGGTTTAGTCGCATGCGTAAGAAATATGTTTGAATACAAGCCTGTACCTCTGTTGAAAAGGGTCTGGATGGTCATTGATTATGGGTTCTGTAAGTGATGAAATATTTGGTGTAGCTGTTGTTTTCTTTACGATTTTTACTTGGATATTAGAACACAGTTGTGACCCAGTGAAAATTTACTTGATGAACCCTGTTCCCTAACAATTTGTGGGTGATCTTAGGTCTGCACGAATGGAAATTAGTTTTTATATTAGAATATGAATGACTGTGTTGATGTTGCCTGTAGTGACCTTGAAATCTATCAATAGAATTCATCTATTAACACTGGAAGTGCTATTTGTTTGGTATCCTTGAACGCAATAACATATTATCCAGTGTAAATAGTTAGTGTAATCTATTGGTGAGTAACGATAGCAGTTACCCTAACTCGTAGTCTAAAATGATTCGAGTCCTGGGTGAAGGGTAGACTGTTTTAATTGGATCAGGATTGTGGACTGATATTTGAACGTATATGTATTTCGTTATAACAATCTGTGGCTTTTGTTAATATGCAATTGCAAGACCCTAGGGATCTAAGGGCGACCTTTTAAATAGTTCTACCAGATTGGAGCTAATGGTAAACTTGGGTGTTGATTTTCTTGCTTTCTCTTCTTCCCTAATTGAATTCAAGATCGATTGTATATGCATTACTCTGGGAAGTTTGGTACAGTCCTGAACTTGTTTGGAATGGAGATCTGAATGCCTCTGTTTCTTTCTCTTAGTTGTAAAGTATATGTTGATATAGGATTTTGGGAATACGAAAGTATTCTCTCCCTTTCTAGAAATTATGAATGCTTCCTTCTTTAGAATTTCTATATGCATCCTTCAGCATGGTCACGAGATGAATAGATTATTAAAGTTACGTGGAGAGAGTGGTAAGCGTTGTATCTGGACAGAAGTCTCTTTTCCTTATCTTTAGCTATATTATTACTCTGTTTGAATAATTCAGTTATCTACTTGTATGAAAGTAGTATTGTAGTAATAGTTGGTATACTTATCAATGTCTATGAAATTATACATAAAGTATAAAGGAAAATCCATCAGTTGAACTTGCTTGAGGCTATAATCTGTCTTTGTTTGAATTGTTTAAATGCAAATCTGTTGGTTACATGCGTTGGTAAGATTTCATTTCTTTAATGAAGTAATTTTATTAGGATGGATACTGCCCTTGGTTTTCGGATGGCTAGGTATTTTAGATTCATTTTGTTTCTTCTTATTCTATTGTGTAAGATGAATCATCCGAAAGGATTTAAGTTTAAATGGCAGCTATAATATGAGTTATGTTTTAAAGTCATATTAGAATAGTAGAAAGATAAATAGCGTGCTTCATGTTAATGGATTTGATGAAATGATTTCATTTAAATAGATTGTTTAATGGAAACAATTGGTGGAATGCAATTGTTTTAAGAATTAGTGCTTATCATGCTCAGTTCACTGAACTGACCTGTGCTAGCAATTTTTGCAGATGGTCATCGTAAGTGGTAAAGGCACGCAGATCTGATATGATGCTCAGATTGTTTAATCTGGTTTTTATGATGAATTCCAACTTGATTTCTCTAATTGTACTATAGGAAGAAAGTTATTCTTTTGATGTTGATTATTGTATCAAAATATGCCGAAGTGCATAAGTTGTAATTGTAAGGCTTGGAAATAAATGAAATGGGGAAATTGTTACTTATGTGGCTGCATTTTTATTTGTTGAATTGAACTTCTTATGTCTGAATGAATGAGAGTGCATTTTTATTATTATATGCCATGGGAGCTAGTTGGATTCCCTAAGTAAGCCTTGTAAAAATTATGTGACTGAATACTTCATGTTTGAATAGTAATTCTTATATATTATGAATAAGGCTAAATTGGAAATTAGTCCACTGCATTTTTAGGGAAGTTAAGGTTAAACTATGCCCTGATATGTAGCTATAACAGGAGGAGTATTCTATTACTCCCTAACAATGATCTAAGTCAAGGCAACGTAATTGATGGATTAAATCACCATGTCTTAATAACAATAAGTCAGATATATTTCAGTCTTCGGAGTTGATATAAACCCTTTCGAGGGTAAATGTGTCCCACTTTGTGGCCATAAATATTTTAAAATATGACTAGTAAATAAAAAATTAAAAATACTATAAAAATTTAAAAAATCATGTAAATTCTGGATGCCCTGCACCTTGGTATTTATAGCCTCTTAAAAATGCATGTTTGGTCATTTTATATGTGTTTGGTCATGTTTTGGTTGTCGGACATAGTTTTCTGAAAGTACAAAAACTACAAAAAGTGGGACACAGTTATATGCTTTGACACGTTTAGTTAGCTTCCTTAAGAGAGGACTTAGGGCTATTGCCCTATTAAGAGGAAATAATTTTATTAGGACTCGATGGACACCTTGACAAGGTCACAAATCTTATTAAACTTCTCTCTGTAAAAATTGAACTTAATTACGTAAGGCAACTCAAGGGTGTGAAATTCTGGGTTGGGAAAGGACTATCCAGTTAGGAGGGCCTTTAATTCAAGATCAACTCAACTTAAGTAACTTCTTGAAGTTAAGTGAATCTTTCCGAGGCAGTATTGTAGGTTGTTGACACATGACAACTGCAAGGTTGTACCTTCGAGAAGATTAGGATCTTCTCGAGGATACAACAATGCAGGTGACTTATGGCAACACCCTTTTGCATTGATCGTTAAGATTTACACCTGAAACTCGAACAAGATTTTCCTTTGGGACCGGTTAGGACCATAGACATGCTATGAGGCAGCCCTTTGAGACTCGGGGTACCTTGACACACGGGGTAACAGTGGGTGACCCAGTATGTCAGCTTACCCCTAGTCTTCAAGAGCATCCTTATAACGTGAGTATGATATTAACCCGTTCCTAAGTGAAAACTTGGGACAGGGGAGACTGACAGAAGTCAGTATAAGACGTTCTATATAACATCAGAGTGGGGTGAAGGACGTATTCTAGATTGATGAGTATGCCGTCAAGGAATAAGAGACATGAACAGTATGTTTCAAATCTTTGGCCAAAGTATCGCAAGTTGTTGATTGCGTTGTCCTATGTCACCTAGTCTAAGGGACGTGATGCCGATGAATGATAGTAACAATTATTCAGATAGGTTCCTTGGATAGAGCATTCTAAAATCCTGGATTAGGGAAGAGAACCACAAGAGTGAAGTGTTCAGATGAAAACGCCAACTCTATGATACACATGAATAGATCGGTAGTTCACCGAGTCATGGAATGAATAGATCGGTGGTACACCGAGTCATTATGGTTGCATATGGTTATCTCATTATAAGAACGATTGTTATGTTCTCGTGAGTTCTAAATTATGTATTTAGAACTAGAAAGCACTTATAAAAAAAATCTTGTTCTAATGCACAAAAATGAAGATGTTACAACCCTTAAGCAATTCCGAAATTATTAATTCCAACTACCATGCATAATAGACAAAACATGTTGAAGTGATCCACAATTCTAACACATGTACCTATCAAGTGGGTTAAAACATGCCACTATATATCATCCACAAGATACTCATATACATATACTTGGAGCAATGGCTCAAAAAAATCCATAATAAAGACTTCATCTTCTACCTTATCATGCATCTCATGAGGCAAATAAACCTGAAATATGTAAAAACAAAATAAGACCCATTATTATGCTCTTCATACCTCATAATATCACCAACATCCTCTTCAATGTTGGTCTTCAAATTGACTTGAATTTTCTGCACCAAAACACGAGTATTCATTTCTACAATGGATTGAATATTGTTATGAATCGATTCTTACAATAAATGATATGGCATAACTTCTTCCACACACTCTTGAATCTAATAAATCTTCCATCCTTTGGAATATATTTCCATGCTCTTGGCTGCCATATCTTGAGGATATCATTCCTCCTACCTTGCTGCCCACTAAGCGAAGAAATATTTTCCTTGAACTCTTGTAAGTGTTGTCTTGCTTGAGTGGCTATCATCCTAGCAGCTCTAGCTCTATTATTCCATTCCTCACACTTTCTAAGAGTTTCCATTACATCCTCCTTGCTTTCATATATGAATTTCTTCTCATGTTTATTATTGATTTCTCTAACAAGAAAAGTTTCATTAACTCTATTATTTTTCTCAATGGAAATCATACCTTTTGGAGATTCTTCTTCTTGCATGGAGGAATACACAATGGAATTATATATCTCTAAGTCTAGATCTATTCTGGTAGACTCCATGGTTTTGTTTCCCTATTCAACCTGCACATCAAATCTCTCTAGAATTTTTTTGATAAAAGTGTAAGTGAATAAACTGATTCAACCCCTTGGGTCTTCAATAGATAATGCCACCATTTATGTACTACTCCATCCATGTACATAGAGATGAGATTGAGGGCATCATCTTGACACATAGGCTTATAACACAAAAATGTTTTAAATTTCTCCAACCAACATCTAGCAGAGATTTCCTCTGTTCCATCAAAGAAAGGGACTTGGGTCCACTTCATCTTTGCATACAGATCTAATTTTTTTCCTCTCTCCTTCACAAGCTAGGAGGATTTCATGATCGATACCTCTGTAATTTTTATAAATGTTCATTTTTACCTCACTTAGATTTTAGGAAAATCCAACACCAAAACAACTTATAAAAATATTTTTCAATCACTATTATGTAGATTTGGAATTTCTTTCAGAAATTGCGACTAGGGTCGAGTTTGAAACTCCACTAAATTAGCCCTTACACTTAAATTTTATTAATAAAAACAAAAGTATTGATTTTATAAGGCCCAAATCAGGTAAAATATGTAGATTTTAAATGTAAATATGATTGAAATAAATTTATTTTCAAACCCCAATCTGCATGAGAAAATTATGGCAAATTAATTCATAACTCCCTAAAAAATGCTCCAATCCACACAAATAAAATATGCACAGACTCAAAAAAATAGGGAGAATGAAATGATGTTACCCATTCATACAACTGACCACCATAAGTTCCTTAAACAACCAAAACACCAATTCACCTTAGGGTTTTGGGATAGAAATTGCAGCAAAAACATATAAAAAGAGTGGGAAATATAACAACAAACTTCTCTTCCAAACCGTTGACAGAAATCTACAACCTTTATTCCTTCAACTACTGAAAAGATACTGAAAATTATGGCTAACTCAATGATGCTCAATGGAATCCCTTGTGTAGAGAATCCTCACAAACTAGAGGAAGGGTTTTCGTCCTTAGAGAGAAAATGCAAGCCAAAAGCTTTACACACAAATATGAAATTTGATAATAAACAAGTGATGCCTCTTCTAAGCAAGTCGACTTGCTTATATAGAGAAGATGGCCCAACTAACCTCCTTCAACACCCAATCAGATTTGTCCCTTCATTTAATATTTTTTCCACCCACTTTCCTTCCTAGTGCAAGTCACATTTTTCTAGAGTGGATAACTTTGGCTCATATTTTTTTCCTTTTTCTTATTTATTTTTAAGTTACTAATAAATTATTATAAGTGCATATAATGTTTCTTATTTTTATTTTACACTTTATCAACTATGTTGAATGTTGTTACGAATCAACTATGCGATAAATGAGATGGCATTCCTTCTTCCGAAACTCTTCAATATGAACAATATACCCTCCTTGGTAGAATATATCCATGCTCTTGACTACCATATCATGAGGAATATCATTCCTTATACCTTACTACCCACTATGTGAAGAAATCTTTTCCTTCAAATCTTGTAAGTGTTGTTTTGCTTGAGTGGCTATCAACCTCGCAACTCTAGCTCTATTATTCCATTCCTTGCACTTTCTAAGAGTTTCCATTACATCCAACGTTCATTTTAAGAAGCCCCTCTGCAAATTTATTTTAGAATTTGTGTTGAATATAAAAATTGACTTTCAAATCGTTGGCAAATTTATGAAAAAATGTTTCACAAAGAAAGGTGATTTCATAAAGATAAATTTTCTCGGAGTTTCACATAGTTGGACGGGTAGGTTGGTCAAGTAGGTTGGTCGGGTAGGTTGGTCGAGTAGGTTGGTCGGGTAGGTTGGTCGAGGGGTTAGTTAGGTAAGTTGGACAAGTGGGTGGATAGGTAGATTGGTCGGATGGGTTCGTCGGGTGGGTTGGAAGAGTCGGTTGGTCGGTGGGTGGGATGGATGGGCAAGTGGAGTAAATTGGTTGGTCGAGTGGGTTAGTTGGGTGGGTTGGTTGGGTAGGTTGTTCGGGTGGGTGTACTAGATAGACAAGTGGGGTGGATTGGTTAGACGGGTAGTTTAGACAGTAGTTGCATCCGATAGGTTTGATGGGTGGATTGGACGGGCGGGGGGTCGGGTGGGTTGGTCGGTGGATGGGTGGGTAGGTTGGATGGGTGGGTTGTGCGGGTGAATTGGGTGGTTGGGTAGGTCGGTCAGATTGAATGTGTGGGTTGGGTGGGTGGGTTAGATGGGTTGTTTCATTAGGATGGCCGGTTTGATTGGTCGGGTGGGTTGGTCATGCATCCAACATGGGTTAGATAGCCACCATGTCTCACTAATAGTTTACCACCACGTGTTCCTTAAACCATTCAGACCCCTATAAATACCCATATAAGGTTAATTTCTTCACTTTTCCATGAACATTTCTAGTACTCTGAGCTCTCTAATCTTTGAATTTCTCCCAAATTTCAACAATGGCAAGAACTATGTCCGCTCTTACACCAAAATTACAATACAAAAACCTCATGTGCCCACAAATTGTAGCTCGATGAAACTAAAAGAAACACCAAAGGAATGGTAGGAAAAATCACAATTTTTTGGGCTTGTCAACATGCCCAAATTTGATATTGATACTTTTGTCCTTGATTACCTTCTCACCTCTTACAACCAGAATGAGGGATAGTTTTTCATCCTCCTCATGCATCCGATTCATCATCAAATTTCTTTCACAATTGAGCCTGCAGACATACATTGGTTAAATGGGTTACCATTCGAAAAGTAATCACCCATTACTACAAAGGTTTTCCTTACAAATGAAGACAAAAAGTTTTTGGAGTCTCATTACAATGTGTAGGTTGATGGTAAGTTTATTATTTTTAAATTATTTTTTTCTTAATATTACTCGGCCACCCAAGCATCTAACATTTCTTGGTTGTTATTGCATCTCCTCTTAATCGTTAAACAAGAGGACGTCTTATATAGGGTATTGCAAACCAATGTGTTCTTCTTTGTTGCATCACTTTTTCAGAAAATATTGTATTACAGGAAGATGTATAGACATTTTTATTGGGAATCTTAATATATATTGTAGACACTAGCAGGGCAATAATTTGATCAGTGCACATATTTGTCTAGTGAATAAAAACAAATGTCTCAGGCCCGCAATGACAATCTATCTGATAAATCCAAAATTGTATTCTCTTGTTGTAATTATATACTTGTTTTCTATCAAGAAGCTTTCTGCAAATAGCAACAAGAAAAAATTCTAACTGCAATTAATGATAAAATGATTGGTCTCACTCTTGAAGAACAATAGATAATAATTAATTTTACATTTTTTTGTTATAACGATTTCAAATTCAATATTTTTCAATAAAATAATAATTGTAAGATTTTATTTTGTAGAGAATAATTATTGGTGTAACATCTCATAAGAAGGAAATTTCTCGAGGTAAAGCCCCTCCAGAGGTCTTTGCGGATTTTGACATGGATTCAACAGAATCAACACCAATATAAGTTCCTCATCAAAAATGACCTAGGGTTTCGGTATGTACATCACATCTACCATCACATTTAACTACAGGTATGAAGTTTTATTTTTATATAATTAACTAATTCAAACAACTAGTATAGATTATGTAAGTAGTATTGTATTTTAATATTTCTATTGTTCTACATTTATTATATTCAGAAACTACTGAAATTAGTGATGAAGATCAAACTCATTCTAATAGTCAAGATCGAAATATCGTGTTTGCGTCTCCGAACATGCAAGGTAAATTGTAATATATAATATTTAGCATGTTTTGTTTAGTTACAATTTTTTAGCATTTACAAGGCCCAACCATATAATGATAATTTTCTAATAATTTGTTGTTTGCTTCGCAGTAATATAGCTTCGATCACATTCCACTTGCAAGGAGGCTACCAATATTGCCAACACATATAGTCCAAACAAAAATAATATCTTCAGGAAAGAATATAAGGTTTCATGGAGACTTGGTGGAACACTTCATCCTGCAACCAAAGAATTTTCTGAACTCTCACTCGGTGGTATATTAAGTGTAACGATGACACAAATTTTCAACAACATCGCTCTTGTGACAAGGATTATTTGGGCTTTGATAGTGGAGATGCAGACAAGGGTAAATATTGACACCCATGATATGATTCAATATACTCCGCCTCCACCACAACCACAACAAAATTTGTAAGAAGTATAAGATAGGGACCCTCCTCCTCCTCCAAGAAAAGCTCCACAAATAGATGATGAGAAGACAAATTTTATATTAGAAAATTTGATATCAGATAGTATGGGGGAAACAATTCAATAATTTGTAATGTCTGATGTGGATTTGGTGCGGGCTTGGGAGAGGAGAGCTAAAATTTTGATAAAAGAAATAAATACCGATACCATAATCACACTCAAAGGAATTCATTGTTCATTGTCATAGAGATCCAATTGACAAGGCAAGACATTTTGCTAAACAAAACTCAATCAGGGACAATTTCATATACTAATGATTACAATGATGATATTACATACATAATGTTAAACAAGTTGGAGAAACTCGAATGTCAAGAACAAGCTTACTACAACAAATGGGATAAAGACAAGACAAATGTTTTAATAGAAAATGCAAAAAGAAAAAGTTGTGGTGAGTCATCTTTTACATGTAAAATCCTAATATTATAAGTGCCGCAATATATTTTTTCAACTTATCTCGATAGAATAAAAAATTTATATTTTTATTCTCGTAGAAAAATTATGAAAATTTAAAGAAAGAAGCAGTTTTATTTGAATCACATTTGAAAAATACACACAAAAGCCTAAATTCATTTGTACAATGAAGGAAAAACTCGTAGTATTAAATAAACAAAATAAGTTTTGGGACCCTAATTTATTTGGCTAAGTACAAGAAGGCGCGTGGGTGTGCAAGGCCTAGTTAAGGAAGGGCACGTAAGGAGAAAGCGCACATGATAGGGTTCTAGGAGGGTTTAACAGAGCAAGTGGCACGCGTGCAAGACAGAACAAAGGTTTCAAGACTTATCCATATTTGACACATCAGAAGAACATGAGAAAAGCGTGACCCGACTACACATGCGGAATGGATAAGGTGCCATCCTGGTGAAATGTTGGCCTAAGAAGCAATATACCTTGTGATGGAAGTTTCTAGAAGGCCATCATTGCAAAGAGTGGAGATCTCAGGCCTGAAGAAGCATGCTCCCATGAAGGACCACCTTGGACACTTGGCAACGGATCTACAACTCCCGTGAAGGCTTGATGATGTTGAGAAGGGCTATAAATACAAACACCTGCCAGAGGAAAGGAAGAGGAAGGAGAAGGAGGTGAAGCCATGTAGAAATATTGTAAGAGATCCATAATTTGGGTAGGTATCTATAGGAAAAGGATGTAATAAGGGGTTGGGATTGTAAATTTTCTCTTGAGAACTAATGGGTATAAATCCAGCTATGATGTATGACTTGGTCTGCATAGCTGTGGTAGTCTGTAATGGATCTAATGAATATAATGAGGTTACCAAACTTGATTGAATATGGTTATTAATGATTCTGGTCCATGTTTATAGCTTACAGTTCTGATTCATGAATGTTTATGGAATGAATATAAATCCTTATGCATTTCCTTTCTGTTTTGGTTCCTATCTATAATTTGTTAAGTATCATTCAGTTTGGGATGAATATATTTTTCTAGAATCCATTTTGAGTTCTATGATAAATGTATGTCTCATTTCCACTCACTCTTTTTAAGTTCTTATCATAGATGATGTTTCCCACTTAACTCACATAAAAGAGAGACTCGGTATCTGAGCATTCCTTGGGTGAGTGCCCAACGCCCCCTAGGTGATAGGCCAGACACATGGGATTCCCTTGTTCTTTGTTGGGTGTAAAAATGACTACAATTTGGTTCCATTTCCAAGACCTCTTTTTGAATTTATAGTGGGAAATAGCATACATCATGATCTATGCAATGAGTGATGATAGAATGCCTAACTCTGGAAAGTGTTAAATCATGGTTCAAGAACATAGAGGAAGAATTTTCTCAGAGATTCAATACTAGGCTTGAGTTTGATGAACATAAATGGGTAGAAGACAACCTCTACAATAAGTTCTATGAAACTTCTTTCTTTTGCTTCCCAGTAGAGCTTTATGAATGGCTCTCATCATATGTGTCCAAATCAAGTCATGCAGTTATAGATCACACCCATAGACCCAAGAAGATTACCCATAGGCTGCAAGATGTAAATTTGGCATGGACTCGTGTTGTGGATCATTGGTGGAAAGGAGTACCGGCTAGTTACACTCGGAATGCACTATTTCTACATTTTTTTCACTCGATTCTTAGACGTTTCTTTGAAATATTGATGAAACAGATAGGGTAACGGGCATAGGAGGAATACCTGTTGAAATGTTGGTTGATGGGTTGTTGCACACATATGACTTCTAAATCCACAACTGAATGTGAGAGCTTCCTTTTGGCTAGGAGGAACTACCTGTAATGGAAAGCAAGACCACCAGAAAGAGTTAAACAATATGTGCAGTGAATTGCCTAGCATGTGCTAGATCCGGGAAGTGTGATACTTCCTAGACGGCTATCAGTCCACTATTTAAAACAATTTAATTTGGGTAATAAAGTAAATCATATTGTAATTTGAAATGATTTAGGTATCTCACTTAAAACACAATAATAAATATCTAATCTAACAAAGCTAGGTTAGAATAGGATCCCAGGAGGTCAAATAAATGGTTCTAATTCTCTCGTAGGTCCTGACAGAGGTCTCGGGTAGGGCACGGGTAAATAAGAATGATGGGGAATTAGGTGGATAGGTCTCTATACTTTGGGTTGTATGGGAAAAACAGAGACCGATGTGGGTTAGGGTGACTAATGGTGGTTTTGTGTAATCTGGTGCCGCCATCGTAGAAAACTAGGAATGCCATGTAATGAGTTTTGGGTCTCCTTTATGATTGTACAAAGGACTTTAGTTGGTCAAAATGATATATTTTGGTGGTTTGGGTGGGATTTGGAGAGATTTTAACGGGTATATGGAGGGGTGAGTATTGAAGGAGGTCAATGGATGGCTAGGTAAACAAAGAATGATAATACAATGATGAAATGAAATGAACCAGAGGAGTACAACATTCCACTTACTTGGATTCTAGTCCTGGGTGCCTGTGGGTGATGAATGAGGGTGCTAGTAAGGGGTTGAATTCTATTGAGGATCACCAAATGTTGGAAATCTTCTGCATGGGCTGCATGTGCATTCGTTTTTGCTTGGTTGGCTCAAATCCTTGCTTTGGAGTGAGTGTTGGATGGTTGGCAAGAGAAAATGTTTAATCTCCTTCCGCATGCATGTTCTCACCGGAACTCATTCTCTAAGATGTGATATCTCTCTCGAAATGTGCCAATGTTTTGCCAACCTTTTGCCAACCTTCAAAATTAGGTTTTTTTAGGGATTTAAGGTGACCGACGGTGGTTCCGGCTAACCAAATGACGATTAGGAATAACCGGCGTTAGTCAAGGTGGGATTTCCTAGGTTTACTAAAATAGGGAGATCCTCTTGATTTTCTTGGATCTTTTATCATTAACCCATGGATTAGATTGGAATATTCTTGTAAGCATGCGGGAATGTGGTTAGAGGGAATGTAGGCATTGATTTTTAGGGTTTGGGTAAGTCTTAGTTAGTTATGGCAACTTACTAAGAATAGGTCTTAGGGTGAGTTAGCTTGATGAGGTATCTAGGTGAGGTGTATGTGGACATTATTTAAATTAAGATATTTAAATAATAAATATGGTGAGGATAATGAATTAATTAAATTAAATTAATTAAATTAATATTAGTGAAGTGAAGGGGGCCATAGCTAGGTTAAATGTGATGAAGGGTGTTTATTTGTCAAGGGACTAAAGGGGAGTGTGACCTAATTTTAGTGTCTACATTTTTCCCCTTTTTATTACGTAGCTTATATTTGTAAGCGACACTAGTAAAAATAAGATGTGGTTGCCCCATGTGTGGGTGAAAGTGATTCCCCTCAAACTAGGAACTAACGAGGCATAACAAATAATCGGTGAGTGGTTTGATAAAAGGTAAATGTGATGAAAAGGAAGGTGGGTAACAGGGAAAAGGGGTGAAAGGTCTACTTGGGTAATCTAGGTAATGGGTCAAGGTCAAAGGTAGCAACAGTCAAATGCACGTACACGTATAAACTGCAGCATGCTACCGGGTTGAAGAGTAGGCAAACTCTATATCATCTAACGTCGATAGGTTTATCCAAACAAAGTTGAAGTAATTCCGGTAGCCAAGATATAGGATATGGTCAGGAAACACAACGTAGGTTAGGTGTAGGAACATTTAGGTATGTTCCAGTACACCAAAGGTAGGTTCAGGATAAACGGTCACAGTAAGAGGCAAGGTAAGGTCATTAGGTCAATCAACATAGGTAATAGTTCCACAAGGTATAACGAACACATGACATCAAAGGTCACTAGCGATGATCTAGGTCCAAATATCTAGGTCACAACATGGGTAGGGCCAAGGTATGGGTAAAATAAGAATTCCTTGAAGGAGGACAAGGATAGGCAAGCAATGAGGAGTTCCGGAGGGTACAACTGAATGGTCAGGGTAGTTACGTGGGTAAGAGGGTAAAATTTAGGGCAATGTGCAGGTGAAGGTGACCTATGCCGGTCAAGGGTAATCGATGTTGGTATAGGTCAACCGACCACAATAAGGTCGGGCATGTGACTCGATGCCATTAAAGGGTAAACCGACATCGGTTAGGTCGGGTTTCTTATAAAAATAAAAAATCTATGTTTTTTGTTATTCATTTATCATTTAGCTAATTGAGAAAATGAAAAAGAGAGAGAAAAGCGTCCAGACAAAATGGAGCATTGAGTTGGTGGTGTGAATGGTGGGTGATTGGTTGGTGAGAAGTGGGTCCATAGGATCAATGTGAGTGATTTGATTGATTGGAGGTTGTGGGTAGTGATTTGGTAATGAAAGAGGCCGAAGAGGGATCGGGTAGGCCACCGATGTAGTGGCCAAACGTGCCACTAAGACGAAGGTGGCGCGATGCGGTAAGTGTCCAAATTCGGTTTTATGTGGTTAAATAGATTAGACGATTAGTAGATTGTTGTTTGTTTTTATTTTTGTTGTTTTGTGGGTGGGGAAAAGATTAAATTTGGGAATGGGGGTAAAAGTGGGTAAAAACAAGAATGGGGAGGCTAATAAATGGGAGAGGGGGAGGAATTGAGGGTGCAAGGGTAGTTTAGGTAATTTTAGGTGGGTACAAGGGGGGGGGAAAATTTTTTAGAAAGAGGGGGTTTTGGGAATCACGGGTTTTCACCGTGATGTGATGACCGGCGTCGGTAGTGTGTAGCTGGTATTAGTCACTAAACAAGTGACCGATGTCAGTTAAGGGGTGACCAAGGTCACCATAGGGAACCGTAGATCGGTCACAAAACAAGTGACCAATGCCGGTTTATGGGTGACCGGGGTCGATTATAGAGAACCGCACTGTCGGTTTTTTGGGGACAAGGGTCTAAAAGTGATGTGGGTTAGGTGGTTGAGATGGGATGATGGTTAGGTGGTGGCCTTACGAGGCATAGGTGGCAGGTTTACGGGACCGAGTTAGCCACACTCGATGATCGGATTGGGGCCTTACAGGCCCAAATACAAGCACAGGGATAGGGGACACCACCACAGGCACTGGGACCGAGTCCCAATTCACAGGTAGAAGCGGGATAGGGTCCCGTAGGACAAGTAAAGCGGCCGAGGCCTATGGGACCACCATATACCGTGCCTATATCCAGGTTACGAGATGCTCTAGGTGAGGCCAAATACTACCAGGACAAGCTGATGGTGGCCGGGATAGACTTTCTATCCTATGGAGAGTAGCGAGCATAGCAGGTGTCGAGTGAGAGGACCAAATCCCACACTCACATTGTGGAGAGCATAGGGGGCCATCGAGCTCCGAGGCCAGATTAGGGAGAGGCCACCAACGTATGGGGACCAGCTCCAGGTGAGGTGCCAGTAGGGACTCAGCCACCACTTATGATGGGTGGGGAGATGCTAGCAAGTCGCTAAACACAGGCGGAGGAGACAGAGGGTACATGTGATATAGAGATGGAGGATATCCACCGAGATGTTTGATTATGTGGGTTTTGATTTTTGATCTATTATAGTCATTTTTTGATATATATCAGCATGCAAACTGAGAGATAGTTGTATTTTTATCACATACCACCGCAAGTCAAGATAGTGAGGATGTACGAGTGGTTTTATATATTTTGAGCATATACCGACTCATGCGGCTGAGAGATAGTTGTATTTTTATCACATACAGCCTCGTGAGCCAAAGATAGTGATGACATACGAGTGGTTTTGTATATTTTGAGCATATACCGTCCGTGTGCCAAAGAGATTTTGTATTAGTTTATTGTTTGGTGTATATGAGACCGGCTGCGTGCCGATGACATTTTTTATTGAGATAGACATGATGGGATATATATGTATATTGTATTTGAGATACACATTTATTTATATGAGGAGATACATGATATTTTGAAGTGTTGATTTTTTTATGAGACTTTTGATTTGTTGATGTTTTGATGAGATGTTTGATTTGTTGTTGTTTTGATGAGATGTTTGATTTTTGTTGTGTGATATGGACAGTAAAGTAGGTGAGTTAGGCATGATGGATTTAGGTGAGTTTAGGCATGAATCGAGTCGGGTCTTAGGCATGGATCGAGTCAAGTCATAGGCATGGTGGAGTCAGTTTGTTAGGCATGGTTGAGTCGGGTTTGTTTAGGCATAGTGAAGTTGTAATTCATTATTTTGTGCAATAAATGATAATATGAGTCATATGTGAGAGATGATATAATCTATGCATAATGATGATAGAGAAATGGTAGGCGTTGTCTAGATACCAAATTTGTGTCTTACGACCCCTTGTGACCCGCATCTCATTTCGCAACCTAACCTCATCACCTAAACCTTACACAATTATTTATTAATTACCTTGTAATTGATAAATCCACATCACCTTACCTGCCACCTCATTTTGCCACCTCATCATGACCTAGTCCTAACCCTAAAACTAACCTAATTAAGACCTATAACTTGGTCTACACCTACACCCATGACTAATGACCCCTTTCTCGCACCCAAAACCGACCTTCTAGTCACTTGACAAAGCCCGCAACTAATCCCTCGGGAGAAAAGCAGGGAAAGTGGGCTATTTTACTAAAAATAGCCTACTTTTTCCTGACCGATACCGGTTCCTACTCGACCGCCGTCGGTTACGTAACCGCCATCGGTTCCCTGTAAATGGGCTCCCTAACCGTAAAGAAAGGTGGAAGGATTTTGGATCAATCGGAATCATCGAAGCGATCAAAAGAATCCGGATCTTTTACTTGGCCAAGTAGAGACGAGTGAAGAAACCAGAAGAGTTTGCAGTGAAGGGGATCGCTCAAGATCGCAATCGCATATGCCAGAGTCCTGTGACACTCAGATGATCATCGGGAGGGAGATATCTCATCTTCTGATTGTCAGGCCATCCTACCTGAGTTCTGCCTTTGTCATCACAGCTCTTGGACCTACATCTTCGTCAATAACCAGTAAGTTATATCTTGCATGCCCTCTTTAATAATATTTCTTAGACTTTTGAATCACAATCCTCATAAATCCATTCCTAGATCCACTACCCAGCAACATATTACATCTAACTATCATTCATTTGCCTCTCATCATCTCATTACCTAATATCACTCATATACCAACCTTACAAACAACACAACCACCCCACAACACAACCAGCCTAAGTTCCAAAAACATAGACCATACCGATATCGGTTTAAGTATCGTAAACCCAGATCGCCATCGTGACCAAAACCAAAACCAGCCTTTTCCTCTACCGTCTCAATGAAGCAATTAAATTATTATTTTGCAATCTTTTTGTGTTAATTCATATTAGCAAGGGAACTCGACCACCTTCAAAAGGAAGTTTTATATTTCCTGGGCCCAAGGTAGTTTCCTCATTTATTGTCTAATCAAAATCTTGTGGTCTTGTGTTCTTATTTGCAGGTAGTCCTTCCAAGACAAAAAGGAGTTCTTCACAATCAACCTGATCTCTCTCTACGGTACGCGCACACCATCTCGACATCCAACAGGTATTCCTCCTAGCCCTAACCTTATATGTTTCTAAAAGGAATGAAAGAATAGAAGCAACTCTATTCCCAAAAGTCAAACATTCCGAGTGAAACATTTTGGCACGCGGTGGGACCCATTTTGGGTTTCTTTCTTTCTTGCTTGCTTTCATATAGGGAGCATACTTGCTATTTTCTTCTTCTAAAGATATTCACAAGGTATTTTATTGTTTTGGTAAAAGAACTTGCTTTGCTTTTACATCTTGCATTAGTGAAAGTCATCTCTTTTGCTTCATCAAATATCATTTTCGATTTGGGTTTAAAACACCTGCATCACATTCCTGCTTGTTGTTTTCAATTCTAGTGAACATAGATTAAGTAATGGTCATACACATGGGGGTGATATCCACGGTATTAACAAGAAATTAATCTTACTTTCACTGCACAACACATACCGAATCACTTCACAATTAACTCAATAGCTCAAACATCCCCCCTTTTCCGCGGTATTCCTCCGCCCGATTGAGGTAACCTTATAAGCCAAAACAAACTTGACATTTCCCCTAAGTCTTTTGTTTAGGATTCGACATCATTCTACGTCTAAAGGCATAAGCACACAATAATTAAAATTAACCCTAGGGTTAGTCTCTGGATTTGCGTGTGCATCTTGCTTGTTTTCAGTTCTGTTTTCTCTGTCATACTCTGTCTTCTGTGATCACCTCAGAATAATTTGATAAGTGTACTAAACGTTGTTAAAAATCAAATTAGCAGCCTTTTATATCTTGTTATACCAGTCTTCTTACACCGGCATCGGTTAACTGACCGACGTCGTCTATGATCTCGACCGACATCGGTTATTAGACCGATATCGCTTATTGTCCTTCTGACCCACTCGAAAAACCAAAGAACTCCGCCAATTTCACCATTCTCGAGGCTGTTTTCATTCTCGATAGATTGAAACCTTATTGTGTACTCTTGTCCATGGTTGTTATCACTGTAAGCAAGCGCGTCATGGTTTCACATGCCTCGCTCTGTGCCTTTGCCTCGAATCACCCCCTTCACATTCTATAGGGAACCCTACGGACACCCGGTGAGGTCCCCAAAATTCCCGTAGGAGATAAAGAATTTGCCAAATTTCGGATGCTAATCCTAGCCTTTGCACAATACTATTTGTCTCATGCCCCTGACCGTACGCCCGATGGTCAACTCCTTGTTGGCATGCCCATTAGTATAGCTGCTCATCTAGCTCCCACTCCGCCTAATGACACCGCCTCGCTTCCTGCATCTTTAGCCCCGTCTCCCAATCCGATAGCTTCTGAGGTTCATACGACAAAGATTGGCTTTCCTTTGGTTAATCTTGGACCCCACATATCATTACCACCGATGGCTCCTACCTCATCTCTCTTGCAAACTGCTCCGTTCATGACTTGCTCTCTGCCACCTATCCACACGAGCTTTCCTTCTCAAGCTCCGCCTACCTTTTCATTCCCATACATGTATCCAGTGACCTCAACATCCTATATGGGACATCCCTATTCGGTCGCCTCAACATATTCATCCTCCATACCTTATCAACACTTAACCCCACCATTGTCTAGTGGAGGCCCTTGGCCCAATTTGCCTCCGTTTACCACAACCGTACCATCATCTCATCCAACCACGGATTTCATCAAACAAATGATGGATAAAATGCAAAACTGGAGGCTTCGTATCGGGAAGTCGTAGAGCCTTGACAAACGAGCAAGTTTATCGGGAGCCTATTCACCCTTCGTCGTCCCCTTCATTCATATCCTCCTTAATGGGAATCTGCCAAAATTTACTCGTTTTAATAGTAAAGAGGATCCTCAACAACACTTGCGATCATTTAGACATGCTTGTTATTTGATTGCTCATGATGATGCCTTGTTACTCCGCACCTTTCCCATGTCCTTATCGGGACCCGCCTTGAGTGGTACAAAGGTGCTTTAACCCAAAGACTCAATCTTCTCTTTTAACCAACTAGCCCAATCTTTCTTGGATCATTTCTCCATTAACATTGCCAAGAAAGTATCTATCACCGACCTTTATGCCATCCGACACGAAGATGAATCTATGCAGATTTCATTGACGATGGCGCGGCCTTATCAACCAACTTAGATATGTCTTGCCTCAGTGAACTTATCAAAAATTTACGCGGGCATGTGCTAAGCACATTTCTCCTACTCTTCAAATTCAAACTTTCTACACATTTGATGAGGCCTTTACCATGGCTCGAAACTAGAAATTCGAGCCTTAGAAGAAGAAAAATTGCGGTTACGCAACAAAACCCCAATTTTCGAACTCCGATTCTACCAATAAACCAAACACCACCACTCGTCACACATCCACTTCTTCGAAATCAAAAGGAGCTGTCCACGCGGTGATGGTCAAATCTCAAGCACCGTCTAATACCCCACCAAAAACCTCCTATAAGTATAAAGCCGAGCCCATCAATTACACTCCCTTGGGAGAAACTTATGGTGTCATCTTGGAAAAATTGCTCAAAGCCGGAGCTATCACCTTGCCTCCTGTTAAACCTCACTCCGGGTTTGACTCCACCCACGCTATACCTTCCTGGTACAAAGAAAATGACTTCTGTAACTTTCACCGCGTAAAAGGACATAGTCATGA
Organism: Taxus wallichiana var. yunnanensis; assembly: GCA_018340775.1. Lineage (NCBI taxonomy): Eukaryota > Viridiplantae > Streptophyta > Pinopsida > Cupressales > Taxaceae > Taxus > Taxus wallichiana. Next base: position 316,547,719 of record CM031241.1, on the reverse strand, counting down.
AAACTGCAAGATGTTGAAAAACATAGTGCAGGAAATGGTTGACGCAGGGGATATAACCCTCGATAATCCTAATGCCCCTGCCAACCGAAATTTGAAAATCTTCAACAAACCATTCCCAAATCACTCTTCTAACAGTAATGTAAACCAGGATATCTTAGCCGAGGAGAGTGTTCATGAGATCCATGCAGTCTTCGACTCCCAGCCAAAAGCCTCTATCGAGAAAATTTTGAATCAAGTCTCTTCACTGACCCAGAGACCCGAACCTCCTTCACCACCATCAAGCCAAAGCGAAATTATTCCTTTACCCATAAAGGAGTTAACCGCCCAGAGTTCTCTTCTCATAGATGAGTCTTCTTACACCACATCCCTACAAGACTGCGAGCGGATGTTATCTAACCTATCTATTTCCCAAACGTCCCCTTCTACCGCTCTTGCTGCACAAGAGGAAGGCTCGCCACTCCTTTTGACATCCTTAGACGAGAAACCCCTTGCACCGACATCACCAAATTCTTTAACCATGACGGATCCTCTTAAACATGCCCTCCTACCTATTAGTTCTTCATCGCCTAAATCTTTTCAGCGACCGGTTGACCTCTTAACACCTATTGATACATTGCCTCATCTACCCCCTGTATCACACCCACAGTGGACCGGAATCACAACCCAACTTTCTTCCATACAAAAATTTCCATTCACACTCGAAGACCTGTATTCATTCCGGAAGATAGACGAGTCCTATGGGAATGTTTGAGTACCCCTATTCTACTCAAATGTAAATGACCGATCTAGACACCTCTACCATATACCCGAAGTGTTTGAAGAAACTCAAAATGCCTATGGCCTCATCATCACTCCCCGCATCTCTACCAAGTATCTCATCCACCTCTGTCACCTTAACCAAATCTTCCCCTACACTTGGGACCTCACCAATACCTGGGCCTAACACACCCACCTAAGCGACTAGATTTATCAAAAATAAAGCCGCCCGCCACTTAGAGACAAACTCAATCCGTGCCTCTATCACAATCAAAACCATCATCGTCACACCTACCTTCTATATTGGGACCTCATCCCTCCACCTTGCATCAATATATCATACCTCCCGCATTTTCTTTAAAACGACCTACGCCTTCGAACCCATACAGAGATCTAAGGTATATCAACATTATCACCTCACGTATCATGTCCACCCATCAACCCTAAACAAACTCCATCATCAAAGGATTTATTTTCTGTCACTCCCCTTTCTCCGTGGTTGTTTCCCACTACCGCGTCATCTCGTAGCCTCATCATCTAACCAAAGTGGAACATAGCTCCTGCGCGCCAAAGAAACCATGTTTAGTAAAAACCACGTGTCAACACTCCTTGGCTAAACCACCACCCGTACGAACCAACCATGCCCAAACATTACCAAAACCCGCACAATCAATACCCTCCTCCTCCTCCGATTTTGACCCACTCAAAGGATCTTACGCCAAAATCCTTGCTATGTTGGTGGAGAATGCGACCATTTCCCTACCCCCACTTAGACCTTATGACCCGTCTAAACCTCGACCTATAGGTTATGATGAGTCTAAAATCTGCGCTTACCATCGCACACCAGGACATGATGTGGAGGGATGCAAAGCTTTAAAAACCATCCTTCGTCACCACCTCTCGATGGAAAGGTTAAGAAAGACAACTTACGAAGGGAGAGACCTCTAGCTTCAATTCCCTCTCCTATACCATCTGTCCCCGCCTCACCAAGATCTATCATTATTACAACCCCACCTCTTGAAGCCCATGATTCGTCACTACCATCTTCCTCCTCTTGTGTTCACGAGATCAACATGATCAGTGTTGCTACTCGAGTGCAGAAAAACAACGAGAAAGTGAAAGAAAGCACACCTGCGTCCTCTCTTTCTCCGTCCACCATCCCGATTGCACCACCACCCAAAGTGGTTATTCATGGACCCGCTTACCCCGTCTCTAATGGAGTTGCCCATCGAGCCATGATCAAACAGCTTCACCAATCACCCGTAAAAATGACACTATATGATCTCATTCAGACTTCTGAATCTCATCGACAAGCTCTCGTTGAAATTCTTCAAGGGATCGAGGTCTTACCTAATGAAACCCTTCCTGTTGCCTCCATTCTAACACCCAATCACGTTGCTTCTCTCACCAAACAACCCACTGCCCCAACCACTTCTATCTCTGTACAACAAGCTGCTGCAGATCGGGTTTCTCTCAAGACGAAATTGTTGACTTTGGTACAGAAGATCCTGACCCTACTCTTTTCATCTCAGCCTACATCCGGGATATTTAGGTACGTCGTGTTATGATTGACGGGGGCGCTAGCCTAAACATCATCTCTTCAAAATCCTTCCAACAAATGAATATCCCTTCTAGCTACATGTGTGCCAATCCCATCATGTTGCGGTCATTCAATGACGCTATTACCTCTACCTTAGGCACCGTGATCCTCAACATTCGTGTAGGACCACGCACTTTACCCGAACTCTTCTATGTCCTTGAGGGAGAGTTCCAATACAATATATTGTTAGGTCGCCCTTGGATCCGGGCTATGGGATGCGTTCCCTCAACCTTGCATAGATGCATTAAATTTGAGTACGAGGGGAAATCCTACACTGTAAAAGCTGATCCTCCCCCATTCAAAACCTGTAATATGTTATATCGCCCTAATGATGTGCTTGTACCAATCAAGACGCCCATTCATCCAACTCAACCATCCACTTCAACCACACCTCTACCATTCACTTCAACAGCACCTACACCTTCAACCCATGAAATCACCGTCGCAAAAGCCACTTCCCTTCCCGCAGCTAATATCCCAACCGCAGACCCCTTAGTAGATGTTTTTCAACGCCTTACGCTGGGGGAGTATCGCCTATATAACGTTAGTTCTTTCCATACCCCACAGGAGTACGGACAGGTACATGCACATCCTACCTATGACCGTCGTGTGGGGGAAGTAATCCCCTACGGACCACCTCACTGCCGCACTAACCTAACATATGGAGGTGTCGACGCATCTTCCGTTGTCCCTGAGCCTCCTCTTGGTGTGGTTCCTTTCCAATCCGATTTTCAATACCTGACAAATCATCATTTCGCCCTCACCTTCTTGACTCGCTGTGCTTGGAAAGGCTTTGGTTTTGGTCTTTATGAACAAGGCCGACATACAATCATCCCCGTAACTACACGCAAGCACAATGATCGTAGTGGTCTCAGATTTTCGGGAACACTTACACCGAAGGAACCTCGTGTCAGTTGTCTTCTAGAAGATGATGACATCACCCCTACCGAACCATCATCACCCATTTTGCCATCGTCACCCACGGAGTCGATAGATCCCGAATCTATCCCTCCTAACTTTTTTTTTTCATAAATGCTATCTTCCTAGGTCCTCTCACTTATCAACGCGATAATGAGGACCCCTCTTCTATTCCCCTTCTATATCCAGACATGATTGAAGAGGACTCGCCTTCAATTAATGTTGTTGAGTGCCAGGATGATGACTCCATCCTCACCTACCTTGGTGCGGACGACTCTTATATTCAACGTGCCTTACCATCTGAAACTCAAACCATGTTGAACGAGTCTACTATAGAAATCAACATCCACACAGAGGAAGATCCTCACATTGTGAAGATCGGACAATCCCTTAACGCATCAGAACAAGTCACCTTTACCACCTTTCTCAGCATTGCTCGTAACCAAGCTTTCGCTTGGTCCTACGCCGACATGCTCGGAATTGATCCCGACATTGTCGTCCATAACATTACACTCGAAACCCGATTCCAAGCCAATTAAAACAAAACTCGAGAAAATGCATCCACGCATTGCCCTCTTGGTCAAAGAAGAGCTTCAACGACTCCTTTCTGTTTCCTTCATCCTGCCTATTGACTATCCTCAATGGATTTCTAACATCGTACCTGTCACTAAAGCGACGGGGGGACTTCGGATATGCACGGATTTTCGGGATCTTAACCTCGCTTGCCCTAAGGATGACTTCCCCCTACCTAGTATTGACCAACTTGTTGATCTCACTACAGGCCATGAGATGCTCTCTCTCATGGATGGCTTTTCAGGATACAACCAAATTTTGGTTGCCCCTGCCAATCAACATAAAACTCGCTTCATAACCCTGGGGAACTTTGCATTATCGTGTCATGCCATTTGGCCTTAAGAATGCTGGGTGCAACCTATCGGGCTACGACCTACATTTTTCATGACATTATGCACACTATCCTGGAAGATTACGTCGATGATCTTCTTGGCAAATCTAAACATCGCAGTTGAACATCTCGATGTTTTAACCATTATTTTTGATCACTGTTACAATATTCTATCCGTCTTCAACCAAATAAATGTGTCTTTGGTGTCCTTTCGGGAAAACTTCTTGGCTTTATCGTCTCTTTGCGTGGCATTGAGGTCGACCCATCTAAAGTCAAAGCCATTCTAGAAATGCCCCCACCTACTAATCTCAAACAATTACGTAGTTTACAAGGTAAGCTCCAATCTATCCGACGTTTCATCTCCCAACTCTCGGATCGATGTCAACCTTTCCATCACCTCCTTAAAAAAGACATTGACTTTCAATGGAGCGAAGAGTGCCACCAAGCCTTTGAGGCTCTCAAAGCTTATCTCTTGCAGCCACCCGTGCTTATCCCATCCCATCGTCGCCCTTTCTACCTTTACCTTTCCGCCACTGACCATGTTGTAGGGGCCATGCTTGCACATCGTGACTCCGAGAATCGAGAACAAGCCATTTATTATATAAGTCGTACTTTGGTGGACTATGAGACTAGGTATACACATGTAGAAAAGTTGTGCCTAGCCCTATCATTCGTGGCTACCAAACTCCGACACTACCTTCTGAATCACAAAACTTTCGTCATCACCAACACGGACCCCATCCATTACATGTATGCCAAACCTCATCTAAACCAACACATCGCCCGATGGCTCATGCTCCTTGCCGACCTTGACCTTGAGTTTTTCCACCAGAAATCAATCAAAGGACAAACCATCGCAGACCAACTTGCGGAAGCCCCTTTACCTGAGGAACAATTTACTAATTTTACATTTCCCGACGAACTCATCACCACTCTTTCACTCAGGGAGGAGTCGTATCCAATGACCCTCTTCTTCGATGGATCCAAATGCCAGCACGGTGGAGGATCCGGCGTTGTTCTCATTCCTCTCGACGCTGAGCCTATGCCTCTTTCATTCTGACTTGATTTCCCTTGCACTAATAATACAGCGGAATATGAGGCCCTTGTTCTGGGTCTCTAGGTTGCCTTACACTTAGGTATCAAATCTATCAATATTTTTGGCGACTCTCAATTGGTAGTCAATCAAGTTATGGGCATCTACCAATGCAAAAATGAGGAACTTCAAAAGTACAAACACTACGTGGATTCACTTCTAGCCTTATTTACTCACTATTCTATCCAAACCATTCCCCGCTCCACTAACAAATTTGCGGATACTATGGCTTGCTTAGCCTCGCAAATTCCAGCTTCATCAACTGACTCTGACATTTTCGTCTTGGTCCAACAACTCTTTGCCCCATCTTATTCAGCCCCGGTTGTTTGTACGATAAATACGGTGTCTGCTAATTCGCAGGATACTTGGTATCACCAATTCCACGACTACCTTACAACCTCTGTTCTCCCATCTGACCTTACTAGTACCGGCAAACGCGTGTTTCTTAAACGTGTTTCTCGTTATGTCGTTATGGGGGGACTCCTTTATAAATGTGGCTTTGATGGCATCCTCCTTCGATGTCTCACCGGCGCGGAGGTCACCCATACCATCCAACAGGTCCATGACGGTATTTGTGGTGGACATTTTAGCGGCCTTGCCGTGGCCAAACGAATCCTTCACCTAGGTTATTATTGGCCTACTCTCAATAATGACTGCTACGAATATGTTAAGCATTGTGTTATGTGTCAACAACATGCCAACCTTCAACATACTCCTAGCCACCCGCTACAGGTCGCCCGAGATCTTTGGCCTTTCTCACAATGGGGTTTAGACCTTATTGGTGAGATTCATCCGTCCTCTTCGCAACGTCACCGATGGATTATCACAGCAACCGAATATTACACCAAATGGGTGGAGGCTATTCCACTCATTTCAAATCAAAAGAAAAAAATTGTAAGAATTCATTAACCACCACATTATCATCGTTTTGGTGTTCCTCATCGCCTGATAACAGATAATGGAAAATATTTCAAAAATAAGTTGTTGCAAGACCTTTCGACAACTTTGGTATCAAACTTAGCTTCTCATCACCCTACTATCCACAAGCGAATGGACAAGCTGAATCCTCTAATAAAACCCTAACCAAAATCCTCATGAAAGTTGTCGGTGAGTCCAGGAAGAAATTGACATGATCACATCCCCTTTGCCCTTTGGGCTTATCGTACTAGCATTTGTACCTCCACTAATGCCACACCTTTTTCTTTGGTATATGGTACCGAGGCTGTCTTGACTCTCGAAATACAAATACCCTCCCTTAGAATATCTCTTTAGGATATTCTCACCAACGATGACTTCCGCCAAGAGCGGTTAGCCCAATTGGAGCTTCTTGACGAGCGTCGTCTTACAGCTCTTGATCACCTTCAAATCTATCAAAAACGCATCAAGCGTGCTTATGATAAGTGACTTCATGAGCGTACCTTTAAGGTTGGTGATCTTGTCCTCAAAGAGAATCAACATGTAACCAAACTAGAAAAGAGCAAACATGGAAAATTTTCTCCCAATTGGATTGGGCCTTACATAATCACTCACACTTATGGATCAGGCACTTATCATTTAGCTTCGCTTAATGGTAAACCTGAGCCTGAACCCCTTAATGCCTTGCATCTTCGACCATTCTACTGTTGAATTTAGTGTTATATCACTTCTTATCTACCTGCCGCTCGTCCCTTGAGCTCACTTACCACCACATACACTTTGTTTCCTACACCTCATAATAAAAATCAAGCTCACATAGTTTGATTCTCACCTCACCTTAGCAATGCCTTCCCTTTTTAGTCTAGTCCATGACTTCAAAGTATTAAAATAACACATTCTTACGGGATTTTCTTGAGTCAAACTTCCTACCAAACTAGATGCTTCACGCCAAAAGGACATCTAGCTATCTACATTATATATAGACTGCTCCCTCAAAGGACAGCTATATGCCAAACTATTGCTGCTATTATATATAGACTCGCTCCCAAAGGATAGCTATGCACTAAAATCACATTTATTACTATAAATAGACTACTTCTTGAAGGACAGACTATACACAGTCGGCCTTTATCGAAGCTTCTCGCATTGATCGGCTTTGTGAAGACCTCAAGAATAATACAATCAATATCCCTTGTAGACTTCCCGCATCGATCAAGTATATATTCGGTAAAATAAAAGCCTCATTCAAAAGAACTTTTGAGTTATGGACTTGTCTATTTAGGGTAGGTTCTCTTTCGCCGAACACTCACTTTGTATCAAGTTCTCCGTACCTCGGCTATACCATCCACCTCACCTCACCATTTTTTTCAACTCAAGGGACGTGACGTACACCTGATATGTTGTGATCATACAACTCTTTTCACCTATTGACTTCTCGTCTATGCACCGGTACCTAGGGGTTCAAGCTCGTTCTATGTCATTATGTGATTTGTTTAGCTCTTTTCACCTATGGAGCACTCTTTCCTCTTTGCCTCGCATCTAGGATTATGTGTTGATCTTCATCAGGACATGGTTCCCTACCACTTGGGTAGGCTAATTTTCGCTTCCCTTATACCTTTTACAACATCACCAATTCATTACCAACACCAACAACCTTACCTTACCAATATTAATATCAATACTTTTACCAACCAACCAATTGCCTAACCATACCAAATTGCCTGACTTCACCTCTCCCTGGTCCTAAGGGAGAACTACATCGGTCTGAGGCCCCTCCTTGCTTTGTGCAATGGGCTATGTAGGCAGCACTTCGGAGACATGGGGTCTCCTAAGGTTAGCTCGACCATCCCCTACCATAACCTATCATGTGTGGTAAATATAAATATTTTTGTGTATTTCTATTTAATCACATTCATCTTTATCCTTTTTAAAAAACACCAAAAGTCAAAATGAAAACATTCTTATTATTATCATAACTCAAATCAACATACATATCCAGTTTTATTTAGATGTTAAACAAATACATCTTCTCTATCATCGACACGCAGGTCGGCATCCTTATTTATTCTTATACCTTGCTAACATTTATTTAGACCCTCACGCCTCATCCCGAACCAGGTGATGATCGTGATCGTCGACGCCTCTCGCCGGGCCTCTCTGTCCTCAAAGGTACCACGGCTATTGGTACCACCCACTGATCTACCAATCTCTCCTGTAACATATGAATACGCTCCCTCGCATGGAGGTGCCTCGTCTCTAGTCCCTGTGCTCGTGACTCCGCAACCACTAACAATCCTCTTGCCTCATTCACCTACGTTTGGAGCTGCTGAACTAAACTCTGCAGATGATCTCTCTCTGCTTGTAATCATAGCTATGTCGGGACGATCACGTACACCTCGTAGTTCGCTACCCACCATAATCTATAGGCCTTTTCGTTCTCGCATCCATCACCCCGCGATCACCGCTATCTCCTCCGGCCCTTTCGGAGGTGTTAGCGGGCGGTGAGAATTGCCTCGGTGTCGATCCTCATATATGGTCTATAAGCCGGGGGTATGTCCCGCACAAATCTAAATTTTCGCCGCACGTGATCTAGAGGAATCCTCTCATACTCACCTGGCTTGTGCCCTGCGATCCACCTCAATCGCTCTACACCCCTCGCCTCCCTCCGCTATATTCTCTGCTACCATATAATTCTGTACGGCCTCCACGAGATATCCGCAATCGTCACCATCTCCCATACCGCCTATAATACTCCATGTCACCCGTCACGGCACGGGATCTTGCCTCTTGTTGCATCCGGACCCATCTGCCCGAATCCCAACCTCGTACTCCGGTCTCCTCGACTGGATGGGTCGGCCTATTGGTCACACACAAACAATGTGCTCATAGGCCCAACAGTGTAATAAAAATGAACAATCCAGTGTCGTCCGTGATTTCACCTATAAGCCCATAAACCCTGTATAGCTCCACCTCGCCAACAAATGCTCCAATCTCAACTCTCCACGTCAGACAACTCAATTTGGTTTTCAAATTGCAAAAGTGACAATGACAGGCCGTATTTTTCTTTTTATAGGTTTTTCGCCCCTAACCGATATCGGTTTTATTATGCCCTAAGGAACCGGTATCGGTCCTTTAACCGATATCGGTCATGTATAATCGACATCGGTTTTATTCCAACTTTCCCCCAATTTCTGCCCCTATTTACTAAACGCCCTTTCTCACAACATCACCTATATCCACCTTTGCTGAACACCGTTTGTTAACCTATTTGGCCCGACCCAAGGCCACACCCTAACCATTTGGCCGACCCAAGGCCTCACCCTACCCATCCAACCCGACCCAAGGCCGCACCCTAACCATTTGGCCCGACCCAAGGCCGTAACCTACCCATCCGGCCCGACCCAAGGCCTCACCCTACCCATCCGGCCCGACCCAAGGCCTCACCCTACCCATCCGGCCCGACCCAAGGCCTCACCCTAACCATTTGGCCCGACCCAAGGCCTCACCCCAACCATTTGGCCCGACCCAAGGCCGCAACCCCACAACTTGGCCCAACCCCAAAGCCGTACCACTTCGATACCTCGCCCAACATCAACAACATACACTTTTATCCACCCATCATGTAGCTTTTTGTTCACTCGAGCTCACCTGTTCGTGTTTTAGCATGATTAGGGTCCTTGACTTGATCTGTCGACCAACTTTGCCTAGACCTAGACCGTGACGTTTATCTCAACCAAACCAACCAGTTGGTACTGCCGAACAAGCCTAAAACGTTCCTGTACCTTACCCGTTATATACCCTAGAGTTACTTCCTATGCCTTGGATACCAGGATTATATCACCCTTGTTTGGATAAACTATCGACCTTTGCCTATGCATTGTTGGTTTGCTCGTCAAATCATGTACCCTAGTCGCACTATTGCATTTCAACATGCGTCTGCTTCCTTGGACCTACCCCACCCTCTCACCATCATCTCTACACCATTTATCCTTTATCAACTCTATCCCTGATTTCACGTTCTCTCAATCCGTGATAGATTTGAGGGGGATTACCTATACCCTTAACAGGAGAAACCACTTCATATTATTGTCCGTGCAGCTTTACAAAACAAGCTACACGACAATAAGGGGCTAATGTAGACACCAAATTTGTGTCTTACGACCCCTTGTGACCCGCATCTCATTTCGCAACCTAACCTCATCACCTAAACCTTACACAATTATTTATTAATTACCTTGTAATTGATAAATCCACATCACCTTACCTGCCACCTCATTTTGCCACCTCATCATGACCTAGTCCTAACCCTAAAACTAACCTAATTAAGACCTATAACTTGGTCTACACCTACACCCATGACTAATGACCCCTTTCTCGCACCCAAAACCGACCTTCTAGTCACTTGACCAAGCCCGCAACTAATCCTTCGGGAGAAAAGCAGGGAAAGTGGGCTATTTTACTAAAAATAGCCTACTTTTTCCTGACCGATACCGGTTCCTACTCGACCGCCGTCGGTTACGTAACCGCCATCGGTTCCCTGTAAATGGGCTCCCCTAACCAGAAAGAAAGGTGGAAGGATTTTTGGATCAATCGGAATCATCAGAAGCGATCAGGAGAATCCGGATCTTTTACTTGGCCAAGCAGAGACGAGTGAAGAAACCAGAAGAGTTTGCAGTGAAGGGGATCAAGCCAAAGACTGCAACTGCATAGCCAGAGTCCTGTGACACTCAGCTGATCATCGGGAGGGAGATATCTCATCTTCTGATTGTCAGGCCATCCTACCTGAGTTCAGCCTTTGTCATCACAGCTCTTGGACTGCATCTTCGTCAATAACCAGTAAGTTATATCTTGCATGCCCTCTTTAATAATATTTCTTAGACTTTTGAATCACAGTCCTCATAAATCCATTCCTAGATCCACTACCCAGCAACATATTACATCTAACTATCATTCATTTGCCTCTCATCATCTCATTACCTAATATCACTCATATACCAACCTTACAAACAACACAACCACCCCACAACACAACCAGCCTACAGTTCCAAAAACATAGACCATACCGATATCGGTTATCAGAAACCGGTATCGGTTACTGTGACTCAAAACCAGAAACCAGCCTTTTCCTCTACCCGTCTCAACGAAGTAATTAAATTATTATTTTGCAATCTTTTTGTGTTAATTCATATTAGCAAGGGAACTGACCACCTTCGAAAGGAAGTTTTATATTTCCTGGGCCCAAGGCAGTTTCCTCATTTATTGTCTAATCAAAATCTTGTGGTCTTGTGTTCTTATTTCGCAGTAGTCCTTCCAAGACAAAAAGGAGTTCTTCGCAATCAACCTGATCTCTCTCTACGGTACGCGCACACCATCTCGACATCCAATAGGTATTCCCCTAGCCCTAACCTTATCTGTTTCTAAAAGGAATGAAAGAATAGAAGCAACTCTATTCCCAAAAGCCGAAACATTCTGAGTGAAACAGCGTAATAAATATATGTTGTGATGAGGATTAAATGTTAAGCGACTTGTTATATATGTGGTTTAATTTCCAATTTGGGATATAAAAGGGAAAATAAGTGGGGTATGATTTAATGTTAGGAAGATGAAAGATGAATTTTTAGGGTAGAGATTGGCCGAGCTATCCTCCAGGGGCCACATGCTCACGGAGTACTACCTACATAATCCCGGAAAAAAGGAACCTCGGCCTCGATGTAGTTATCCCATAAGCTAGGGAAGAATATGAGGGGGTGTGAAAATGAGTTGGTAGGTTTTAGGCATGATGTGGGTTTTAGGTCTGTTATGTGTGGGTAGGTTATAGGTAAAGTGATATAGGTGATATTGATTATGGCAAAGAAGAAGATAGATTACCCCAAAGGCAAGCGTCGAGGACCAAATCCTATGTAAGGTAATCAAAACACAAACAAATATGGCTAAAAATATAAGAGGAAATCCACCCGATTGGCTAGGATCATACTTGAGTAGATCACACCTTGGAGGAGGTGATGAACATAAGACCCTAAAGACATTGCATGATCAATTTTTCTACGGTGAAAAGTAGTCACATGATCACCGAATGTCATAGTTTCCAAGAGGCACCTTGAGGCGTGGGAAATGGGAGGGGGCATGGTTTGGAGGGTGAAAAGTGGGTAATTTTATATGATATGAGGTAACATGTTCTTTAGGCAAGAGATCCGAGGTCACAAAGTGGGTAAGTCCATGAATAAAATGTTTTCTGTTTTGACTTGTATTTGAAATAGACTAATCGATGTGGGAAGTCTTTATGGGATTAGGAGTTTAACTCCTTCGAGGAGGTCTTTGTGAAGCTGTTCAATGCGGGAAGCTTCGGTTGCTCTCGTGTTTTTTTTTTAAAGAGCTTTACATAGCTATCCTTCGAGGGAGCAGTCTATTTATAGCGGTGATTGTCAAGAGGTAGATGTCCTTTTAAGGGAGTTGTCATTTTATTAGAAGTTTGACTCAAGGAGTTGTATCCCATGTGAGGGCTTGAAAGTCATGGACAAGATCAAGGTGGAGAAGAGGACTCTTATTTAAGAGGAAAGGTGTAACGACTATGGGATCTCATCTAAAGGCAGATGAAAAGTATCCATGAGAATCATGCTATGTGCAGCGTCATGGTACACATATTCAAGAGAAGATAACAAGTGAAGGGTACTCACATGATTCTTGTTCAATCATTGGTAAGGTGTATGAAGTGGATAGCACTCAAGGGATGAGCATTGGAAAGAGACAAAAGGTGAGGTAGGACTACAAGTCAACAATAGAATGGTCAAAGATGTCGGTGTTAAGGGGCTCAGTTCAAAGTTTACCATCGAATGAAGATAAATTTTAAGCACCGAGATCCATAAGTATGGGTCATGATGTATGGTCCAAGCCAATTAGGAGAAAATTTTCCCGTTTACTTTTTTTTCGCTTTGGTTACATGTTGATTTTCTTTTAGGACAAAAACAATATCGGGTAAGGGAAGTCATCTTTCGGGAAGGCTAGGTTGAGGTCATGGAAGTCCATGCACACGTGGATTCACTGTCACCTTAGTGATAGGGATAATTTTAGAAATCCAATGAGGATAATCAATGGGTAATATGAAAGAAATGGATAGAAGGCGTAGAAGTTCTTATTTAACAAGAAGAGTAATGCGAGGGTGCATTTTCCTCACCTTTTGTTTGATGGGTTTAGCATCGGGCATGGTTATGATATTATGGACCACTATGGTGGGGTCAATATTAGGCATGTATACGTAAGACCAAGCGAAAGCATGGTTATGATCTTTGAGAAAAGAAATGATGGCTTATTGTTTAGCAACATCTAAAGATTGACCGATATTTAGGATGTGTGGGTCATCCTGAGTATGAATGTTGATCTTGATAGTTGATTCATTCAACATGGTTTATGTCTCAGAAGGTAACGACCAATGAATATATGAGTCTTCAGCACCAAGGTAGGTGAGTATGGATTCATCATCCTGACATTGAACGACATTAATTGAAGGTGTATCGTCATCGATCATTTCAAGATATAGGAAGGGAAGAGAGGAAGGGGCCTCACCCTTGCATTGATAAGTCAAAGGCCCCAAGGAAATGGTGTTTATGAAAAAAAAAAAAAAATTATGAGGGATATATTTTGGATCCATCGACTCTATCAGTGAAGGTGGAAATGAATATGGAGTGGGTGAAGAAGGTGGAGGATTGTTGATGTCCTTGATGAGTTCAATGCGGGCATGTTTGGTTAGTGGTTCAGGGAAGCCGATACCACTATGGTCGTTATGTTTGTGGGTGGTACATGGAATAACAGTATGGCGGCCTTGCTAATAAAATCCAAAACCAAAACCCTTCCATGCACATCGGTGCAGGAAGGTATGGGTGAAATGGTGATTGGTAAGTGACTGGAAGTCAGCAGAAAATGGGCAGAGTTTATGACGGTGGTTCGGGTGTGTAAGTGGTAGCATCAAGTCCCCCATAGGTGAGAATAGTATGAAGGTGAGGAGGACCATAAAGGAGACATTCTCCTATATGGTGATCATAATGTGGGTGTAGATGAAGGATTACATACTCTTGTGGAGTAAGGAATGTGTTGACACTATATAAGCAGTATTCCCCTAGAGTGAGAAATTGAAAAACACCTTCCAAGGGATCGATGGTTGGTATGTAGGTAGCTATAATGGATTATGTGTCGTAGGTCGATGCGGAGGTAGGGTTAATGGATTAGGAGGCTAATGGGTTGGCGGTGGAGGTTGTGGCGGCGATAGGAATGGAGGAGGTATGTGCGGTTGAGGCAGCGGTCAGTCTTGGTAAGTAGAGGTGTAGGTGAGGCAATGGTGGTCATAGAGGTAGATGCCTTAATAGGTATGAGCTCATCATTACGTCGGTAAAGCATGTTGCATGTTTTGAAATGTAATGGATCAGCTAGGATAGTGTAGGTATTTACTTCATGCTCAAACTTTACACATCAATGCAAAGTAGAAGCAACACAACCCGTGACACGAATCTAGGGTCTCATAAGCAACAAGTTATATTAAAATTCCCCCTCCAAAACATAAAACATTTCTCGAATAGTACGGGGGCCCACATGAATGTGGAGGATGATGGTGCCTAGGGTAGAGGTGATAGTGTCATTGAATGAGCGCAACATGATGGGATGTTTATGCATGTAATTATCGTGTATGCACATTTGATCGAATGCATAAGATGAAATGATATTAATGCTAGCACCTCCATCGATCATTATATGTTGTACATGTATGTCATCGATGTGGACAGAGATGAAGAGGGTTGGGTCTAGGTCATTGTTTTGGTGTGGTGTGATCTTTCCTCCGAGAAGCTAAGGGAGGATACTTGGTGAGTAGGATGGGGTGACGATGAAGGTGGTAATTTGGTGAGAGAGGCTACATGATGGGGTGTGATAATGGAGGTTACGGGTGTAGGGTCATTGGGTAAAACCTCAATAGATTGAAGAACCTACATGAGAGCTTGATAATGGGATTCGAGGTTTGGATGAGGTCATATAAGGACATTTTGAGGGGGGATTAATGTAGTTGTTTGAGTATGGTGCGATGTGTAACCCCATTAGAAATAGGATATGTGGGGCCACGGATCAAGTTATTTTAGGTGTGGGTGTAGATGGTATGTTGGGTATGGGATTAGTTGGGGGGTCGGTTGCCTTTTCCTTGCCTTTCTCCTTCTGAGCATGGGTAGTAACGTGGATCATGTTGATCTAAGGTGGGGAGGTAGGCAAGGTAGGTGAGCCATGAAAGGTATAATGACACAAAGGGCAAAAGCCAAGTGGCGGGAAGGAACCTTGTGAAATGAGTTGAGCACACCAGAATTTGGGTGGAGGTTTGGCAAGTTATCTGATGTGAACCATGTTAATTTCAAATCTTGGATGTGGCTCCAGGAGTTGTGGAGGTGGAGGTCATGGTTGTTGAGTGGGTAGTGTGGGAAGGGGTGTTGGTGAAGCAGGGTCCTCATCGAGAAGGTCGTCATTGTCAAAATTGGCTTCCAGAGGACACAACTAGATAAGGACAGTTTTTAAGGCCTTGCAGTTCTCCACATCATGCCTTGGCACACGATGATAAGCACAAATTTTAGTGTCATCAAACCCTTTTGGCTTGGGCTTGAGTGGATCATAAGGTCCGAGTGGTGGTAATGTGATGATAAGTCTCAAGGAGGTTGATTAAAATTTTAGCATAGGACCTAGCTAGTGGATCGTAATGGGAAGTGAAAGTGGGTTTGGGTAGAATCATGGTTGATTGTTGAGGAAAATTACTTCGCAAGGGGGAGTAGGTCGAGTCATGATTTTGGGTGCTAGCATGGTCTTGGGCATTGGTCGTGGTTCTGTTTGGGTAGGGGTATGGTGGATGAACTGGTAGGAGGGTGTGTGGTTGTTTTGACTACCTTGTTGTGGGGTAGCGGAGTTTTGTCTTTGGGTCGCACCTTCTTGGGTAAAGGTGATATGGGTGTATGAATTCTAGAAGGAAAATCAAATGGGGTAAGAGGGCCAGTTACCCACGAGGATAAGAGGTGTTGTGAAGGTAGAGGATGTGGGTCATTCAGAGGTGTAAGGGACAGAGACTAAAGTGTACCTTGGGTAGTGAAGGAATTGCTAAAGGTATTGGAGGTATGGGTTGTAAAGATGTTGTGGGTGTGGGTGTAAGTCGTGTCTAGTGCCTAGGTATGTTAGAGGTTTACAATGAAGGAATGGGCTGTTGTGTTTTTAGTTTATTGACGGGTGGAGGTTTCTTAACTGTGCTGGGAGGTTGAGATCCTAAGATGGATGGAAAGGGTGAAGGTGCAACTGGCGAAGCTGGAGTACGAGTTCTATGGGCTTGGTTCTTTGGTTTAGGTGCCGGATTAGGTGTGGTGTTGACTATGGAGGATGTAGCTAAATCTAGTTTGATAGGTGGACGAGTAAGGCCGGTGGTTGGAGTAACCCCTAAGGTCATGATAGGTTTTGGCGAGGAAGAGGATGTAGGTGTGGGTTTGGATTTAGAGGTATGTTGGATTATGGGTAATGGTGTGTGTTGAGTTATGATGGGTGTAGTGGAAGAATTTGGAATAGAGGTGGTTGTGCTTTGTTCAATTGGTCGAAATACTTTTGGGTAGATAGTGGAAATATCAAGTAAGTGACATCTACATCCGTGTTGAGACCCGGCGTAAGACACCCCACAATAAGGCTCTATCCACATAATCTAAGTGATCGACTAAGCACGAGAATGGCATGGTCTGTAGGTGAGGTTGATGAGGAATTAATGTAAATTCCCATAAAGTGTGTTTTAGAGATGGGGAATTGGCTAGGTTTAGCTCGTGGGTAAGAGAGCCTATAGTAAGTCTGCTGGATCTTGGGTAGGATGACAGAGAATGCTCACCAAGGGGTAAAGGTATCTAAACCTGTGTTTGTGATAGGTGGAGGAGATGATGGGTGCTCCTCTGTAAGTGGAGGAATGGATAGGTGCTCCTCTGTGGGTGGAGGAGGTAATGGGTGCTCCTCTGTGGGTGGAGGAGGTAATGGGTGCTCCTCTGTGGGTGGAGGAGATGATAGGTGTTCCTCTGTGGACTAAAGAATTATTATGGGTATCAGTTCTCTAAGTAGAGAAGCCAAAGGTGAAATGGTCTCGATGTTAATGGAAGGCTCATCTACAGTGAGAAAGGAGGTGAAAGATGTTCCTCTGTGGGTGGAGGAATAGGTGAGGTGGGTTCAAACGTGAAAGGAGGATTTCGGGCTAGGATTTCTTCTATGGAAGGAATGTGAGGTAATTGGGCAAGCATCGGATGCGTCACTAAAAATAGCATGGACCTCGGGTATGGCTATCATGAGTTGAGGCCTCGCCAGTTTGATCAGATGAAGGGGCATGATTGGGAAATGGTTTCTTGAAGATGTGTAGATTTTGGTTAGTAGGTACATTTGGATTATCCATAGTTAACTCACCTTTCTCGAGCATTTCTTGGATAATATTTTTGAAATTGATGCAATCAAGCGTCACTATGACCCTTTACTCGATGATAGTTATAGAATTCATGTTCTTTATACCATGCAGCATGGGCGAAAGGTCAGTCAAAACCAATGTGTGGTTTGATAGGTAGAAGGGTGATGGCCCTAGCTTTAATAAGCTTTTCTAAGACAGAAGAGTAAGGCTCCCCAATTGGGTTGTATTTCTATTGTTCTCATCTGAATTGAAAAGTCTGGATGGGTGAGAGATTAGATGAGGGGTTTCGATTTGACGGATGAGATGGGCTAGCCTTGAGTACCACTACATTACAAAGGTGCCCTTGGCCTTTGAATAATTATTTTTTGGTTTGGAAGAAGAAGAGTTATCATTTGACTTGAATGCGAAATTCTTATTGCGTAATTGGATTTTCTTCTCTTCGATGGCTTGAATCTCTAACTTTTGTGCCATGGTGAATGCTTCATCAAATGTTCGAAAGGTTTGCACTGTAAGGTTGGTGAAATATGTCAAAGCACAAGCTTGTGTGAAAAGCTTGATGAGTTCTGTTTGTGGTAGTTCGAAGGTGAGTTGGTTGATTAGGCTACACTAGCGAGTGACAAAATCTATGATAGATTCGTCTTCATACATCGACACGTGGAAAATAGGTTAGTCATGGTAACCTTATTGACGATATACCGATGGAGAAGTAATCCAAGAAGGCTTGGGCTACCCGATTAAATGAAAATATAGAGTGTCTAGGTAACCCACTCTACAAATCTAATGCAGTTCAAGATTAGAGACATGGGAAAGATCTTCAATAACAAAGCATCATCGTAAGTGATTAGGTAACACCCATGTTTGAATGACCACAAATGCTACTGTGGGTCTTCCTTGCTATTGAAATGGTTGAATTTAGGCATCTCCCAATGCATGGGATATGGGCAGATAGGAATGGATGGGTGGATAGGCTCATTACAAATCTCATCATAGGTGAGAGTGTTGCGGGAGCCGAAAACCAATGCCTCCAATGTCTGCATCTTGTCCAACATCAATTTGATTAGGTCGTTGGTAGGTTGTGATGATTGGGTGCCTCCCATAGCATGAGAGGGTTGGTTTTGGGCATACAATGGGGTGGCATTCCAGTATATGGTGCTGCCATGTAGGTTGATTGAGATGAAGGTAGTGAAATAGGGGGTACGTACCCAAAGTGAATAATAGATGAAACGGGAGGCTACTGATAGTACGTATATGGAGGTGGAAGGGTTGTGGTAACCCTAGTAGCTATAGGGGCTAAAGACTGTGGAATGGAAAGGACCATGTTCTGAAAAGGGGTAGGGGTCACTGACAGAGAGGTGGTAATGTAGCTATGGGTATATGCAAAACATTAGGGGTGGATGAGGTTGCATTTTGGGTAGTTGTCAAAGGTATGGTGGATGTGGCAAGGTGCAACAGAGGAAAGCAGATGCACTTGATGCGCCATAAGTAAGTAGAGGAGCTAGCTGCGAAACGACTGGGGGTAAGGTGGAGGTAGGTAGCTCGGAACTAGATGGGGCTAGCGCAGAAGTGGGAACAAGAGTCAGGGGCTATATATGGGCATGTCATATATCAAATAACCTGAGGCATCTCAAGTGGACGAGTGGGAAAGGTAAAACTGCAAGGCGGCAGGGTTTTGATCAAGGAGTCATGTGAAATCCTCATCTCTGGTAGTGATTGTGATAGGTTGGATAGGATCCATGGCTAGTGATAAAATGGAAGGAGGTGAAGGACTAGGTGGGAGTGGTTAACAGTGGGCATGGAATACGAGTGCGCTTGCTTGTCTTTGGGTCAACACCATGTGAACCAAGATCGACGTAGGGTTGCTTCTCTGTAAATGACACACAAAATCAATAGGGATGGGTGAAAAAAGTGGTAAAAGGTGGATTAGGTACCAAATGTCAGCTAGAAAGTGACACAGGCTAACTGATGCCCGTTAGGGTAAACCGATGCTACCACATGAGGTAACCACAACTGGTCACTGTGGGAAATGGACAATGAGTGAAAAACAAGGTATATGGTCAAATCTGGTAGGTATGCCAAATCTGATGAGTTTTACAAGGCCAATGGGAATGATAGCAGTGACATGGACTCTAAAAAGCTGAAGAAGATGAATAAAATGACCCTTTGGGCAAAGTTAACCAAAGGGACCTAGAACCGACACCGGTTCGGTATAAGCGATGATGATCGTGGGGTAACCGAAGATGGTCGATGGACTAACACCGGTCACCGTGAAATCAAAAGTTGATGAAAGAAAATTGGTTATGAATTAAAATTTGATGAGAAATAAAACCTAGAATTCTGAGAATGATGAGAATATGGTCTAGGCACACTCAGGTGAAGTTGGAATACACCAACTATGATGAAGAGTGTGCAAGGATGAACAATAAAAATGAAGAACGTGACCTCTCACCTCAAAACACAAGCCAAGCGAAACACTAAGAAAAATACAATCATAAGAGTGCCTTTTCTATTATGTTTGTTTAGCTTATGTTATTTAAGGACCGACTCATCTACCGTAGAATAGAATTTTTGGTGAGGATGGCTTCCTATGAAGAAGGAGATCTAAAAGGTGAGGTTTTGTGTATGTTATGGTGGGGGCTTCACTCAAGTATGACTCAACAGAAAGCGGTGAGTCTGGGAGTACCTGTTAATCCTCAAATCAGTGCGATCGTTGATAAGTGTTCCCAAGATAGATGTTGTTTAAGAATATGTAATAATTTTGAATTTATGCAATTTGGTATGACTCAGAGAGAGAGAGAGATGTGCTTTTTACGGTTCGTTTGTCAACCATCAGCTGGGCATGACTTCCAACGTATAGATTGCCCTCAATTAATGTGAGATAATGTAGCAAATCAGAATGAAATACAATGATTTTAAGCCCAAATCAAAATATGAAGTTGGATGACATAAGTAGATGAAGAGGAAGAGGGATGCTCTTTCACTAAAATGCAGAAAAACACGAAGAAATGGTTCTTTTTAAGTACACCAAAAGAAAGGTTTCTTTTAGATAAAATGGAAAGAAAAGGTAGGTTACCAAGGAAGAAAATTAATTTGTATGATTTTTTAAGGGAAACAAACACACAACTTTTCCTAGGAATGAATAAAATACAAGGAACCCGGATGGGTCCCACTGGCGTGCCAAAATGTTTCACCTAATTCTTAGACGTTTCTTTGAAAGATTGATGAAACAGATAGGGTAACGGCATAGGAGGAATAATTGAAATGTTGGTTGATGGGTTATTGCACATGTATGACTTTTGAATCCATAGTTGAATATGAAAGCTTTCTTTTGGCTATGAGGAACTACCTGTAATGGAAAGAAAGACCACAAGAAAGAGTTAAACAATATGTGCAATGAACTACCTAGCATGTGCTAGATCCGAGAAGTGTGATACTTCCTAGAGGGCTGTCATTCCACTATATAGAACAATTTAATGCGGGTAATAAAGTAAATCCTATTGTAATTTGAAATGATTTAGGTATCTCACTTAAAACACAATAAGAAATATCTAATCTAATAGGCTAGGTTAGAATAGGATCCAGAGGTCAAATAAATGGTTTTGGTTCTCTAAAGGTCTGACAGAGGTCTCAGGTAGGTCACAGGTGAATAAGGGTGATGTGGAATTAGGTGGATAGGTCTTTGTCTTGGGTTGCATGGGCAAACAAAGAGACCGATGCCTGTTAGGGGTGACCGACGGTAGTTTGGTGATCGAAGGTGGTTCTAGCTTAACCGGCGATGGTTAGGGGTAACCGGCGTTGGTTAAGGCGTGATTTCCTAGGTTTACTAAACTAGGGAGATCCTCTTGATTTTCTCGGATCTCATGTCGTTAACCCGTGGATTAGACTAGAAGCTTCTTGTAAGCATGCGGGAATTTGGTTAGAGGGAATGTAGGCATTGATTTTTAGGGTTTAGGTAAGTCTTAGTTAGTTATGGCAACTTACTAAGAATAGGTCTTAGGGTGAGTTGGCTTGACAAGGTGTCTAGGTGAGGTGTATGTGGACATTATTTAAATTAAGATATTTAAATAATAAATATGGTGAGGATAATGAATTAATTTAATTAAATTAATATTAGTGGAGTAAAGGGGGCCATGGCTAGGTTAATGTGATGAAGGGTGTTTATTTGTCAAGGGACCAAAGGGGAGTGTGACCTAATTTTAGTGTCTACAATATTATTGTCTCCAATTAGCTGAGTTTGAGTTTCTACAAGAGCCTAGAGGATCATTTCTACATGTTATTCCTTTGGCAATGAAGATCTTGATCATTACCTTGAGTTTAGAGGCATTTCCAATGGTCGGCTAAACCTTCCTGAGCATTGGGTGAGGAAGCTAGGGTGGAGGAAGATGACAGACATTGGATCGAGAAAGAAAGGGAGGAGAGATGACTCCAAAGATAGTGAAGCGCGTGAAAGGGAGATTGCTAGACAACATGAGGTTACAAGTGTGATGGATCTATGGAGGCAGACATTGTGGGAAGGAGTTGAGGTTCACGTAGAAAACATGGAACTGAGCGTTTGTCTTTGCTACCCCATCTCGGTAAGCGCATGAGAGAGACCCCTTGGCTTCTAATGAGAGTTCATCACACAGAGAGAGAAGAGTCGTTGGTGTGCATCTGAACCCACCTAGTGACCAAACCTTGGCACTTGGTTTTCCAAATCATAGGAGTGTTGATAACATAGTTGGTATCGATGGGAGTGAGACCGATTGGGCACCCGTAGGAGGTATAATTTCTTGTTTGGGACCTCATGGATGCACATACCTTCCGAGCTTTTAGAGGAGTTTTTGGGTAAGGAGAAAATACACAAGGTTTGGGAAACACGTCATGGAGTGGCATGGGGCATACATCTAGTCATGGAATGATCTCATAGACCATTGACACGTAGTTCAACGGGACGTTGGGGATGTTAGGCGTAATGCCCAAGCCCATTATTGGCCACATGAGGGTCAGAGGTTAAACCGGTGGATCGAGAGGCACATGACACGGTAGATCCAAAGTGGATCTCGGTAGAGGAAACACTTGAAGGAAATATTGGAGGGAACACTGGAGAAACCAAGGATCTGGACCAGGAGGATAGGGGCCTCAACCACCTCCTCAAGTAATCTTTGAAATTTATTTACACTTGTTAGACTACCAGGGCATAGAGGATGTTGCGGAGCATGTTCACAAGTATGATTTTCTATGGCATGCAAAGGGGATCATAACCCTAAAATGGAAGGCTAGTCAATTTTTAACGACGTTGCATAAGGGCATGCGCATATCGATATAGGAAGTATGAACCCCATCAGACAGAGGTAGATTACACCGCATTGAAAAATGCCTTCCTAGAAGAATTCCACATCCCTGAGTTTGAACAGAATAGAATCAGTGCCCTTAAGGAGATTCAACAGGGAATGGTGGAGAGTGTGTGGGAGTATGACGTGTGATTTAAGACTCTCCTGTCAAAATTTTCATATGACATTCACCCTTCACAACATGCTCAATGGTTTTTTGGAGGGTTGATAACACCATTTAGAAGAGCATTATCTCATAAGACTTTCACAAACCCGCACGAGGTGCTAGAAGATGCTCTATGTGCCAAAGCTGTTGGAAGCGTTGATACTGGTGTTAGCTCATTTCTGGAAGCTCAAATCACTATTATGGCTAAGTAGTTGGAAACATTATCTACAAACTCAGCCCATGAGACTCGTAGTGGAATGTGGTGTACGGACTGGGAAGTAGAGGGGCATGCTAAGGCTAGTTTCCCCAGAAGATAGTACGTTTTGTAGCGGTAGATTGTGAGATTTTTCATGGGGACCATGATGTGAGTAGATTTCCCTTGTTGTAGCACGTAATTTAGAAGAATGTATCTTGCTACTATAATATCTACACCTCTATAACCCATGATACTAAGGATTGTAGGCTTATTGACCAAATCCATGAGGCCATTGATCATGGTGTGTGCCAGACCAGCCTTGCCAGTAGTTCTAAGGGTGATGACCACCATTATGAGGAGCGCATAGATGGAGGTGCACGTGGAAGAAGTTCTCGCGGAGGATTTCAGGGTCGTGGAAACCGTGGAGGAGGAAGAAGTGAGTTCTTGTGGGGAACATGTTATAATTATGGATCTACAGAGCATTATAAATGTGAATGTCCTGATCTATTACAATGCTCGTGGTGTGGGAAGAAGCACAAGTATGAAGAGTGTCCAGAACTCTATGAGCATATGAACCAATAGCACCGGAAAGATAAGGGTGTTGCTATGGTGAGCGTAAAAGGGTTGATTCACAATGGATGCCAAGAGTGGCACATGAGTTAGAGCTAGAACTGTATTGGTGACAATGTGTGTAGAGGTCGCGTGCGCCAAGGAGATGCCCAGACCAAGGACATTAGTTTCCAAAGAGGAGGTGCCACATGGAAAGTACCCAGACCCTACCCATCAAAAATAAGTATACCAGAGACTATGGATGTGATTAAGAGTTTACAAGGGGAGATACAATGTCTCAAGGAGCAATCGAGGTAGGTGGGGTAGCGGAAGGATAACAAGGTTCTAAGAAGTGACCTAGATGAGGTCAAATAAGTATGTAAAATTTTAAGGCAAGAGAATATTATTCCCTTGCTAGGAGAATGGCTGAGGGAGAAGGTACCATGCATCGGAAAGCAGAGCATGAGAGACAGGTTTTACATGTAAACCTTTCTCCACACATCCTTGAATATGACAAAGAGATTACTCTGAATGCAGTTATTGATGGATGGCTCCTGAGTAATATCCTCATCGACATAGGAGCAGAAGTGAATGTTCTTACCTTATATGCTTGGAATCAGATGGGAAGGCCCACGTTGTAGCCATCTTCAAAAATTTTTTATATGGAAAATAAAACTAAGGCAATGCCCATTGGATTATTAAAAGATGTAGTGATTACCATTTAGGGGGATAAGTTTCTGGAGACTTGAAGTCTTGGTGCTCACCAAGGTAGAAAATTTTCCAAAGCATTGCTTGACGCCCATGGTGTTACAATAATAATGTTGACATAAGCTTTAACAAAGGATATATCAGTTTTGAAAACAAGGAAGAATGGGTGATCATCCCTTTGATAGATGGGAAGTCGGCACCCTACACAGAGCCGTTAGGAGAATAAGTCCTTGATAGAATATATGTGCACTCAATCAGGGATCCTAAGATAATTCACCCTACATAAGGAGTTATCCAATTTGAGAATACCCAGTTTGTGAGTGATACCACAAGCATGGCGTGTGACAATTGGGCACACGGGACCTATGAGTTGATCGGATGGCATTTAAGAGGATTGGTAACCAAGGTGACAAAGGCGCATACGCCTAGTGCCTGGGAGGAAGAAAACTACCAAGTTACTTGAGAGGGGCTAATCTAGAAGATTTCTTGCAAGAAATGGAGGCCCATTGGAGAAATGAGAAGGAAAGGAGGAAAATGTTTAACTACACCTACTCGGAACTACTACATGCTGGTGGGTGACACATCGGGAGAACCTCTTGGAATGGCGTGAGGTGAAAATTTCCTTCTTCATAAGGTTTTTTAGGAGCAACGTACCCATGGCTATAAAAAAGACTACATGGTAAAGAGTCCGCTTCCTTCCATATCTAAGCATGTGAGATAGCCTGAATGGGAAGCACTGAAGCATTACCACCTTCATTATGGGTTCATAAGTTGTACTCCACCCTGCAAGGTTATGTGCGTGCATGGTATATCCACTCAGAGATGCGTCACCAAACTGGCAATTGGCAAGAATTGGTGGCTGATCTCACTCAAACATTCGAGTATCGGAGTATAAAGCCATCATTACATAAGGCATTGTAGGTAGTCAAGCGCATTACAAGAAGGGATAGTGTTATGGAAAAGGATAGAATACAAGAATTTCTAGGTGAGCCTAGCTTGGAGGTGTGCTTTGAGGAAGAAGAAATGGAAGAGATACAACTTCAATGAGACAATCATTGGAGACTACCTGTCGAAAAATAATTCTCTAAAATCATTGATCTATTACAAGAATTCCAAGATTTGTTCACACACGGGTACCATGAGCTTAAATTGGTCCACCATTCCTTGGGGAGATGAGGATAAAGTTAAAGGAAGGTGCATGCCCAATTAGGAAGAGGCCATACCGGATGAATCCCAATTTGCACATAAAGGTCAAGGAGGAAATAGAAAAAATGATAGCATCAGGTATCATTGAGGCTGTGGAAGAGTTGGAATGGATAAGTCCAATGGTGATTAGTATCAAGAAGGATAGGAGGTATGTTGATTACAGGGACCGAATGTAGTATGTGTCATTGATCCTTTCCCAACCCCATTTACTGAAGAAATCTTAGAGGGAGTGGCAAGACGTGAGGTCTACTCTTTCACAGATGGATTCTTGGGCTATCACCAGGTAAGGATTGCAAAGGAGGACTAGAGGAAGACAACTTTTTCCACTAAGTGGGGAATTTTTTCCTATACATTCATGCCTTTTGGGTTGAAGAATGTGCCCATGATGTGTTCTCATGCATTGTGGTACAAGCTTTCTAGGACTTCATCCATAAATTTCTTCAAGTTTACCTGGATGATTGGACAGTATATGGGTTAGTGAAGGACCATTGTGACAACTTAAGGTTAATGTTTGAAAGGTGTCGGTAGTTGAGGATATCCCTCAACATTAAGAAATGTGTCTTTGCTACCCCATTTGGAACATTATTGGGGCACATCATATGTAGGAGGGCTTACTAGTAGATCCCGCCAAAGTTGCAGTAATTGTGGGATTGGGGGAGCCTACTAGTCAAAGTGCAGTGCGTAGATTCCTTGGACACACGGGTTACTATAGGAAGTTCATCAAGGGATATACCAAGATCACCGTGCCTTTAGAAGAGTTACTTAGACACAAGAGTGCCTTCCTTTGGGGAGAGGCGCAATAGAAGGAATTTGACACTTTAAAGGATAGGTTTATCACTGTGCCCATACTATGATTCCCCTCTTCGGATAAGCCCTTCCATGTTCATGTTGATGTCTCAGAAATGCCATTGGATAAGTACTTACACATCTGGTGAAGGGATTTTTATCATCCTTTATGCTTTGCAAGTAGAAATTTGACACCAACATAGTAGAATTATACTACAATTTTTTGCGAGGCATTTTCAATGATCTACACGCATCACAAGTTCAGACAATATCTATTGGCAACCCCTTTTATATTTTACAATAACCATATGGTATTGAAATATTTAGTGAACAAGCCCATTCGACAAGGGTGCATATGTTAGTGGGTACTATTGTTCCAAGAATTCGAGTTCACGGTGGTTGTCAAACCAGGAAAAAGTAATTCTAGACTTGATCATTTGTCTAGAATAGATTCGAGGAGGATGCATAAAGCATTGGGTATACCATGTCAGATGCGCAACTATTTAGGTTGCATCGCGTGCCCTTAGACTTAGAAGATATTACAGTATTTCTCAAAATAGGTGTAGTATTTGGAAGGAATGAAGGCATTGGATAGAAAAAAGCTATTTATATGCTCTACGCCCTACATGTTGATCGGTGGGGATTTATACAAATCGAATCGATGAGATTTTATGTTGGTGTGCTTCAGAACATGAATGCCTAGCCATAATAAAAGAGGCACATGAAGGTAGTGCGCAGGTGGGAACTATGCAGGCGACGTCACTGCATGCAAGATATTAATGGTTGCATTATGGTGGGAGATCCTATATAAAGCGCAAGGAATATTGCAAGGCATGTGACTATTGTCGGTCGCATTGGCAAACCCGGGGTGAAGAGATGAAATGCCTCTCGTGCCCTATTCCCGTGTCGAGCCATTCGAAAAGTGGGATATAGACTTCAGAACCTATTGCACCGGCCGTGTATAGGACTAAGTCACGTTATATAATCACTTATCTGATTACTTGACAAGGTGGGCGGAAGAAACACCTAGCAAGGATGTACAAAGTAGCTACTGTAGCAAGGTTTCTATGGGAAAACATTATTACAAGGTATGGGTGTCGTTTGAGTTTGACTAGTGATGTGGGTACAAATTTCTTAAATGAGATAGTAAGTAAGGATTACATTAGAATAATTCATCGTGGTTCATCACAAGACTACCCCTTACCATCCACAAGTAAATGGAATCGTGGAGGCATTTAACAATATACTAAGTCATACCCTAACCAAAATTTTTTGACGTGGATAGACAAGATTGGGATGACAAGGTATCAACCGTTCTTTGGGCGTATATGACAACCTACAAGATGTTAAATAAGGTCACACCATTTTAATTAGTGTTTGGTGTGGAGGCTATCCTACTAGTTGAATTCATGTTACCTTCTCTATGTATAGCGCACATAAAAGGATTGTCCAGATGAAAAAGCACTGGAAGAAAGAATTGACAAGTTAATGCAATTGGACGAAAGATGATCACTTGTCAGGTGGAGCCGAAGACTGAAAAAGAAAAAAAAAAGGCATGACATGATCATCACATTAAGAACAAAAATTTTGAGGTTGGGCAGATGGTGCTACTATATGATTCCAAGTTTCTACGCCATCCTGGGAAGTTAAAAGTCCATTGGTTGGGTCCCTACATCATCTCATACATCCTTGATTTAGGTGTGTTCTAGTTACAAGCACTTGGATGGGATGAGATTACCAAGACACTTTAATGGGAGTAGGCTGAAGCCCTACTATAAATAAGTCTTCTTGGTATTTGTAATAAGGAAATATTGCAGATAGTTTAGGATTTCCTTTAATGCATTTTTTCTTTTCTTGTGTTTCCCTTTCTCATTGTTGTTTTGTGCGCCTTGGGCACTGGTAATCTCATTACTTTTTGAAGGTTGTGAATTACGTAGAGGACCACACATCATTTTAGTGTGGGGTGGAATAATGTGAAAGAAAGTGCAAGGTGTGAAGTACCAAGAAGGATTGCGTTGGAAAGCCCGATTGAATGGCCCTGTGGAAGGAAGTGCATGGATGGCCCTATGAAAAAGGGGTGAATAAGGATGGTTGGTGTCAAGATAAGACTACATCTTGGTTCCACGTATAAGGGAGGAAGAAGTAACTTTGTGCACCGTAACGCACGCATAAGAGTCTTTTGTCAAATAGATTGTTTGCACGCCAGAAGGTTATAGGATTTTCCACGCAAGGTTGGGTGCGTGAGTTGGGGTGCTAGAGTATGGCTTAGTGGAAAAATCTGCAATAAGTGTTGAAGTATGGTGGTAGGTGAAGTAGCATTTAATGTTAAAAAGAATGGAAAGCTATAAATAGGAGGTTGGGCACTTCATTATGGACATTGTGAATACAAAGAAAGAAAAAAGAGATCTTGCAGACTAGGGTTTCTAGAGTTGATCTATGTGAAGAAAATTTTGAAGAATTAAGGCGTGAGTGACTAGATTTGATCTAAAAACTAGAAGGAAAGAAGTTCACGGGCGTAGAGAAAAAATTGTGGAGAAGCGTCATCTTGTGAACAAGGTTATTCTAGTTAGGGTTTGACAACTAGGGCACGGGTTGAAAAGGGTTTCTTCACAAGTTTTAGGTATAATCTTGGAGAAGGTAGAAAAGTAGAGCAAGTAAGAGAATTTGAAGTGCTAAAATAACCTAAACCATGGCACCTAAGAAGTGAAGGGAAAGGGAAAGGGAAAGGGAAAACAACCAAAAACCCCTGTAAGCATGAATGAAGAATGGTACGCAAAGATGCAGTACCCGGATGGGGTTTTACTTGGGAAAGAATGGGAGTCCCACTTAAGAAACATGATGGTGAGTGATTACAACCATCACACAAACATGACAGAAAAGGAAATGGTGTTGGATTTAGTGTGCTCGACAAACAAGAGGACACCAGAGGGTTTACCTATTTATAGCGACGAGGTAAAAGTAAAGTTGGAGAAGGCGGGATTATTACAACTCTATGAGTTGCCTTATTTTGGAAAACCTGAGTGCCTCTATCAATGGTTAATGTCGTGTGTACACGAGGACCACTTTTACTTCGCGGGGCACAAGATGCGCATAACTCCTCAGCTAATTTCAAGATTCACAGGCCTCATCTGTGAAGGACAAAGTATAAATGATGACCTAAGCAAAAAGGAAGCCATCAAAGCTTATAAGAAGGGGTCACGGTACTTTGATATCACAGAGATCTAAGACCCTATCATGAGAATGGCCATGCACCTGGTGATAAAGATAAATGACCAAGAAAGGTGGAAACAAGTAAATAAGGCTTGGTTAAATGTGTGCAGGAAAATATCAAAAGGCACCATCTATAACTTGTCTTCCTTCATTGTAGATGAAATTATCAAGCAGTGCGCAGAAGGAGACAAGATACTCTTTGGAAATGTCCTCTTGATAATTGTGTTTTAGATATCGAGTGTCGATGTGGCAGATAAGTTTGTTTGGGAATATCCAGAGGAAGACCCCTCACCCACGAAAAGATTCGCAAAGTACACTTGTGATAGCATGAAGGCTGCTCACAAGGCATGCATGGAAAAATGGTATAAGCACTTAAGGGATGCGTTCGGGGTAGAGTAGAGGATCCTAGAGTAGCTGCCAATGATTGTTGATGGAGAATCCAAATTTGCAGTGTACTAGCATTTCTGCATTGGCAAATTTAGATTGACAAATGAAAACATGGGCCCCTGGTGCAAGCTTCCCTTCTCCTTCACCGCTCAATATTTCCAAGGGGGTAAACATGTTTAAAGAGGCCAAAAGACTAAGGTTCGACCTTAGTGAGGTAGATCAAGACCACAAGGAGCTACGCAGATAGTTTCTTTACCCCAAGAAGCATGCATACATGGAGAGGTATGTCTCCCACAAATTTCAAATGACAAATCCCCTAACTTTTCCAATAGCAAGAGAGACTGTGGCAAGGGTATATCTGCGCATAAGACCAAAGTTTGAGAAGGGTACATACCTAGAATGTGATGTCTCCATTCTTGAAGACCCTATGGGAAGAAAGAAGCTGTGCCGATAAATAAAGGAAAAGAAGAGGTGCAAGGGAAGAAGGCACCAAGTGTCCAAAGTGCACCACAAGTGGGCACTCTAAGGACAAGCGCTAGGACTAGTACTTACACATACAAGAAGAATTCTCCAGTCAGAGAGAAGACACTAGAACTAGAAAAACCTATCATGAAGGAGAAGTCACCAGAGAAGGAAGAAGAAAGAGCCAAATCTCCTATACTAGAATCCCCAGTTAGGAAGAAATAGAAGGTGATGGAGGAGGCTGATTTAGAGGACACAGAGAGCTTGGAGGCCTACAGAGGAGAGAGGGATGATGATGAAGAAGATGAACCTAAAGGATCCTAGGAACCACCAGTGTTTGATGTGCATGATTCAGAGGAAGAGGGCGAAGAAGAGAAAATTACTATCTCTTTATGCAGAGGAAGGGTAGCTAGGAGGAGGAAGGCACCCAAAATAAGGGAGAAAGTGAAGAAGTGAGTACAAAAATCAAACTCCAAGCCTCACGCAGGAGCAGATAAATGAGGTGGCAGAAAAAGAAGTGGTGAAAATCATTAAAGCCTTGGTAGTACAAGAGTTGGAGCACAATGCATTGAATTAGTAATGAATGAAGATAAAGAAGAAAGTGTGGGAAAATATCACGGAAGCATAGGAGGAGGCCCCAATTTGACGGTATGTATTCCTAAGGGCACGCACATAGGAGGAAGGCGCACAGAGATCCAGAGACCAAGAATGGACTACGTTGATGATCCAAACAAGGTGTTGTACACGCATTTCCAAAGCACCGTTACAATCAGATCAACTCCTAGCCATGACATCATTTGATGTGGAAGGTGCATACCCGTGAATAAGGAAAATGATTTCATGGGCATTTGAGTCCCACCTCGACGAGCCAAAGTTTGAAGTGAGCCAAGGGCTTTGATGGGAGTGTCGATTCTAAAGGAATTAACCCCTTGGTAAACACTCAACAAACTATCCGACGAGCAAGTCTGCAATGCGCTGAAAAAAATTTTCCATCGAAATTGAAGCGAGAATCTTCAAGAGGAACAACAAGAGTAAAGGTTCTAGAGGTGGAGCTAGAGAATAAGGATGAGGAGCTCCTGTAAAGAACTAAGGAGTTAAAACACAAATAATTAGTCAGCGTTCATCTAAAGCGTGAACTATAGGATGAAAAGGAAAGGGTGCGTGAGGTATACAAGAAGGTAGAATCAATCACAGGTGCCATTATTTGGAAACATCCGGACCTAGCACCACCCGTGCAAAAGTATGGATCTACCCTAGAGTGCCTAGAAGACTTAACACACATCCTCACCATAGAAAGGCAACCATTGGCCTTAGAATCTATGGAAGAAGTATCAAAGCACGCTTGGAGAAGGAAGACAAATTGAAGGTTGTAGCAATCATCGCCCAAGACAACAAGATTATTGCCAAAGTAAAATTTGCTACCTAAAATGCCGAGGTCGTGTATGACAATTTGTGTAGACAGAGATAGAGTGGTGAGCAATTTGGTCACCACTCATGATGTGGAGCTCAAATAATTCCAAGAAAATAACAAAGGGAATACAGCGGAGTGGGATAGGATTCACATAATATCTTAGCCGAGGTTGAAAAGAAGTTAGAAGCCATTGAAGCCTTACGAGGTTCAATCAAAAACCATTGAAGGAGTTTATCGACAAATCAAAAGGGGGTTGGGACGACTTGAGGATGTGGGAAAGCAACTGAAAGGAGTGGTTAAAATGATGGATACTCAAGGAGACGGGCTAAGCTATGAAGAGGTGAGCGCCATAGATAGTGACCTCTTCCAAAGAGCACAAAATGAAGTCAATGTCGGGAATAAGTTAGAGGCCGAATTGAAGAAAGAATTTCCCCTCCTGCGCAAGAGTAACAACACCTCCCCTCTGTTCATTCTTCCCAAATTCTTCATTCCCTTATTATTTTCCACATCATTAATTCTTCAGGAATCTATGAAGAGGTGTTCTCGAGGACGGAGAACAGGCATACTTGTGGGGTGATGTTAGGACCCTAATTTGTTTGGCTAAGTACAAGAAGCCACGTGGGCATGCAAGGCCTAGTTAAAGAAGGGTGCACAAGGAGAAAGTGCGCAAGATAGGGTCTTAGGAGGGTTTAATAGAGAAAGTGGCACATGCACAAGATAGAAAAAAGGTTTCAAGACTTAGGCATATTTGACACATCATTCAGAACATAAGAAAATCGTGACCCGACTGTGCATGCGGAATGGATAAGGTGTCACCTAGCAACAGTTTGCCTAAGAAGGAATATACCCTGTGATGGAAGTTTCTAGAAGGCCATCATTACAAAGAGTGGAGAGCTTGGGCCTGAAGAAGCATGCTCCCATGAAGGACCACCTTGGACACTTGGCAACAGATCTACAACTCTCGCGAAGGCTTGATGATGTTGAGAAGGGCTATAAATACAAGCACCCGCGAGTAAATGAAGAAGAAACGAGAACAAGGCAAAGCCATGCAGGAATATTATGAGAGCTCCATAACTTGGGTAGGGATATATAGGAAAAGGATGTAATAAGGGGTTGGGATTGTAAATTTTCTCTTGAGAACTAATGTGTATAAATACAACCATGATGTATGACTTCGGTCTACATAGTTATGGTAGTCTTTAATGGATCCAATGAATATAATGAGGTTACCAAACTTGATTGAATATGGTTATTAATGATTTTGGTCCATGTTTATAGCTTACAGCTTCGATTCATAAATTTTTATGGAATGAACATGAATCCTTATGAATTTCCTTCCTATTTTGGTTCCTATCTATAATCTGTTAAGTACCATTTGGTCTAGGATGACTACATTTGTTTAGAAGATGTCTTGAGTTCTATGATAAATGTATGTCTCATTCCCACTCACTCTTTTTAAGTTCCTATCATAGATGATGTTTCCCACTTAACTCACATAAAAGAGAGACTCAGCACTGGCGTGTGTCTCAGGTGAGTGCCCAGCCCTGCTTTGGGTGATAGGCCGACATGCATGGGATTCCCTTGTTCTTTGGTGGGTGTAAAATTGACTACAATAAGACATTGAAAAGGATAATCAAGGAGCATACGATGGATCTAGAAGTCTTACTGAATGAAAATACGACAATCGATGCATCATTTTTTCAGAGAAAATGTTGTGAGAGATGATCAAAATATTCTTGAAAATATCAATATCACAGTGTGAGATTTACAGGCATCAAGAGTTATACCAGATAGCTCTATACAGACAGAGCGTATTCCTCAGCATCTTACGCAAGAAAAATATCAAGCTTCCCCTGCAACATACAAAATTCAATATGTTAGTTAAGTTCACCATATGACAAGTTTGTTGTCACAATTTCAACACTGACATAGGAATTAAAAGATAGTGGCTAGCCTTTTTTATTTTTATTCTATGTGGAAGACGTAAGGAAAAATATGATTCAAAATCATATACATAAAAGAGGATTCCCTTGTAATATGTCCTTATATGACAAAACTTGTCAGGAAGCTTTCAAATGTTATTTATTACCCCTTTTGGAATTGTATTAGCAAAGCAGTGCTTTATGAATTGATACTTTTCTTCATAAAATAATCTACCACATAAGAGAACAATTTAAAGAGTAATTTGGAATTGTAACTATAATTATTGTTAAAGGATTTATACTTAATATGAAAGATGTTTATGGGTAAGTGCACCAAGTTGGGGGGCCAAAAGGGGGTTTTAAGTGAACGCATTTTTCGAAAAATAAAAATTTTTAACTTGTACGAGTTTTTAAAAATAGTTACACTCAAAATCGGAAGATGTTGTATACACATGAATCATAGAATTTTGAGTCTAGTTTCTAAGCTACTAAATTTTATTGAAAATGGATAATTTTAAGTGGGTCAAATAACTAAAATACCAATAGGTGATCCTATTTTTGTTAAAAAACATAACATAGTGACTTTCATGCCCCCACCATTTTTTGAGCACCATTTAGTAGTTTTGAAAACCCTTTGGTAGAAAGATAGCTAGGAGCATCTAGTTTGTGCTAGAATTTTTAAAATATTTTTTTAGTAAGTATTTTTTTTTATGATTTTTCTAGTACAAAAATTTTATGTTTTGAAAAATAACGGAGCTCGACCATGCCCCCCCAAAATACCTCAAAAATGTCAAAAATTAGATTTTGCTTTTTTAATATGTATAGAATTAGGCCTAGTTTGTGTTATTATAAAAAAATTCAATGTGGATGACCCAAAAAAAGATACACGATAAAATATAGACATAATTAAACTTCAAAAATAGCTATAAAAACCAATAGTTAGAAAATAAATAATATGAAAACCTTATATTAGTTAAAATTTGAAAATTTATATTTTTAGAAAGAAGAAACTCTGCTCTACAACGTGGTATAATTTTGTTTAAACGAATCGATATTTTTATGTTGATTTAGCATGGATGAAGTGGCAATTTTACATTTTCCCCTGCAAACACATGTTGTTTGTTGTGTTTGTGAAGTTCCATGCCTCAAGCTTGGGGATCCAAACCGGATCCCAAACCTCGAGGCCTGGCAGAAAAAGTGAAATTGCAAAAAACATATATTACTATAATGTGTGCATGTTCGTATAGTATGAACATTGTACATGCCTTTGGCATGCTTCTATTTACTGAGAAATAAATGTTTAAGTATAAGAAATAAGAAATATTATTTCTTATACTTTAAATTTATTTTGTAAATATAAGAAATTAGGTCACTCAGTACCTTATAGAATTAGTCTCATGACTCCATGATTCATGGTTTAGGAGATAGTTTTTATAGTATAATTTGGTTCGAACATAGGTAATTTTCAGGACTTCAAAGCATTTAGCCTAAAGATTTTAGTGTTTAACTTATACAATCGAAACCCTAAACCCTAGGCCATAAACCTAAACCCTAAACTATAAAACTTGAGCCCTAAACCATAAACCATAAACCCTAAACCTTAAACCATGATCCCTAGACCCTAAAGCCTAAACCCTAATCCCTAAACCCTAAAATTTAAACATTCATCCCTTACCCGTGATCCCTAAACCCCGAGCCTTAAGCCCTAAACCCCGAGAGCTAAGCCCTAAACCCTAAACCATGAGCCTTAAATGCTAAAACCTAAACTTTGAATCATAAAAATAAAATCCTAAACCCTAAACCCTAAATCTAAACTCTAAATCCTAAACCATAACCCCGAACCTTAAACCTTGAACCCTAAACCCTAAACCTTGAACCTTGAACCATGAGCCCTAAACCCTAAACCCCGAACCATATTTCATCAATATTTCCTAGTTTTGTGCCGAAAACCATCATTGAGTTTTCTTATAGAACTACTTTGTTTATGAGAGGTGGGACAAGTAACTAAATGGATATGACATCTACCTTGTTCCTTGCAATGCATATTACACATCTCTTCCAAACTTGTTTCTCCCCACATATACTTGCGCTCTTGAATGTAAATTTATTTACACTCTGAAAAAAATTCACATTTCTCATATTCCCATGTATGGTATTATGCAAGCCAGGATGACCCATTGGAAGCTAGAAAAAATAACCATCACAACACAAAAATTAATCTTAAAGGAAACAAAAGAATCATAGAGAATATACCAATGAGGAGGTGTAGGATCATAATTGAATTTCCTACGGTATTATCCAGGAGAAAGAGAAATTTCTTGTTCTACTGGAATGGATAGTAAATTTGATAGAACTTCCTGAAGTGTTCAAAATAAGCATAGAAACAGGGGAATGACTAAGAACACAAAGGGGTTATCAATCACCTAGTAAATCTTTCTTGTTTAGTTCTAAATAGGAGTCACCTGGCCTACGACTTAGTGACCTTCCATTCATTGATAATTCCTTATATGATAAACCCATGGATGTTTTCAAAAGTACCTTCAAAAAGATAGGGGTAGTCATCAAGCCTAGTGAAGGGTGTGATGTGATTTCCAAGCAACTTGAAATTCATATAGATTTAGAGGTCATAACACGAATTTACAAATATCTCTATCATTATAAATGGAAGCCAAGTAACGGTATCTCCTTGTACATCCAAGGATCGAGGACTATTGGGGTCTATGGAAGGATTGGACATTCAAGAATCTAACATTTCCCTCCTTCAAAAAATCAATAGAAGAAAGACATCAAATTATGATGACTCTCTTTGAATGTTCTGTCTACGAAGTTGATGAACCCTTTTCATTGGATACTCTGTCAATTACTAATAAGAATGGGTAAGACAAAAAATGTTACAATGAGTGAAATATTTCCCATGCGATGGGAAAAAGAAGATAGTTGTATTGGGTAATATTTCTTTACCTGAGCCTTGAGCCCTAAACCCTAAACCTTGAGCCCTAAACCCTAAACCCTAAAACTCAAACCCTAAATATTAATCCCTAAAACATAAACCTTAAACCCTAAATGATAAACCCTAAACCTTAAATTCTAAACACTAAACCCTAAACCATAAACTATGAGACCTAAACCCTGAACCTTGAGCTTGAAACCCTAAATATTAAACCCTAAAAACTAAACCCTAAACCTTGAGCCCTAAACCCTGAACCCTGAACTCTAACACCTAAACCCTTTTAAACCCCGAGCCCTAAACCCTAAACACCGAACCATGAGATCGAACCCTAAACCCTAAGCCAAAAAATCTAAACCCTAAACCATACACATTACATTCTAAACCCTTAGCCCTAAACCTTAAACCCTAAACCCTAAACCCTAAGACCTAAGCCCTAAACCCTAAACCCTAAAACCCAAACCCTAAATACTAAGCCCTAAAACCTAAACCTTAAACCCTAAACACAAAATCCCTAAACCATAAACCCTAAACCTTAAACACTAAACCCTAAACCCTAAACTATGAAACCTAAACCTTGAACCCCGAAACATGAGCCCAAAACATTAAACCCTAAACCATGAGCCATAAACCCTCAACCCTAACCCCTAAACCCTAAACCCTAAGCCCTAAACCCTAAACCCTAAACCCTGAGCCCTAAACCATAAACCCTAAACCCTGAACCATGAGATTTGAACCCTAAACCATAAACCCTAAACCATAAACCATAAACCCTAAACTGTGAGCTAAAAACATAAACCCTAAACTCTAAACAATAAATCCTAAACCTTAAACCCTTAGCCCTAAACCCTAAACCACAAACCCTAAACCCTAAACCTTAAACCCTTAACCTTAAGCCCTAAACCATATTCCCTGAACCCTGAGCCCTAAACCCTAAACCCTAAACCATAAAACCCAAACCCTAAATATTGAGCCCTAAAACCTAAACCTTAAACCCTAAACCTTGAATTCTAAACACTAAACCCTAAACCCTAAACATCATTTTAGTAAGGATCTCATTTTAGTAAGAAGTAAACAAGCATCATAAAGTTGATTCGTGGTCACTAAAGTGAATTATGGACCAAATTTCAAAATTAGTACCAATTCAAGTAGTGGTAGGGCCAAAATCCAATCCAGAAGGTCAAAAACCCTACAAAATCACTACAATATATATGGGTTGAAAGTTTTAGGTCATTACTGAAATTTTGAAAATGAGTAAGTACTGACTATATTAGATTTTGAAAAACTATCTTCTAGATTATCATTTTCAGAACTACGGGACCACTTCCATCAGGTGCAGAGTGACCCTAATTTCTTATATTTAGTAAAATAAATTTAAAGTATAAGAAATAATAAAAGAAACTTTTGTTATTTCTTATACTTAACATTTATTTTACTAAATATGGCTCCTTCCAAATTTCTACAACTTCATATAGAGAAAAATACATGCATTTTGTGTTCATAGAAATGCGTACATGTTATAGCGTGAGCGCGTTCTAACACATACATGTTTGAGGTTCGTGAATTTCTAAGCCTAGGAAAACATAACACGATCGCATTATTGCAAAATGGGATTGCGTTTCATTCATTCTCGTGTTTTTGTTCACTTTTCGCCCCCAACTTAGTGCGTTTACCCTTATGTTTCTTTGTTTACGTAAATGGTGCTTAAATTTTCATGATTTTGTTTGTTTAAAATATTTATGTTTATGATTTCATGTAGATGTAGAAAAAATCAATTAACAAATATAAAAAACAAATGGGATATAATAAAATTATAGTGACAATGTTCCAATGGCAATGGATCAAATAAAGACAAATGTAATATTGCATTTATGAAAGTTGTAATCACGTATGAAATAGATCAATACATATTACATCAACTTATTATAAATAGTATCAACAATGTATAAAAGAAATGAAATCTATGTGAATTTGAACATACCCGAGCAACGCTTTCATTCGTGTCTTTGGAAATCAACTATAGCATGATCTCGTGGATGTCTCTCGATCCTCGAGTCGGGAAGAATATTACTAACTCCTCTTCTTTCTACTAGTGATTTACATAATACGAGTGCTCTATAATAAGGAAAAGACTCTAGTGAGTAACATGATACATACAACCTCGAGACAACTTTCTAGATTCCTATCCAATTTTTTTCAAACTTTGACTTTAAAAAGGAAAGTACATTGAAAACCCTCTCATCTTCCACGTAACCTTAATCATTGTTTCTAGAGTTCATACAACTTAATATACTAGCTTAAATCTTCACGGAGAATACTATCGAACAAATATCCTTCCAAATCCTTTTGATGGAACCATATTCCTGTGGGCTTTGTAGAAGGTGAACTTGTCATATCATAGTATTAGCATAATCCATTGAATGGGAACTAAGTGGTTTTCTTCGTAAAATACCTTCTATAGAAAATTCGTTTATCTCTCCAGTCTTAGAGAAATGGTCGGTTAGATCACTCATGTTTTTGACAAATACAGACTAATGGATGTATAAGGTATGTCGTTAGACAAATTCCAAAACCGTGGATTTACAACTCCTATCATTGCTTCAAGTATTTTATTATTTTTGAATCTTTCCAGATCTCTTTAGATAAAAATTCAGATATCTTTCTCAATTTATTCATAGTTTTAAATAATATTGCATCATATAAATTTCATGTCACTCCTACTTCTTCTATTTCTAAGTCAGCCATATTAACTCTTTTTGGAACGTATGAAGTGGAATCTCTTTCCCATGTGTTGTTATACAAAGATGATCATGTATATTGTATTTTAAGAAGCACCTGGGATTTTTCAAGTCTCACAATTAATTCTGTTGTAAAAACAACACCCCGAAAACTCCCATCTGAAATATATAAACTTTCAAGAGTCCAACACACACATCTTCTGATTCTTATGAAGTCTATTATGTAGAAAGAACGATCTTGTGCATGCTTTGTTAAAATATTAATCTCCCTCAACATAGGAAAAATTTTGTCTATTAGATGAAACAATAGATCTTTAGTTTTATCTACGTCCCGTGGTATTTATACATAAATCTTGTCAATGAAGGGTATTCATCAAATATTCTACATGCAGGTTCATATATAGATATCCATCTGGTATCTACATATTTTAGAAGCTTTTTTCCCTCTATCATTCAATTGTAAATTTTTGAAATTCTAAAAATCTCTTTAGATTGCTAGAATAATAAGCATGAAAATCATGTATCAGTTCCTCCACTTTAGCTACATTTTCAAATGTGCTCACAATTTTGTAGGCTAGATTCATTTTGTGAGCCATGCAATGGATAACAATCATATAAGGAGCAATAATTGTCTGAAGTCAAATGTAGAGACCATTTCTCGCCCCCGCATTATATTTGCACCATTGATTACGACACAAAATAAATTTTTGTGATGGAAAAGTCATCTCATTCTCGTGATATCCTTGATTTGAGACCACCAATTTATAAATATTTTTAGAATTGCAATTGCAGTCATTTTATGAATTGATAAGAGGTAGGAGTTCTTACTTCATTAAGCAAATGTGTAAACATGAATACAAATCCATGAAGCACTATCCACTGCAGTAACCTCATCTATTGAAAGGGAAATATACTTTTCCTTTTGAACACACTCTTTCAGATCCTCCTTTTCTACCGAGACAAACATTTTACAATTTCCCAACCAATGATATCGAATAATGAGATTGAGGAATGTTCAGTAAACCAATAACCTAATACAGGATTTAATTTTCTCGAAATTTGATATGGGTCTTCCTCTTTTCAATATATGGAATACGGTAGAAAACTCGAATACTTTTACATACATTTCGCCTCCATAGATTTTCTCAATCTTGCTACTAGGGTGCCACCTTTTTCATTAAGTTTTTTCATACGTTTTGTTCCTTTTCATATTCTTCTGCAAATTTTACATGAAGATAGTCTTTTTCATATTTCCATTTATGTGTTCTGACTATGCTACCATCCTTTTGCTTTTGGGAAATGTATATTTTCCCATTGTTTTTCAATTGTGTCTAGTTTGAGCTGCATCATGTGATCCTTCCCCTGTTTTCAACCACATATTTTGCATTGACATTGTGTTGGAACATCATTACCATTTTCAGTGTGCATAGGTTCAATAAACGGATATTTTGTAGTCCATTCAAACTCGGAAAGACCTTCCAATTGTCCAGCTTTGTCCTCTTTCTTCGACATTTTTTTTTCTTGGGGTTCAACTTTTGCATCTAGGCTCTCAAGTAGGAATATCTTGATTCTCATGTCTCCTTTTTTTGGAAATAGACCTTGGAGTAAAAGCTTCCTATGTTGGTGTATCATGAGAATTCGATGAATTTTCTTGTACTTCTATGTCATCAAGGGATGAAATGTTTTCCTCAACATATAATGGATCATCAATATCTTTAAATTGATTATTTTGTGAAGGAATTTCAAACGTCTACATATAATTCTATAAAATTGTTATAGATATAGTATTAATTTTATATATAGTTAAATTTTTACACATAGTACAAAGAGTTCAAAAATAGTATGAAAAACATAATTATCAAATTTTGTAAGACTAAATAACCTATAAATAACACATACCGATATTTTCAGCTGATGCAGAAACCCCCTTCATTTTTTGTGATTTTCCAAAATAGCCAAGCAAAGTCTTTGCACCCTTTTTTGAACTGGCTGAATTTGTAACCTTCTTACCTTGATTTCCATAATCCATTGATATATAGCTAACTAGTAAATTGAAAACAAGACTGCTTAGGCTGAATTAAGGATGACTCTTATGTTCAAAGGCTTTGAGATTGGACGGCTTAGGATTAGATGGATCTAGGGTTGGATGGCTCTAGGGTTAAATGTCTAGTGGTTAGACGGTTCTTTGGTTATACGGCTCGTGGTTGGATGAATCTTTGATTAGATTGCTCAAAGGTGTGATGGCTTTGAGGTTGGACGGATAATGGGTTGGACGACCAAGGGGTTGGATGGCTAAAGGGTTGGATGGGTAAGGGGTTGGACGACTAAGGGGTTGGATGACTAAGGGGTTGGATGGATAAGGGGTTGACAACTCTAAGAGTTTGAGGTTGGATGGACCTAGGGTTGGATGGCTTTAGGCTATGGTTTCACAACATATGTTGTATGATATTGGTTGTTTATGTTTACTTTGGCGAATATGCGCATGAAATGATTCAAAATGGTGGTGAATTACATGCATAAGATCTTATATATGTGTAAAATCTAGGCGAAATGAACCGCATAAGGACATGTCATTTGAAATTTTTAGTGAATAAGTCGGTCGCCGATTGTTGAAAATTCACCAATTCAAATTTCCATAAACTTGGATTTTCATGAGTTTACGCAAATTTCACACGATTTTTTTCCCGATTACATCGTTCTTTCTTGCATATATGAATTTCTTCTCATGTCTATTATCAATTTCTCTAGCAAGCAAAGTTTCACTAACACCATTATTTTGCTCAATGGAAATCATACCTTTTGGAGCTTCTTCTTCTTGCATGTTGGAATACACCATTGGCTGATTTCTCTCCAAGTGTAGATCTGATTTGGTAGACTCCATGATTTTGTTTCCTTGCTCAACCTACACATCAAATCTCTCTAGAAATTTTTGTGAGAAATCTGCAAGTGAAGCAACGGATTCAACCCCTTGGGTCTTCAACAATTGATGCCACCATTTATGTGCTACTCCATCCATGCATACATGCATAAGGAGATAAGATCGGGGCATCCTCTTGACACAATGAATTACAATACAAGAATTCCTTAAGTTTATTTAGCCAACATCTAACTGATATTTATTCAGTTCCATCAAAGAAAGGGACTTGGCTCCGCTTCATCCTTTCCTTCATTTGCTTGCAAATCTGATTTTCCTCACACCGGGAGGATTTCACGCTCTGGTACCACTATAATGTCCCCAAATGGAAATTTTTGACCTCATTTGGATTTTGGGCAAATCCAACACCAAAGCAACTTCTAAATATATATTTTCAATCACTATTATGCAGATTTGGAATTTATTTCAGAAATTGCGACTAAGGTTAAGTTTGAAACTCCACTAAATCAACCCTTACACTTAAATTTTATTATTCAAAACAAAAGTACTAATTTTATAAGGCCCAAATCAAGTAAAATATGCGGATTTCATATGTAAATATGACTTAAATGAATTTATTTAAAAACCCCGATTTGCATAAAGATGATGGTGAGATTCTAAGATTTTTCTTTCCCGTCGATTACATACGTCATGTCCACAAGATTGATTTACGTGAGATATCTCGCTTGGATCCCATATCTCTCTAAATGACACTAGACTAGTATCTCGTTGAATATGGGTGTAGCTGACCCAGTTAAGATCTAGTGATCTAGCCTAGCCTGGATATATATGGATGTGACTGATACTCTTCCATTCGCCCTATATCTATAATTGGGTGGGCATAATGAAACTCACCAAGATATAGATGAGGTGGAACACCCTTCGATATTTAATCCACATTAGATCGGGCCATATCTCTATATATGGATCATATATAGATCTATATTAGGGCGAGTCTCCGAAAACCTATAGATATTAAGAGCCTATTGATGTCTCTCCTTCTCCCCTTCTTTTCTATATAGGGGCACTCAATTCAATCGAGAAATCCAAGATGATGCTCTCTTCCCAATGAGCCCTATATAGAGATATATTATGGCAACTTCAAAATTCATAACTCACTCAAAAATGCTCCGATTCACACAAATAAACTATGCACGGACTCAGAAAAATAGGGAGAATGCAATGATGTTACCCATTCATACAATTGACCACCATAAGTGCCCTAAACAACCAAAACACCAATTCACCCTAGGGTTTTGGGTTGGAAATTGCAGCAAAAACATATAGAAAAGAGTGGGAAATATAACAACAAACTTCTCTTCCAAACCCTTGACAAAAATCTGCAACCTTTATTCCTTCAACTGCTGAAAAGATACTGAAAATTATGGCTAACTCAATGATGCTCAATGGAATCCCTTGTGTAGAGAATCCTCACAAACTAGAGGAAGGGTTTTTGTCCTTCTCTAGACTCTAGGAGGGTTTTCATCCTGAAAGAGAAAATGCAAACCAAAAGCTTTACATAGAAATCTTAAATTTGCTAATAAGCAAGTGATGCCTCTCCTAAGAAAATCAACTTGCTTATAAAGAGAAAAAGACCTAACTAACCTTTCTCAACATCCAATCAAATTTGTCCCTTTATTTAATATTTTTACCACTGACTTTTGTCCGTCATGCCAGTTGCACTTTTCTAGAAATAAACAATTTTGTGCTAAGTGCTTTA
The DNA here is from genome assembly GCA_018340775.1 of Taxus wallichiana var. yunnanensis. Classification (NCBI taxonomy): domain Eukaryota; kingdom Viridiplantae; phylum Streptophyta; class Pinopsida; order Cupressales; family Taxaceae; genus Taxus; species Taxus wallichiana. The sequence goes on along the minus strand of CM031241.1, from coordinate 316,503,471 downwards.
TCATTTGGTTCACGTTTCTATTTTTATTAAGTCCATTACTTTATTATAAGTGTTTTTTATAATTTTATATTTATTTTTTGCACTTTATATAAAAATAATAAAACTTAAGTCGCCCTTATATGTTTCCCGTAGCGGTCGGATAGATAGACAAAATGGGCTAAGGGTTTTCGATTGTGAAGGGGATATTACACTCCCCCTTTACATCCCTTGCTCAATAATGAGGTATTGTTGAAAGGATAACATAAGAAAATAATTTGTTTGTTTTCTTATACTCACTAACTAATCTTTTCCATATTACATTGGGAACACATTTCCTCGCACATTTGAGATCCATTCTAGTTGCCTTATCCCATCAAAATTATATGAGGTCCATACGTGAAGGCTTAAGCTACATAAAAGGCGAATTATATGTCAAGATCTAATGTGGATGTACTTAAAAATCCTGTAAATGCACTATGGATGGTGGAGGATGACCGAGAAGACAACAAAAATGAGAGTTGACTTACAAAACCCAAGCTAGGGGTTAAATTTGACGGTTGTTTAAACGTTTTTTTTTTTTTTGTGATTTTAGCCATAAAATACTTACAAATATTTGAAATAACCGTCACACGTGACTTGCATATTTTCAATATAGCCGTCATTTTTTTAATATATTTATATCTAAATTATATCAATCTATACAATATATATTAACAAAATTAAATAAATATAAATTAATAGTGTTTAAATAACTATTATTTTGTATTTTTGAAGGGCGATATTAAAAAAATACAGTTATCCAAAAATTGTTTGACATGCATAGGTGGCTATCAAATTAAATAAATATAAATTAGTAGTGTTTAAATAACTAATATTTTGTATTTTTGAAGGGTAGACAATTCCTGTAAATCTCTAAAAAAATTGTGGACGTGTAATGTTGAACGTCAAATTCCACTACATGTGAAATTTCGCATCATAGTATATAATTAAACAAATTCTCTTAGACGCTAAATAATTTACCGTTATCTACCTATCGATCCCTTAGTGCTAAATTCTATGTAGATATTCTACTCATAATTAAAAATAGTTATTTTCCGTACTGGGGTACAATGAACAGAAACACGTGAGTGACGTGACGTGCCCGCTTATTTCCACACAACCGTCTTCAAATTCAAAGTCTAAAAATTATTTCAAAATGATAACTGTACAAATTCTACCGTTGAGAGTTTGAGCGATGAACGTTTAAATTTTGATCTAACGGCTGTCTAGACTTTGAAAATTCTATTCTGTTACCGTTGCTCGCATTGTCATATCTACAGACTGACACACAGTTAAAATCAGGGTTTTGCGAGTTCATTTTGTTCAACAAATTAAGGGTTTTTAGGGCTTCAATGTGCTGAAATAAATTTCCCAGTACGGCTCAGTTTTATTCGCCGGAGTAAGCATTTTCTGGCAGCCGGAATCTGAAGAAAACTGTATTTGGAAGTGAGGAGGAGATTTTCCGGATGATTTGGCTTGTTTCTGAGAAGAATTTCCGATGATCAGGCTGGTGTTCGGGTGTTTTTGCTGGCGGCTAATGGCGGAGAATAAGCAAGGTATTTTGTAATATCTACAGGAACTGGCAGAAGATGAAAATTTATTGAATGAATCAGCTTTGGGAGAGAATGCAATTTGGAAAATTTATCTAGCTGAACGTCTTCAGGCGTTACGCAATTTTTATGCACACTGAAATTGCAGATTTGAGTGTAATTTCTGTTTTCTAAGGATTTACCTGGAAAATACAGTTCAGTGGATGAAAACTAGCCAAATCTGCAAAATCCATAGGAACCAATGAATTTTGAAGTGTTCTTTAGTAAGACAACTCGTTCCGTTGAGTTCAAAGCTAATACGTGAGGGGGAAATAGCTTTAAATCCTTCTTGCAGCAGATTAAATATTTTGTAAGCATCAGGTGAAAGTCTCGTGAATTCAGCAAGAAAGGCTCTTGGCCCGGGACAGAGCAATTAAAAATTCACGACAATGGAGGGGTTTAAAGCATGATCACTTCAGATTTCCTAATTTTTGGTTTTTTCTCGTGGATATCTGCCAAATATTGGGTTTATACTCATCTTGCAGCTTCATTTGAGTGAAAGCTTTGCTTTTGTATAAACATAGCTCAAACATGGCCAAATCTTTGGATTTTTAATCCTTTTCAGTCTTTAATAAAAAGGAAGGCTGCTGTATTGTCGATTTTATTTACTGGTTTAGTCATGGCGACATTAGTTCCGGGCATTCTTTTGAAGCTTTTGCAGAACATGAATGCGGACTTTAAAATCACAGGTGAGCATCGCTCAGCACTATTGCAGGTAATTGACATAGTTCCTGTGGATTTGGACCGTAAAGAGCTCTGGCCTAAACAGGGTTTTCTATCAAGGTCTCAGATTCATGTCATTCTACTTATGTTTCTCTTGCTGACGAGCAAGAAGATCTAGTCTTAAGCAATAAATTGCAGCTGGGACAGTATATTTATGCCGAGAAAATTGTGCCCGGAGGTCCTGTTCCTCTTCTTCAGGGTGTCAGACCTATTCCGGGCCGCCATCCTGTAGTTGGTACCCCGGAAGATTTGGTGGGTGTGCATGAAAGCCAGGGGGAAAGGAGAAGAAAATTGAGAATCCTGATTTGAAGGGTTGCAATCCGGTTTCGGAGAGAGCTTTGTACCAAAATGGCCTCTTCGCCGTGGCTCTTGGGAACCAGACACTGGACTTGAACCCATGACCTTGGTTGGGGCAAAGGCAGATTTGCAGAGGAAATCACCCATGGGAAAGCAAGCTCCTTCATGTTACGAGGTATTCACTCCTACTAAGGATATGGTAGATTCATTGAGGTCTACATCTTCATCACCCTTTAGCAGGGTTTCCTCCAGTGCTGGAAAGCAGAGCATTTCTCCTTCATTTAAAATCAGGTCCTCCATGGCTATGAATGTGATGCCCAGAGCAGAGCTGGCTTCAGGGATTTCAAAGAACTTACGGAAGAGCTGCTGCGATATGCCGCTGCCTGGAAAATTTGTGAGGAGTAAGAGCGTTTCAGAGCGCGAGAGAAAATATCAAATTCTGTAGGTACATCTTTGCTCTCTGTGGTTTATTGCCAAGTTTTTTTGTTGCAGTTTTGTTAGTTTCTGAAAATGCACTCATGCAGAATGTCTTATAAATATATACTTGAGCCTGTTCTCCAAATTTAAAAAGAACCCTACTGCTAAATTTGAACCATTTCTCCCCAGCCTAGCTTTGAACATAAGTACGGGTTAGTTTTTGAGCACTGAGCCTCCCGGCTCAAAATCAAATTTAAAAAGAGCCCTAATGCTAAATTTGAACCATTTCTCCCCAGCCTAGCTTTGAACAGGGGTTCTAGTAAGAGTGGGCTAGCTCTTGAGCCCTGAAATTAAATTCAAAAGTAAAATCCCGATGCTAAATTTCAGGTGTAAAATGTGGTATATAAGAGTTGGTGCTAGAATATACTGTAAGAAATCGATAACTACTTTTCAGTTATGGCATATGTTGCAGGCCAGGGCTTGGCAAATGAGACTCCCTTGCAGGGGTATGCACCTACCTACCCCCATGATTGGCAAATGAGACTCCTTTGCATGGGCATATGCATCAATGTACCCCATGACTTCCAACTTTTCTCACCTAATCTGTAGAAGCTGTTTTCATTCTCGAACTTTAAATGATACAAAAGAAATGGACATCGATACAATTTTGTTAATATCTTCTCACAGCTTTATTATCGAGAATTATTTTCAGGGCACTCTAAAGTATCTTGTATGCAACTGCCTGATGTTTAAAAGACAAAACAGCGTTAGTAGAATTTCTCAGTCAAGCATGTTTTAAAAGTTAAAGCTCTCTTGTTTTAATGAACATTCTAGTCTTATTTTGTTGACAATTTTTAGACAATTTGAGATTCACTTGCAAGGGTGTGCGCCTACGTGCCCTTGTGATTGGCAAATGAGATTCACCATTCTGAAACTGTAAATAATACAAAAGAAATGGACATCCATACAATTTTGTGAATACCCCTCAAAAATTATTATATAGAATTGTTTTGAAGGCACTCTAAGTCTAAAGTATATTTTATGCAACTGCCCAATGTTTAGAAGACAAAACAGTTTTAATGCAAATGTCTGTTAATAGATGTTAAAACTTTATTGTTTATTGAATATTCTTATCTTATTTTGTTGACAATTTGGACAAGCTTATACACTTTACCTACCCCCATGGCTCTAACTGTCAGTTGCAAATCTGACTAGCTTCTAAGTAGCCTGTAGTCTCGATATCTAGAATGATTAAAGCAAATATAGATGTACAAATCCTTTTCTCTTGCAGCTTTACTGTGATCCCTAGAAGGTTCTTTCACTCTCCAACTATAAACTATTAAACAGTACAAAAGAAATGGACAACTATACAGTGTTGTTAATATCCTTACAACCTATATTATCTAGAATTACTTGTGGGTACTGTAGATCATCTTTATGTAACTGCCTAGTGTTGAGCAGGAAAATCTTAATGTTAAGTGCCTACTTGTTTAGCAGAAATGGACAACTATACAATGTTGTTAATATCCTTGCCCCTATAGTATCTTGAATTACTTGTGGGTACTGTAGGTCATCTTTATGTAACTGCCTAGTGTTGAGCAGGAAAATCTTCATGTTAAGTGCCTACTTGTTTAGCAGAAATGGACAACTATATAATGTTGTTAACTGCTCTAACTGTCAGTTGCAAATCTGACTAGCTTCTAAGTAGCCTGTAGTCTCGATATCTAGAATGATTAAAGCAAATATAGATGTACAAATCCTTTTCTCTTGCAGCTTTACTGTGATCCCTAGAAGGTTCTTTCACTCTCCAACTATAAACTATTAAACAGTACAAAAGAAATGGACAACTATACAGTGTTGTTAATATCCTTACAACCTATATTATCTAGAATTACTTGTGGGTACTGTAGATCATCTTTATGTAACTGCCTAGTGTTGAGCAGGAAAATCTTAATGTTAAGTGCCTACTTGTTTAGCAGAAATGGACAACTATACAATGTTGTTAATATCCTTGCCCCTATAGTATCTTGAATTACTTGTGGGTACTGTAGGTCATCTTTATGTAACTGCCTAGTGTTGAGCAGGAAAATCTTCATGTTAAGTGCCTACTTGTTTAGCAGAAATGGACAACTATATAATGTTGTTAATATCCTTGCCCCTATAGTATCTTGAATTACTTGTGGGTACTGCAGGTCATCTTTATGTAACTGCCTAGTGTTGAGCAGGAAAATCTTAATGTTAAGTGCCTACTTGTTTAGCAGAGATGATCAGTAGAGTATGCAAGTTTTAAAAGTGAAAACATTTTTCTTTACGTGTGTTCCAGTCTTATTATAAAAGAACATCTTTTGGTTGAACACTGTGTATGATTTTTCAAAATGGACGTTTTGGATCACACCACTTGATTCGTCATAAGGAAGCCTCACATGCATCTCCTATAATTGAACCCAGGTCAATTTTTGTACTTGAATATTATGAGGAATTGTTGGCCTTGATTGCACTGAAGCCTGCTAAGGATTTTTTTGTTTGTGAACTTGATTAAGGGACAATGAATTATTTATTCTGGGGATTTCTTGAAGCACCTAGTAAAATGTTGAAATCATATGAGAAGTGCACTGATGACAAGTAACTTTCCTTGTCGGTTTATTTTCTTTTCCTCCGTTTTACTGCTTTTTGTGAACTTAAGAGTAGATGATTCTTTATGCTTTGTGCAGGAAAAAAATCCTACGCCTCCAAAGTTGAACCATGTTCGAGCATCATTTTGTCCTGCAGAAAATTCAAAGATCAGATCCTCAGTTTCTACTCTGAATAGTCCATCCATCCCAAAGCCTGATGTCTCTGCTGTCAGCTCCAATGCAATAGATGCTGGGAATGGTCTTTGGAAATCCTTGCCTGGAAAGCTCGGCGCTATAGGAAAGGTATGATCGTCTTCTTGCTCAAGCTTCATGTGCAGAACCCTAATGTAAGAGAGAAGTTTGTCTTATTCTTCATTTGACTTTCAGCAATTGAGTCTAGTGGCCAGCAGGTGGCATTTTCCAACTTGAATTGTTATAGTCAAGTGTGCACATATAATAGAGAACACGATGCTAGCGATTAAGTGTTTTGCCTAACCCTAATGCACGTTTGCGGAGGGTCAATATAGTCAACAGTCTGCCAAATTTGTCCAAATAATGCTTGCAGCACATTGTTGGGATCTGTGCCTGCTAACCTAGAGCTCGCAGGTTCAATTTTGGCCAACTCCATCACAAAGCGTGCGTGAGGGATAGGCTCTTCTGTGATTAAGAGGCATGTTTCTTGTTTGAGGTAACAATACACACTCCTAGGAAAAAGGAAAGTAGCTCGCAGGTTCAATTTTGGCCAACTCCATCACAAACGTACGTGAGGGATAGGCTCTTATGTGATTAAGAGGCATGTTTCTTGTTTGAGGTAACAATACACACTCCTAGGAAAAAGGAAAGTAGCTCAGTGGTAGCTCATTTTGGGTTTAGATTATCTGTCCATGCTTTCTACGATGGCACCAGAGCTTCAATAAACCAAAGCTTTAGAGAATCTTCAAAAATCAATTGAACGTGACTTTTGAAAGTGCGTGCCTCTCCAAAGAAGTATGCCCCTGTTGGCGTTCATTTACATTTATGAGTAAAATGACCTACTAGAGCCAATGTTAAATGAACAAGATAGGAATTTACTTGAACGTGTCTTTGAAATAACCATACTCTTTGAAAGAAAGATATAACAAGGTTACGGACAAGCCTAGATCAATAACAAGGTGTGTATACCCTAACACTGTATGACATGGCAGTAGCTCAGTGGTGGTAGAGCAGAGGGATTGTCCTAGGTTCAAATCCTAGCCTGTCAATGCTTTCTAACATCTCTCTAGTCTGATTGACTGGGGCCTTGATTTTATTTATTCTCCTTGTCCCCCTGGTACTCTTATTGATAGAAATAAAGGAATTTCTTTGAGGAAGTGCTAGTTGTGTTGATCCTTGGAACAGAATCTGAAATGAGCAGAGATATTTGCAGGAAGCTGTGAACAAGCGTGATGCAGCTCGTATTGCGGCATTGAAGGCGCTGCAGGAAGCTTCTGCAACTGAGACGCTGGTGAATATTCTGCAGTAAGTATTAAAAACCCAATTACATATTTTGAGTTTTTTCTCTTGGACGATGAATTATGTAGGATAATTTACCTGGATTTATTATTTTTGTATTCTAGGATATTTGCAGAACTCTGTTCTTCTGCAGAACCAGAAATTCCGGAAACTTTTGTGGAACAGTTCCTGAATTTACACAATCAAATCTCTCAGACCCTTTTCAACGTGGAATCACTGACCAAGACAGTAACTTCGGATACAGAATGCTCTGTTCTCAATGAAATACAATGCAATTCAACATCGCATGGTTCGCCATTGAAGAAATTGTCAAGAGCTTTTCTCCGGAAATCAACTCAGGATCTTTCAGGTGTTTCAAAGGGGGGTTCTGGGGTTCTTCATCAAGAAGTCCAGCACCCTCTTCTCAAGCTCCTCTACCTCCCAAGCGAAATTTGGTTCAGTCAGTTTCCTACTCTCCTAATAGATTTCCCATGAGGAACTCATCCTCGGGATTTGACATCAGTCCTATACCCAAAAGTCCTCTTCTTCCATTCCCAATATGAGTTTGAAGCCCACCAGATTCTCTGATCAGAACAGGGGTTCAATTCCATCAGATCAGCAGCCTGGCGATGCTGAAGAGTCGGAGAGGAAAAATGGTCTCCTTCAGATGTTAAAACTTGCAAAGCAGATTAAAACAGAAGCAGAATCCTGGTTCATTGAGCTAGTTGAGAGAGCCTTAGACAAAGGCTTAAAAACATCAAGTCCTCTGACGAGTCCAGAGCAAAGATTTCAAGCAAACAGATATTACTGACTAAACTTATTAATTGGATTGAACAACAACAGTTGAGTGGCCGCGGCAAAAGAGAAGGATTGTCTTCGAATCCTAAAGTGGCAGAGGTGCTGAGGAGATTGAAACTGAGAATGAAGAAGTTGAATGTCTATTGAGGTGGGATGAGATGTCTTTTAATGTCCTTTCGACCAAATTGGTCTGAAGAAAGATTGTCTTTTCTGTGTATCTACTCATTTAGAAGATTTTGTTTCTAGATATAAGAAATGTAAGTTATAGGAGGGGATGTTTGCAGTTGTATTCCAATATGTATGGCTATTGGACATAATAAATAAGTAAGCTATTCATTGTTTTTTTAAAATTTCGGTCAAGGTTTTGTGGTCTTTATTTCTTTGTAAGAGCTGGATAAGATCTTGTGGTGAGGGGTCATTTAACATTGACCAAATTGGTCTGAAGAAAGATTGTATCTATTCATTTAGAAGATTTGTTTCTGCTGTTGGATATAAGAAATGTAACTTTTCCTTTTTCTAGAGGGAATGTTTGCATTGTACTCCAATATGTATGGTTATTGGATAAAAATATGTAATATATTCATTTGTTTTGATTTTAATAGAGGTCCACAATCCGAATGGTTTTGGATATAGTTATGCATCTCTTCTCAAAATGGATCTATTTGTTTCTTCATAATATCTATACATTTAGAGGATTTGTTTCTACTATTGGATATAGAAATGTCATTTATTTGTTTTTAAGATGGAATGTTTGTTGTTGTACTCAAAGATGTATGGTTATTGGATTAAAAATGTAACATATTCATTTGTTTAGATTTTAAAAAGGTTCACACTCTAAATATAGTACTTGAATGTAGGATGGATCTATTTGTTTTAATATGTTAAAAGTGGGGCGATTATCCCTATAAAAACTTACAAATTTTACCCTAATTGTCAATTCTACATTTTATATTGTTGTTCAATAATTACACCGACAAGCGTGTATACTAGTGGATTAAGTGTGTCCAAATCTAACACATGACATGAGATTGATGAACATATTGAGGTCAAAAGTATGTGTGGCATGTATCATTCCAGGTTCTATGTTTATGCTTCTTATCATTGGCTTGTAGCGAGTTTCCTAGACGGCCATCTTCCAGTCAAAAATGTCACAATTTTTCTACTCGTGCTTGGTCGTTGTATTCTCTACTTTCTTGGTACAAATTATCATCATTATCATTATTTTTTGCCTTGTCAAAATTATCATAATTGGATCTAAATTTCAATATTGGCATGGGTCAAGTTCCTTCTTGCTCCCGACAACATCTTTATTTAGAAGCATATGTTTAAAATTATCATTGATCCATTGTTAGTATATCCGATTTGCAGGCTCTTCCCGATTTATCACCATTCAACTTGATCCATGGGGTTGGGTTGGGATGCGGGATTGCTTAAGTGGTGCAAAAGGCAGAGCTAATGTACGGGTGATGGGCAATGGTGGAAGTGGTGGGGATGTTTGTAGGGAAGGTGTAGAGCAGAGTGGAGTGGTTCAAAGCATAGGTGGATTTGGCGCGAGTGTCTCCCTTTTCATTTGGCATGTTGGTGGAGGGAAAGTGATGGGTGGACTTCTACAACCTAGAATCATAGTTGGTGGAATGAGCCACGACCAATTGTCTTGCAAGATGGCATTTTTGCTTCATGTTGTTAGGTTGTTATATTTTATTTTGCATTTTTGCTAGTATTAGGTAAGAATGTGTTTAGATGTTGCCTTATTCCATGTAGCACTTGCAGTGCATGGGGCTATTTTTGGCGCCAATTGGGTGCATGCAAAATCATCCAAAAATAGTGAAAGCTAATTTAGCTTTGTAACTTGAGTTCATTGTCAAAAAAACAATGCCTCGCTTTAAAGTATTATTAATACATTAGTTTGCTTTACAAGCAAGGCTAATTATAAAATGTGATTTGGTTCTAAAAGTACAGGATCTCACTTTGTGAGAGGAATGCTTGAAATATTTAATTTTGGAGGCTAAAGCTTTGTATGTTGGTTATTGTATTTGGCTACTGGTTTAAATTAATACAAGAAGTGAATTTTCACTGGGTTTTTCACCCAAAAGGGTCTTCCTAAGGTAAACACTTTGCCAATAATCTTGGTATGTTTTTAGTTTATTTCATATCTACTAATTTTTGCATCTTTGGTTTAGCTTATTGCTTGCATGGTTGCCTAAAACCCAACATATGGTATCAAGGCCAAGGCTTCAAATTTGACAGATTTTACTTGCATTACTTTAAACATTTTTTGAGTCACAAATATGTTCTTAATAGAATCTCTAATATGGTAGCTAGTAGCGCAAGAGTTGAGATCGATAGGTTTAATGCAAAAACTTTGAGTTGTGGAAACTCAAGATGGAGGATCTTTTGATAGAGAGGGATCAATGGATTACCATGACCCAAGAGGCTCCTAGAAATTTGATATAGGAAGAGTGGGAAAAGGTTGATAGGAAGGAAAAAGTATTATCAAGGTGTGTGTTTCTCACTCTTTGTATAAGCTACGAACAATAAGGAACTATCGGGTTGATGAAAAACTACAAAGGAGTTGTGGGATAAGCTAGGAACATTGTATTAGACCAAATATTTGGTGAACAAGATTTTTCTAAGGAATAAGTTGTATTCTTTGTGGATGAATGGTGGTGACTTGGTTGCAAAGCACCTAAATAATTTTCGTTTTTTCACAAGCCATTTATTGTCCATTGATGTGAAGATGGATGATGAGAAGAGGTGTATTACCCTACTCTATTATTTGCCAAACTCTTTAGAAAATTTGGTGATAGCTATTACCAATACCACTAATAAACTTAAGTTTGAGGAAATAATGTCCACTTTGTTTTTTGAAAAGATGAGGAGAAGGTCTAACAATGACTATCACTTAAAGGAATATTTTGCAATTTGTGAGAGTGAGAGAAGAAGAGAGAGGCTAGAAGAAAAGATAAGGGATCAAAGGTCCAAGTCTAAAAATAGATCCAAGACTCTAGATTGAAGTCAAAAAAAGTGTTGGAATTGTGGTAAAACAAAGCACTTTAAGAAGGATTGTAGGAAAATAAGGACAAAAGGGCCCAAAATAATGTCTATTATGAAGATGGAGGAGGATGCACAAATGACGGTGATGTTTACCTTGCAATGTTGAGCACACAAGCATGTAATGATGTATGAATTATTGATTTAGTGTGTTGTTCCACATGTTTCCTCACAGGAATGGTCCTCAAAATATGATATTCATGATGGCGGTTAAGTGTTTCTAGGAGATTATTTAACCTATAGAATTATGGGGAGAGGAATATTGAAATTGAAGTTTAGAGGTGGGAGGACCAAGAATCTCCCTAGTGTTTTGCACTTACCAAGCCTTATTAGAAATATGGTTTCTATGAGCAAGATAAATGATGTTGGTGTACATATCTCATTTAGTAAATATGGGTACAAAATGGCATGTGGAGATTTTGTTTCGGAAAGAAGAGTGTGCACCATAACTATATTTAAAATTTATACAAGCATGACACTAAGTGTAAGCAATAACTTTGTTGTTTCATTGGATATATGTCTCTGCAATGAGTGTTCTAATATTGGATCAACAAAAAATTTGCAAGAAACTCTCATTGTAGCAAGAACTCGAAGAAGAATAACTTTCTCGAGATGGGATACGACTTTTCCTCGATACATCTGTTCATAGACATATTGATGAGATGTCACCTTGGAGACATCTTGAGGAGACGTCACCTTGGAGGCATCTTGATGAGACGCAACCTTAGACGCATCTTGATGAGATATCTCCTCATAGTCATCTTGGAAAATTTGGGGGTAGATGGGGCCAAAGATGATGCCTTGAGACAACTTACAAAATTTGGAAGGCACGCTACTCTTGAGATGTCACCCAGAGGCATCTCATGGTATCTTTGAAGTAGTTAGTTGATATTTCACCCCATAGACATCTCATGGAGTATGGGGGAAGAAATTAGTTGAGATATCACCCTAGAGACACCTCATATAGTTTGGGGGGAAGAAATGAGTTGAGGTGTCATCCCATATACATCTCATGGAGTATGGGGGAAGTATTCGGTTGAGATGTAACCTCAAAGACATCTCATAGGGTCTAGAAGAAGATAATTAATATGTCTCCTCGATACATATCATAAAGTCCAGGGGGACAAGAAGATAATATACCTATATGCACCCCATTTTGCAAAGTGCCAGATTAAAAATACCCAATGATGATGACAAGGATCTCTGAAAACATGACAAGGTGTTTCGAAGTGCTCAAGACCACCTCCCAACCTCTTTTAGACTCCTTTACATCTCTCTCCGACCCTTCCAAACTCTCCCAAAATATTTTTCCTTCTCACTTCCCTCTTTTTAAATCCTTTTAAATTTATAACATGGTACTATTGTGGAAGTTATGCAACCATTGTTGAGGTTCCATCCCTTACCACAAAAGTTATGTTTTCACCTCTGGTGGTTCCATCTCGGGGACCAGTCATTCCATCTATCATCATGATAGTTGTGTAACTGTCACTTATAGGAACCAATGGTTTTGTGTCCAATTCATCTAACACTTTCCATTCATGATTTTTAATATTTTTTTACCATGCATGTGTTTCATCTCATTTTTAACACCCAGTTCACTACTCCTACCCCCTATTACTTGAGTTTACCATCTAAGGATTTAATATAAGCCATAGATTTGATTTTTTATTTTGAGTTGAGATTGAGATCACTTGGAAGATTTCTACTAAGGAAAATTAAATTCTCATTTGTTTCCCCCTCTCAAATGTTGAAGCTTTCTTTTCCAGAGAACATTGTTGCTAACATTTTTATTCTAGAAAGAGACCAAGCAGAAAGATATTACTTCCAAAGTAGTAAGCACCCCAAGGACGTTGTATTGTTGTTACCACTCAAAAAGAGAACACAAGGGTTTCTAGACTAGCCTTCGCCCCCTTGAACTAACCACGGATCTATTGTCAAGCTCTTCCAAAGTGCACCAAGCTTTCAATCTCTTCCTATTGAATAAACGTCCATCACATCGGTCTTTATGAGTATCAATTAGAGTAGTCCACTAAGGGTATAAGAAGACAAGATCCAAGATCGAATCCATTCTATTTGTAGAAATAGGTTAGGTTAGGATTACATTAAGTTTATTTACTTACATAGATTAAATTTTATTTTATTTCCCTAGAATTAATAAGAAAATCTAATAAAAGTAAAGAATTGTGTTAGATCATATTTATTTGATTGAATTTGTGCTTTGTAGTTTGAAATTTGAACAAACATTCATGCTCTAGGATTCTCCCATCTATGGGGATTAGACCCTACATTTAGAATAGATTTATAATCTTTCACACTTAAAATTTAGGTTATTCTAGTTTCGGAGATTTCTCCTATAAAACAAAAAAACCAAAAATATAGTTTCAATTGATATATCTATTAGTGAATTTTTTCTTATAGATTATATATATTCAACTTTAGGATAGATAGAGCATAGCTTAGGTTTTAGATCTTATTCCACACAACATTAATCTTTAAAAATCAGCACTTAGTTTAGAATATTGCACTCAAACAACATGCAAATTTAATGTATGAAAACATTGGTTAACCATAATAATTATTGTTGTCACTTCTTAATTTTTAACATATTTTAACTTAGTGAAACATAGTTTAGCTTTTATTGTAGTTTCACTTTTTTAGCATGTTTCTTTCCATCTTATAGATTCAAAAAAATACCATAAATATAGTTGTTAATGTTTTTCACAACTAGAGTAGTGAAAGAGAAACTTTGATTGTTAGATTTACTTTGCATGCACTATGAAATCAAGATTTTAAAACTTATTTTTCAAGTAATCATTTCAATCCATTTTATTGCATTTAATTGTGTTGAAATAACTCATACAAAAACCATCCAATAAAAATGCAAACAATAAATGCAAAACTTGAGTTAAACACAACTAAACACATGGATTTCAAACCCAAACAAGCCCATAAATATTCATCAACAATCTTGCAACAACCACAACACATAGAGTTACATTATTTTAGGTGCAATAAGCTGCCAAGGATGCTCACTGATTTGCATGACAACAAGCTATACTTTTGACAAAACATTACTAAACACATCTCTATGGTTCTAGTTATAGCCCGATATCGTCCAAAATAGCCTTCAATATAGGATTTCATTGTTCTTCACTCCATATCATATCAAGTATTATGCAATGATTATCTCTTATCTAGCATGGATAATTCTCGGATAGCCAAATATTCTTGGGAAGATTTGGACATTTCCCTCATGTTCTCGCTCTACTTGAGAAATAAAAAAATGAGGAGGACATCTTGTTTGAACTTAGGTGAGATATATTTTTTCATCACTATCTCCAACACAAATCATCCCCTAACTCATTTTTTAATGGCGAATCCTCAAAAACAACAATCACATCCTCCATCTCATTAGATAGTTACTCCCATTAGAGATTTGAATATTCTTATCTTGTATAACATCCCCCATCACATCGTTCCACATGACCTTTGTAGATCAAGGCATACCATCATCAAATAATTGCATCATCCGAGTTTCACAACCCAATATCCTTCTTTTCACAAACAAAGACATATATTTGGAACTTCTCACCACAATCATTATTGATAGTACTATCCACCACAAATAAGTTTGTAGAAGCTTTAATGCTCTTGAAAAGAAGGTATTTTCTCTCGATGATACAAGGTGATGAAATTCCTTATGTCATGTTCATGCTCCCCCACAATATCTGTGCATGATCTATAATATTTCTTGCAAACATATTATCAACATAGATGTCGACTACCTTGGCCGTAATCATGAGGAGTTAAGTACACATGAGAGGCATTAATTATTTTTGTCGTATACAAATTTGGTGAATCTGATGTGAAGGACTAGTTTCATCTCATTTCCATATATTCCACTTCTTTCATATCACCTTCTCCCTCCCCATTATTCTCGTGGGTATTTTACAAGCCTCAAATATGCCAAGTTAGGAATTCGGAGGGCCTATCTTAGGCCTTAAGGCTTACTATGCTTGCATGCATGCCCAATAGTCACCTTCTTTGTTTGGTTGGGTTGATAATTATTCCCATAATGTATCATTGTCATGTCTCTTCCATTTAAATTCCAAATTTCTACTCCAATGTAAGAATTAAAGATATCAATGAGTCATAGACCTATCAAGGTTCTTCCACGGACCCTTCCGGACCCTTCTAATTTTAACAATACGATGTTTATTGAGGAAGGAGGGAGTTATATGCAAGTCTTAACAAGGCCAAACATTATTATGCAATCTTATCCTTTACCATCTTACTTGTAACCTAATGAAAACATTATAACACTATTTGATCAAAGAACTCGATATACTCAAATCCATAAATGAGTTGTTGCATAGACTACGGGCATATGTCTCCACCCTCTTACAAAACAATGCTACTTCTACTCCACCTAGACTTGGAAGTAAACATACGAGAGGAAAAGTAACTACATAAAAGTTCATCAAACGATATCATCATACCCACCATATCCAAGTGTGAATTTGAGTGTTCAACAAGACCATTAGGATCCATCAAGAAACTTTGTCTCTACATTGGTCGACAAATTCAAGAGCTAGAAAAATATTTACCTTCTTAAAACACAAAGTAACAAGACATGAAACAACACACACTTTGAAAAACCAAAGATGTGTCCAACCAATGCAAAAATTATGATAAAAAACCCCTCATGCTAACTATGTGATGTAGCAAAACACATGAGATCTCCTCATGGGTGTCACCATGTTAGGCATGAGTGGGATTTTTTCATACACTTTCCCACCATATACTCCAGATAACAAAACCACTTCATAATCCATGTTGTTGAATATAACAAGCCATACACAACCTTATAACCAATATGGATTCATATAATAGACCTATGGTTAACCTTTGCAATCATATGTTCAACAACCATAGACTTACGTTCGGTTTGTGTAGCCTTTTTCCCAACCTAACCACAACTTCTCGGTTCCTCTTTCGTGGGTCATGCACTACCCTATTTATATAGACACATGTATTCTAAATCCACTCATCCCGATAGTTTCTTTCCTTCCTTTTATGCACCCAATGTCCTGACCCATACATTTTCTCCAAGTCCCCTTTCTTGGTAACTTTTAAGTTCCACAACCACTACTTGGGAACCACAAGCACTTCCACTATTGATTTTGGTGCATTGGGAACATGTGTTGAATATTTTATAGAACCTATAGACTCTAACATACACATGGCACTTCTCCCTTTTCATCTCCCTAAGTTACCAAAATATAAGGGTGAAAGAGATGATAATGCCCATATAAAGGAATATGCCACTACAATTCATGAGGGCACTTTCAACATTCACATTTATTATATGCTCCCTTAGAATATAGGTATGGTGATGGCAGATAATAGATAGAAGCCTACTCTATATAGCTCTATGGTATGGATTGGGCTGAACCAACTCCCATCCCAATCTTATTCGGATTGGCTACCGATTCAATCAAATGCTATGATAGATTATTCGATCGGTGATTCATAATATTTTCCCCAAGACCTTTGAAGTCATAGAACTTGATTTGGTATTATCATTTATCGAAGGTTCCATATAGTCATTCAAGAATATTATAATTGATTTTTTCTAGGGTTTTGATATGAACAACCTTCTAAAAATTGGTATTAGGGAGTTTCTTCATATTAAACAAGAAACCAATTAGTCTACTACACATTTCATCATGAGATGAGGGAAAGTTCTTTACTCCTCTTCCAACGACTCAAATATGGATCAATGGGAGCTATGTGATATTTTCCTTCACAACCTCAACATGGAAACTAGGCAAGATGTGTATAAGCTCCCATATAAGTGTCATGATGAATATTTAGAGATAATGTCAAGGATTGAATAAACAATAATCAAATAGTGGTCATAGGATCTACGGTTTAAATGGAAGAGCGGGTTTTCCTAACCATAACATTAGGGGATACAAAAATAATAACAACAATAATGCAAAATCTTCTCAAAATACCCATGATTTGAAAGTACTCAATTAAAATCACAATGCCACCATAGATGGAATTACAAATGAATTGAAAAATCCTAATTTATCCATCAACATGATTAATTAACCCAAAACAACAATAACAACCAAAATAGTAATATCTACATCAATAACAATCAACCTCCAAAGTAAATATGGTCAAATTTAACTAGGATTCAAATACTAATATAAAATATAACCTCAATCAAAACCAACCACGATCATAAATTTAGAACAAGAACCGATAGGGATTATATCAATACAACAACTTTGGTCTCAATCACGGATATCCCAATAACTTCATAAAATTCCAATAAGTTGTAGATTATCATAACCATTATCTATATAGCTATGATCCTAACCTATTATATATAATTCATAGCATTAATGGTCATGATACCACTACCTAAATGTAATATAACAATCTCATCCAACGTCTCCATGGAAACCAATAAAAATAGTTTACCGAATAATTTCTATGGGTAAAAACCTAAATGGTCATCCAATGGCTAATTTAGGTCCCATTGCACCCCAAAACACCCACTTAGGAATTTATCAATCATTTCCCCAACCATCATAAAATTTATCTTCAAAAAAATGTGCAACCAAACAAAATGCAATAATAAAAAAGGGAACCACCTCCACAAAAACAACAAATAACCTCAAAGAAATCATGATGTTGAAGCCTCCACTTCTAGTTCATAGTTAACCCTAATGTTTCCCGTGTCTATGTGTATAGGATAAACATGAATGATTGGCATAGTTGAACTAAAAATTGGTAAAGAGTCTAATTTAAATTCCGAATGAGAGAACATCAAGTCTCTAATTCTCCTTTGCACGGTCCTTTAGAAGTGAAAAATAATGGAATCCCGAAACAACTAGGGAGTTATGATATAATCTCCGACCTTCCTAATGCATTCTCACATATTTAATTTCTTGACCTCCTGAAAAAGTATCCATCCCATCAACTTGTGCTATTAGATGTCATGGGACTTGTACATTTAGATTATATCACACCCCACCTGAGGAACAACTTAATCATACCGACATGGGTATGTTTCCTATAGGTGTCATGAGAGATGTGGGTTTTTCTAAATACCTATAGATATGTAAATTTATAGAATAGGATACCTCGTTCTACATTTGCAAATTTTTAATATGACAATTTATTAAAACAATTTATAGTAGATGATGAGGTAGTGGTCAATGTTGTTCCCTTATCCCTTTGTAAAAACTTAGATATGACGAAACCAACTTCTCATCAAATTGAAACACTCTCTATGGGTATGATAGTATAATATCCACATCAATTGATACTATTATTCTCCCCATAACTCTTGGTCCCAAAACAATCCTCATTGAATTTTCTGTCATAGATTGGGAAACTAATTATAACATGATCTTAGTATGACCTTTGATTCATCGAGTGAAGGGCATTCCTTCAACAATATTTATAGAAATACACATTTTTCACTTGGGAAATGTTTTCATCATTAAAGGATCCCCAAACCCATTTGATACAGTTCAAGCTAGTATTAGAAAGTTGTCCGGAACTCATGTTCATCATGAGATGCCTAAAAATGACTTATGAATCCTCGCATCCTTAGAAAAGGGAAAAAATGAAATTACAAAGGATGATGTTGAATCTAAACCTACTCTAATAGCCCTTGATCCTCCCCCATGTAATACAATCACAAAATGGATCCTATAATAGGAAAGGAAATTTCCTCATCATATGACAAAACCTAAACCAAAAACTAAAATTGTATCCTAGGAGAATATCATGTAGATTATTGACATTATAGAAAAGGATTCACCTCTCATACTTCCATTTTACCCAAAGGGGCCTTCCATTTACCATTTTTCACCTACCTTAAAATAATAATGACTAATTTTCTATGGACATTATAGAAGATGTGAACATGGTTGAAATTAGTGATAATCAACCCCCTTCAACCATTTTATCTTACGATATCCTCCCAAAGGAAACTTATGGACCAAGTAATATGTTGAAGAAAAATGTGTCATAAGGGCAGGGGTAGGTGTGGTCTTGATTTAACCTAGATGGAGGATCTTACACTTTGAGTTCCTATTATATTTTTAATGCACCAATAATATAGACAAGTATGAAGCCTTGTTAATTGGACTTATTTTAGCTTGTAGACTCAAAATTTAAAGACTGCAAATCCTTAGTGATTCACAACATTTGCTAATCAAGTAGAAAAAGTATACCAAAAAAATCCAAAAGCTTACATCCATATAATAATTTCACCCAAAGGTTAGTTTATGATTTTGATTTGATATCTATTGATTCCACTCTTAGAATTCAAAACTAGCTAGTTGATATTACCACTACCTTTGCATGGTATTCTCCTATTCATACTCTTCCTAAGGTTGACTTTGTTTTATCATTGAGAGGTGGTCCTATGATCAAGAATGGTTTTTATACATCTCAAAATCAACACATGATCTTAAGTGCACGTGACCTCCCGAGGTCATGTCAGGACAACCACAATGGAATGGATAGATGGCTATGTGATGGATAAATAAGGAAAATTGGCAAAATATGAAAAAGTGGACAAAAAAATTATCAAGGAAATCTAATGTCCTCAACGAGAACTATGGGGATCTTCTCGTTAAGGGAAATGAAGGCCTTTATAACTTAAGAGGGCATAATGGAACGGTTGAGGAGAATGGAAACGTAAAGAAGTCTATCAATATTAGTGTCACCAAATATTCTCTGAACCGGTTGCGGAATGCGTCGGAATTGTCATGTGTTTTCCTCGTATAAGTATCTAGAAAAGGTCATGGAGGTGTGGAAGGAAACACATGAATAGGAAAAATGGGTGGATTATGGAAACTAGTTTCATCTAAGTTGGTTTTTCTAGAATTCGTAAGTACTGTCTACTTCAATGTTCAAAACTACAAACCGTGATATGATGACAGTGGGAGCGGTGTGGTCCTGGAAAACCAAGGTCCTGAGGCTCGTGTCAATTTCTGTAAATAACTCAACCGTGTTTGGCTGTGGGACTCAGGGTTCAAACACGAAATTAGTTGGTTGTTGAGGACTTTGAATGGTCATGTGGAATGTGTAAAAAACTAAAGCAAAGAAACAAATAATCTTGCAAAGAAAACCATAAGAGAGAAAGGTTGATCCTAAGCAAACTAGGAATACGGAGATGTGTTAATTCCTTTCTAATTAGCTCTATGTTACGAATTTGAAAAATGGAAACAAATAAATTAAAATTAAAACGATTCAATTACTTTCCTCAAAATTAATTAAATCTATGTGTTGCTAGCAGCTAATTAATAAATGAAAGCTAACTAATTGAACAAGCAAAACAAGGCTAATCTACTATTTTTGTGATTTTCAATGATTTAAATGAAAGAAATAAACAAATAAGGAAACTAACTACTTTAATCTATGTTTTTTTAATTTTTGGTCCTTTCTGGAAAATAAAAGAAATACACACAGATAAACTAATTTCTTCTAAATTAATTGAAATTGCTTCTACACTAAAACCAAACAAGTAAATAACTTGCACGTGGTTATTTCCCTATGCAAAGTGGATCTAACCTACCCTAAATAAAACAAATATTTTTTCTAGTTGTGATTGTGGATACAAAAGATTCTTCTGGCACTTCCTCAAAGTCATGGGAAGAAAGCTTCTCCGTTCCCCTCAAACTTCTCTTGTAATACATAAGCTTTTTGAATACTATGAACTTCTCCAAACAATAAAATAAAGAATAAATATTAACACAATAATATAGCGAAGCTTTCTTCCAATCATTCTCAAGAAAATCCACATGGATAAGATGAGGGGAAATCCTCAATGAAAGCTTTACAAATGCAAACCACTCAGAACAACTATTGTAATTGTATCCTTCTAAAGAAATGTAACTAACTGATTTGAAGCTTTTAATCTATGGTAAATAAATGAAGAAACTTGCAGGAATTAAAAGACACGCCCAACCTAGAAGTGTTGTATAGAGACAAATGCATTGGTAGAAGTGTTTCTTGTTGTCCCCGATTCTTTCAAATGTATGTTCAACGTATCCGTACAGAGACAAATCCATTGGTAGAAGTGTTTCTTGTTGTCCCCTCAACTTCTTTCCAATGTATGTTCAAAATATCCAGGGAATTGTTATGGTTCATGTGGAAGCAATGATGAAGAAGACATTGGAGCTGGAATGGATTACAAGCAATTTTGTGGCAATGTAGACAAGAGAATAATAAGGCAAGAGAACTCAGCTTGCTTATGTACAAGGAAATTTTTAGTGGAGAATTTTCGTAAGCTCAAGAAAATCGAGGATTATGGAAATTCAAATTGGTGAATATTCTGTGATTCGCAGCCGACTTATTCGCTGAAAAAAAATTGAACGACATGTCCCTTATATTATTTGTTTCACCTAGATTTTACACATACATAAGAGATTATGTATGTAATTCGCCACCATTTTGAATCATATTATGCACATATTCACTGAAGTAAACATAACCAAACCCTCAGCCATCCAACACTGAAATTTGAGCCATCCAACCCTTAGCCGTCCAACCCTAAGTCATGACAATCCTCACCATCCAACCCTAAGCTATCTAACCCTCAATTGTCCAATCCTCGATCTGTTTAACCATGGGTTGTCTAACCCCGAGTCATCCAATACTTGAGCCGCCCAACCCGAGCCATCCAACCCAGAGTCATCCAACCTAGAGCCGTCCAACCCTGAGCCATGCAACCCAGAGCCATCCAACCCTGAACCGTCCAACCACGAGCCATACAACCCCGAGTTGTCCAACCCCGAGCCTTTAACCCCGAGCCATCTAACCTTGAGCCATCCAACCTTAAGCCATCCAACCCTAAGACATCCAACCCCTTAGCCGTCATGCATCCAACTCGATCGTCAACCCTAAGCCGTCTAACCCCTAAACCATCCAACCCTCGGTCGTCCAACCCCTTAAGTCGTCCAACAACTTAGTTGTCCAACCTCTCGATCGCGAGTTGTCAAACCCCTCAATCGTCCAACCCTTTTTTTTCCAACCCTTTTAACTATCCAAACAATATCATCTAACCATAAACCATTCAATAGTATAGCCTTTGAACATAAGAGTCATCCCTAAGCGATATGTATACTAGAAATCAAAGTTACAAATTCAAATTATTCAAAAAAGGGTACAAATAATTTGCTTGACTATTTTGGATAATCACAAAAAAATAAAGGGGATTTTTTTCATCATCTGAAAATAGCGGTATGTGGCATGTGCTATTTACTAGTTATTTAATCTTATAGCATTTAATAATTATGTTTATCATCATTTTTCTTAGAACTCGTTATAGTTTGTAATGTGTAAAAATTTAACTATAGATAAAATTAATACTATATTGCAGATGTAACAATTTTATAGAATTATATGCAGAAGTTTCAGAAATTCCTTCACAAAATAATCAATTTAAAGATATCGATGATCCATTATATGTTAAGGAAAACATTCCATCCCTTGATGACATAGAAGTACAAGAAAATTCATCAAATTCTTATGATACACCAATAGAGGAGGCTTCTAATCCAAGGTCTATTTCAAGAAAAAGGAGACATGAGAATCAAAATATTCCTGCTAATAACCCAGATGCAGAAGTTGAACCCCAAGAAAAATAAATAAAAAATGTCAGAAGAAAGAGGACAAACTAGACAATTGGAAGGAAATTCCAATTCGAATGGGCTGCAAAATATCATTTATTAAACTTGTGTACACTGAAAATTGTAATGATGTTCTAACACAATGTCGATGAAAAATATGTGGTTGGAAACAAGGGAAGGATCACACGATGTAGCTCAAACTGGACACAATTGAAAAGCATTGTGGGAAAATATACATTTCCTAAAAGCAAAAGGATGACAACATTGATCAGGGGATCATTTTTGAAAGTTCCCTAAACATCCCTAAATAGTGTCGATGCAGAATATCATCTTGAGAGCTTTCTAACGACTATGAGAACGTGGCAAATGGACATCGAGAGCTCTAGATATGTTCGGTCAAAGTTCGAGATAAGGCAGAAAGTCAACTTTGGTCAATTGGTCAATATTGGACCAATGGCACTGCAACACGTGGCAAAAAGGAAAAAGGAGTCATTTTTTAGTTGTCGGTCTCTGGTCTTTGACGGTCATAAAAGATTGCTCGCTGGCTGCCATGTGGACTATGGTATTATCGCCGATGTGGTGGGTCCACAAGCCACCACGAATCAAATATGATCGATTTGCCTATCGAGAGATGAAAAGTGGAATATATGCTATTGACCAAGTTAATTATTTCCATAACACATTACATGGGTCGAAATTATATTTACTTGGTAAGTCCACTTTCCAAATGCCATGCATTATTCCCAAATGCAACATACCACGCATTATGCCACAAACTAAACATATTAATGTTTATACATTAGTATTAAACCAACCACTTAACCGCCATTTTGCCAAGGACCACGTGGAAGGGCGAAGTGAAGCGGTGTTGGAGGGGGCGGTTATGCTCACGTGGTCTTTTGACCACTTCATTTGTGTGGGGGAAAGGCTTATTAAAGCCTTAAACAATTTCCATCCCACCAAATATGGGATTTAACCCACTTCATTAAATCCGCCACTATGGGATTTTTATCCCATTAAAAATGCAAACCACCCTATATGGGTATGTAATCCCATTAATTTTGCTACGGGTGAGGCTAAGGTTTAAATATAGCCTAAAGATTATATGTAATTGCATTTTTTAAGGGCCCTATTTTTTGTATAAATAGGGAACCCATTCTATTGTAATGGACACACACCCCAAGCTTATTATTTGTTAAGCTTATTGTGGGGACACACCGGCGCATCATGAGAGCTCATTGCTAGAGCGTTAAAGGTGGACACATTAGTCCAAGAAGCTTATTATTTTTTAAGCTTATTTGTGAGATGTGTCAACAAATATTGTTTATTGGCCTATTATTTTAGGCAATAGTAGACGAAATATTTGTGATTGGGAGTAAATTATAAACTACCCAATAGGCCCATTGAGCCACACCAATTACTTGTAAATCCTGGATTGTCAACCGGAGTGCTAGCATCGCATTGATAGCGTCGGGAAGGCCAATCGAAGCCGAAGGAGATTGTGCATTAGGAAAGTGAAGAACAATTCGACTGATCATTGGAAGTTTTTGAAGAACTGGTGTACTGATAGGCAAGTAAAATTCCATTAGGTTTTCTTGTGAAAGTACTATTGTAACTTACAAATTTTGACTAAATGGAGCGGTTCGACCACGAACCCGGAGGCGTAGGCAATTGCGAACTCCGTAATCAATCTGTGTAATGTAATTGTCATTTTGTCTTGCATTATTTTAAATTGATTACTTAAAAGGAGTAAATTAGCAAGCAAAAATTAAAGCCTATAAGGGTCCGATATCGTAGTAATAATCGATTATTTTCGGATCAAGCATAGTCGTAACACATAAATGGAAAGATGCACAAAAAGATTGTCTACATGTCAAATATGTGGAAGAATATGAAAAGGAACAAAAACATATGAAATATGTAAATGAAAAAGGTGGGACCATAGTAGCAAGATTGAATAAAGCTATGGAGGAAAAAATGCATGCATAGAGTATTCAATTTGCTACCATATTCCATATAATGAAAAGGGGAAGACTGATGTTAGATTTTAGAGAAAATAAAGTTTTGTATCGGAAAGTTATTGGTCTACAGAATGTTCTCAATCTCATTGGTCGATACCAATGATTGGAAAATTACAAAATGTCTATCTCTCGGTAGAAAAGGAGTATCTGAAACTATGTGTTCAAAAGGCAAAGCATATTTCCCTTTCAATAGATGAGGTTAATACAATGGATAATACTTCATAGATTTGTATTCATGTTTACACATTTTCTAATGAAATAAGAATTCCACACCTCTTAGCAATTCATAAAATTACTAAGAATTACAATTCCAAAAATATTTATAAATTGGTGGTGTCAAATCTGAAGGATATTGCCGGAATGGATGAATTTTCCATTGCAACAAAATTATTTTGTGTCGAAACGAATGGTGCAAATGTAGTAATGCAGAGGAGCCATAAATGGTCTCGTGTTAGACTTCAAACAACTATTTCTCCGTATATGGTTTTCGTCCATTGTATGGCTCACAGAATGAATCTTACTTACAAAATTGTGAGCACATTTGAAAATTTAGCTAAAGTGGAGGAATTGATATATGATTTGCATGCTTATTATTCTAGCAATCTAAGAGAGATTTTAGAATTTCAGAAATTTTCTATTGGTGACTGACAGAGGAAAAAAACTTCTCAAAGATGTAGATACTAGATGGATATCTATATAAGGACCTGCACTGTAGAATATATTTGATGAATATCCTTCATTGACAGGATTTATGTATAAATACCATAGGGATGTAGATAAAGCTAAAGATCTATTGTGTTGTCTAATAGACATAGAAACTTTAATCACACTTTGTGGTATTTCATGTTGAGGGAGAAATATAATGAAGCACACAAGATCGTTCTTTCTACATTATGAGACATCATAAGACTCGAGAAGACATATTTCTTTGGAGTCTAGAAAGTTCATATATTTTTGATGGGAGTTTCAGTGGTCTTGCTTTTGAAAATTGGAATGAATTGATAGATTTGAAAAAATCCAGTGCTTCTTAAATACAATATACATGATCATCTATGTATAACAACACATGGAAAATACATTCCACTTCATATGTTCCAAAAAAAGAGTTGATATGGCTAACTAAAATAGAAGAAGTAAGAGTGACACAAAATTTATACAATTCAATATTGATAGAAACTAGGAATAAGTTGAGAAAGATCTCGAATCGTTAGCTAAAGAGATCTGGGAAGATTAAAAAATGATAAGATACTTGAAGCAATGGGAGTTGTAAATTTGTAGTTTCAGAATTTTCAAGCGGAAAACCTTATACATCTATCGGTCCTTTATTTTTCAAAAACATGGGTGATCTAATTGACCATTTCTTGAAGAATGAAGAGATAAACAAAGTTTCTATGGAAGGTATTTTACAAAGAAAAATACTTAGTTCCAAATCGATGGATTTTTCTAATACTATGATATACGATAAGTTCAACTTCTACAAAATCCACATGATTATGGTGTCATGAAAAGGATTTGGAAGGATATTTTTCCAGTAGTATTCTAAGTGAATATTTGAGTGAGTATATTAAGTTGTATGAGCTTTGTCAAACAATGATTTTGGGTTCTATGGAAGATGAGAGGGTTTTCAGTGCACTATCCTTTTTAAAGTCAAAAGTTTGAAATAGATTGGATAGGAATCTAGAAAGTTGTCTTAGATTGTATGTATCACGTTACTCAGTGGAGTCTTTTCCTTATGATAGAGCACTCAATTATGGAATTCACTACTAGAAAGAAGAGGAGTTAGTAATATTTTGCTTGACCCAGGGGATCGAGACACATCCACAGATCATGCTACAGTTGATTTCCAAGACACAAATGAAAGTTTTGCTCCATGACTATTTAAATTCACATAGATTTCATTTCTTCTATACATTATTGAGACTATTTACAATAATTTGATGTAATAATTATTGATGTATTTCATACAGAGATTACAAATTTCAATAAATGCAATATTATATTTGTCTTTATTTGATATTGGAATAATGTCACTATCATTTTCAATTATCCCATTTGTTTTTATATTTGGTTTTCAAATTTGATGTAAATAATGGCACATTTGTCTTTTATATGTGTTAATTGATTTATTTTACATCTGTAAGAAATCAAAAATGTAAATATTTTAAACAAACAAAATTAGGTGAATTTAAGCAACATCTATGTAAAACAGAGAAACAAAAGCATCATTTGTATTATAATAACATATACATTAACAGATAATTATAATTCCAATTTCCAAAGTACTCTTGAAATAGTTCTCTCATTTGGCGGATTACTTTATGAAGAAAAGTACAAATTTATAAAGCATTTTCGGCCAATACAAATCCAAAAAAGTGGTTGTTATAACATATCAAAGCTTCCGGACAAGTTCTGTCATATAAGGACACATTACGAGGTCATCCTCTTTTTATGCCTATGATTCTGAATCATAGTTTTCCTTACGTCTGCCACAAGGAATAAAACCTAAAAAAGGGCTGGCCAGTATCTTTTAATTCCTACGCTAGTGTCATAATTATGACAACACACCTGTCACATGGTGAACTTTACTATTATAACTAATTTTATGTTGCAGGAGAAGCTTGATATTTTTCTTGCGTAAGAGGTGGAGGAATCTGCTTGCATGTCTATATGAGCTATCTACTATAACTCCTGATGCCTGCAGATCTCGTGTTGCGGTATTGATATTTTCAAGAATATTCAACTCCTCCCTCACTACATCTCCTTTGAGAGAAAAAAGTGTTGTATATGCGTTTGCCTTTTCCTTTAGAAAGACTTCTGGATCCATCTTATGCTCCTTTATTATCCTTATTAATGTATTATTTTGTTTATTTATTACTATGAGTTTTTCCTTCAACTGTACAAATGAATTAGGATTTTTGCGGCATTATTCAAATGTGCTTCAAATATAGCTATTTTTTCTTTAATTTTTCATATTTTTATAGCAAAACAGAAATATTAAATTTTTAGTTTATTAGATAAAATGAAATAATATATTGCAGTGCTTATAATATTAGGATTTTGCATGTAAAACTAAAATCCCACTCACCACATATTTTTCTTTTTCTACATTTTCTATTAAAACATTTGTCTTTTCTTTAGCCCATTTTTTTAGTAAGCATGTGCTTTAACATTCAGATTCTCCAACCTGTTTAGCATTATGTCTATAATTTTGTCATTGTAATCATTACTATATGAAATTGTCGTGAGCTTGGTCTTTAGCAAAATTTACCTTGTTGGTTAGCTCTCTACGGTAGTGAACAATGAATGCCTTTGAGCGTGATTATGGTATCGTGTATTTATTTCTTTTATCAAAATTTTAGCTCTCCTCTCCCAAGACCACACCAAATCCACATCAGACATTAAAATTTCTTGAATTGTTTCCCCCATACTATCTAATATCAGATTTTCTAATATAAAATGTGTCTTTTCATCATCTGTTTGTGGAGCATTTCTTGGAGGAGGAGGAGAGTCATTGTCCCTATATTACATGCACATTTTTTTTTTTGGTTGAGGTGGAGTAGATTGAATCATATCATGGGTGTCAAAATAGTTACCCTTGTCTACATCGCCACTATTAAAGCCCAAATACTCCTTATCAAGGGTGATGTTGTTGAAAAGCTATGTGGTTGTTACACTTAAAACACCACCTAGTGAGAGTCCAGGAAATTTTGTGGTTGCAGGATGAACTATTCCTGCTGACTTCTGCAGGAAACCTTATATTCTTTCTGAAGATATTCTTTTTGTTTGGATTGTACGTGTTGGTGGTATTGGTGGCCTCCTTGCAAGTGGAATGTGCTCAGAAGCCATATTACCTGCAAGAAGCAAACAACAAATTGTTATAAAATTATCATTATACGGTTGGGCCTTGTAAATGCTAAAAATTGTAACGAAACAAAACATGCTAAATATTATACATTACAATTTACATTGCATAGATGGAGACACAATCGTGACATTTCGATCTTCACACTCGGAACAAGTTTGATCTTCATCATCAAACTCAGTAGTTTCTAAATACAATAAATGTATAGAATAAGAACAGTAGAAATATTAAAATGCGAGTACTACATACATAATCTATATTAGTTGTTTGAATTAGTTAATTATATAAAAAGATAACTTCATACATGTAGTTAAATGTGATGGTAAACGTGATGTGCATATGACCCCTAGGTCACTTTTGACGAGGAGGTCTTACTAGTGTTGATTCTGCTTTGAATTCATGTCGAGAATCAACGAGAGACCTCTGGAGGACTTTACTTCTAGAAATTACCTCCTTATGAGATGTTGCAGCTATAATTTTTCTCTACAAAATAAAATCTTACAATTATTATTTTATTCAAAAATATTGAATTTGAAATCATTATAACAAGTAAACAGTAAAAGTAACTATTACCTGTTGTTCTTCGAGACTAAGACCAATCATTTGATCATTGATTGCAGTTGGAATTTTATCTTTTGGAATTTCATAGAACGCTTCATAATAGAAAGAAAGAATATAATTGCAACAAGAGAATACAATCTTGGATTTATCAGATTGATTGGCTTTGTGGGCATGGGAGACATCTATTTTTATTCTGTTGGA
This sequence comes from Taxus wallichiana var. yunnanensis, assembly GCA_018340775.1. Lineage (NCBI taxonomy): Eukaryota > Viridiplantae > Streptophyta > Pinopsida > Cupressales > Taxaceae > Taxus > Taxus wallichiana. The sequence continues at coordinate 316,474,182 of CM031241.1, read as the reverse complement.
CAAATAACTGCACCAATCGAATTGTTGACTGCTAGTGTCGCAATAAATATTGAACTACCCAATACAAAATGTCCAGATATGCCCTGTAATACAATCCTGGCATGAAAAAGTGGCGCAACCGCAATAAATAATTTCTTTGTAATACCTCATAGAAAAAGGCCTCTTGATGAGCGATTAAGAGAAGATCACTGATAATAGACAAGAAATGTTATAGCCTTGGGTGGTCGAGTAATGTTAAGAAAAAAACATTTGAAAATAATAAACTTACCATCAACCTGTACATTATAATGAGACTCCAAAAATGTTTTGTCTCTGTCTGTAAGGACAACCTTTGTAGTAATGGTTGGCTTATTTTCGAATGGTAAATTTGTTAGTGATGTACGTCCTTAGGTTCAATTGTTAAAGAAATTTGATGACATATCGGATGCATGAGGAGAGCAAAATTTTTTCCATCACTCTCTTTGTAAGAGGTGAGAAGGTAATAAAGGACTAAAGTATCAGTATCGAATTGAGGCATGTCCACAAGCTCGGTAAATTCTGATTTTTCGAGCCAATCCTTTTGTGTGTTTTTTGCTCTTAGTAGAGCTACAATCTGTGGGCACATGAGGTTTTTGTATTGAAAATTAGCTGTAGGAATAGATGTGGTGCTTTCCATTACTGAAATTTGGGAGAAGTTTGAAGATTGGAGAGCTCTCGAGCATTGGAAATTTTCATAGAAAACCGAATAAATGAACCTTGTAGGTGTATTTGTAGAGTCAGTATGGTTCAAAGGACACGTGGTAGAAAACTATTGGCTGGCCGTGGCTACCGCTTCAACTCAAGTTTCAACCCATGTTGGATGGATGATAACTCATTGGTATCGCCACCCAACCCTTAGACAAACCCACCCGACCAACCTTTAGCCGTCCAATCCACCCGCACAACCCTTAACCATCCAACACTATATCATCCAACCATTAGCTGGCCAACGCTTTGCCGTCCATCCCACCCACCCAACCCTTAGCTGTTCATCCCACTCACCCAACCCTTAGTCATCCAACCCCTCACCCATCTAATGCAACCTTCGAGCCCGTCCAACCCTTAGTCATCCAACCCCTCACCCATCCAACCCTTAGCCATCCAACCCCTCACCCATCCAACCCACCCATCCAACCCTTAGTCATCCAACCCCTCACTCATCCAACCCACCCACCCAACACTTAGCCATCCAACCCCTCACCTGTCCATCCCACCTGCCCAATATCTTGGCCATCCAACCCCTCACCCATCCAACCCCACCTACCCAATAGCCATCAAATCCCTCACCCATCCCTCCTACCCACCCAACCCTCGGGTGTCCAACCCCTCACCTGCCTAACCCCTCAATCGCCTAACCCCGACCAACCTACTTGACCAACTTCCCACCCAACCCCTGACCATCCTATCCAACCAACTTTATGAAACCAAGGAAAAATGCTCTCTATGAAAATCACCTTTACCACGAAACATTTTTATAGAAATTTTCCAACTATTCGAAAGTCAATTTTTGAGATTCACCACAAATTCTAAACTAATTTTTTAGAGGGGTCTTCTTAAAATGAACCATGCTTATGTATTTCTTGGCAGGATTATGAGTAGCATAACAAGTGCAAAGTTCAAAACAATAATCTCCAAACAATATTATGGGTAGACGATTAGATCTTATAGAAAAATGGAAGGGAAATGGTCCAAGCCATTTGGTAGCCAAAGGATGCCACATCATTCAAAGAAGGGTAAGTTAAATCTTAATTAAGAATAAGAGGGGAAGAGGAAGTTGGTACACATCTATTAATCCAAATAACAACTCATTTGATCAAGAAACATGCACTCAAAGTGAGTTTAAAGGAGTTGAGATGTGTTGTAACACACCAAAAGACTCTCGAGTAAATGCACAAAGAGCCACCGGTCTACGTAGGTGGCTCTGGCTACGAAACCGTCGGGGTAGTTACACAACTTCCGCTTAGTGCGAGAAGAGGTTTCACAACCACGGGCGGTTGTATGACTTAAAGTCAAAAGCTAAGGAAAAATCTTGCAGAATGATAAAGGAAAGTGAGAAAAACATGGAAATGAACAAGGAAAGCATTCTAGGCTACAAATATACACTTGTAAGTGGGAAATTGGACTTGAACACAATTAGAAAGATATTTATCATCATTGGGGATTTTGAATCATTTTGACAATGTAGCACGTAAAAAATTGGGTGCGTACATATTGCCCCCTCAGAGAAGTGTTTTAGCCATGAAGAGGTGTAAAACATAGAGTCCAAGTATGGCATTCCCAAATGGGAGGGTTAGGAATTACACGACATGCCCATGTGTTGAAGTGATGCTAATCCAAGTTTTCTGTTACCTACAAGAATAAAATGGGAATCAATTACATATATAATATTAAATTGACAAAATACGCTAAAACAAAATGAAAAGAGGACTTATCATGTCTGTGGGGATAAAAATATACTGTTTTGAGTGCTCCATCCTGCTAAACACACACTACTAAAAAAAGAGTTAAAAACATTATATATAACCAAAATCGCTATTGTTAGAAATAATTTTCACTCACCCACTTAGAAATTTTTGAGCAATGGATCACCTTTTATAGTTTTGAGCATGAGAACAAATGAATTGAAGAGTACAACAACGCTTATGTGGTGGTATGAACAACGGGAGGAACAATGGATTACAGAACAAGTGATTTATTTGCATTCCTCTATTTTTAACCTATAATGTGAAAAATGTGAAAAATACAAAAACATAGCTTAGGGGGAGATTTTCAATAATTCTATAGTCAAAATGTTCACAAGAGGGGGACCTAGGTGTATTTGGATTTTATTTTGTCAAAAATGGTCTTTTTGTCTTTTTGGACTTTTTAGGTTGAGGGTATGACACATCCTTTTTGGAGAGGACTGCCACTTTGCATAGGCGGCTACACAATTATTTCTCTATGCGGTGGGGTGGTTGCACAACCACTATGATGATTATGTAACTTCCACTGCATGCAAAGGAGCAATTATGTAATTGTTGAGGTAGAGGCCAAAATTGACTAAGTGTGAATATTTTTAGTTTTTGTGTTGTTTTATGATGTTTTTGATGAGCTTATTATGCATGAGATGTTTCTAAATTTTTATTTTTGGCATTTTAGTAAATATAAGGCCCATATATCATATGGATTAGATATCGAGAATGTGATTGGATTCCTTCGATTTCAGACGGTCTTACTAGCCTAGAGTGAGAGGGATATATTACACTAGGCCGAGATATGGATAATATCCTAGATACAATATACTTTGGCGTTATTTTTAGCTGATCTATTGAGTTATTGGGACATAGGCCAAAATAATTTATGGTTACCAGGAGCCGAGAGAGGAGTGGACCATCACTCTTGAGGATGTCTATAAGATTCGAGGGTTCGTATGTCACAAGTAGGAGGTTAATATTATCTAGTGCTACTTCTACTGATACAATCACGGGTGGGCCACATACATGGGAGATGCATTGGCACTTGATATTAATGTCAATCATGGCATGAGGTTTTTATCGGTGTCATCTGCCCTATTCCTACATTATGTAAATCCATAATTATAATTTTGGCTTCATGCTTGGTTAGGGACAAGGGAGGGGACAAGTTACTTTATTTTTGGGCTCTGGTCATCAAAATCATAGAGTAGCATGGCCATGTTTATGCATGGGGAATTGACATCTTGGGTACCACCTACCATGATCTTTATAAGATTTTTAGACTGGGGGGAAGATTCCTTAGTCATCCTTCAAATTTTATAGGATGGGTGTACTGAGAGGATGATCCTATCATAGGGGTGTTGAGATTGTAGACCCACAGGTTATCGAGAGCCTTGAGATGGATAGTTATGGCCCCGTTAAGGGCATAATCATCCGATTAATAAAATTACCATAGATGAAATGGTTGCATGCACCATATTAGGACATGGCCAAACTATGGGGGAGGATTTTGTTATCGTGGCCACATCTTACACTACTTCATAGTTAGTGGATAGGTTCAAGCAGGGTTGAGGTCCATATAGTTCGAGAGAGTGCCCTAGAATTTTGGGTTACCTTACATTGAAACCCTCCCAACAGTTCCTATTGTCTCTTTGTAGGATTGGAGAGGTTAGATTTGACCTTAAGGGAAAGCTTAAGTGGATCATTTCCATGCACGGGGTCTCAATTCACACCCCGTAGGCTACCCTAGATCCATTTAGGCACGGGGTGATATTATAGCTCAAGGCCACACTCGTGCATAACGGGGAGGAGGAGGAGGAGGATGAGGTATGGATGGAGGATGAGGAGGAGGCTTAGGATGAGGGACATGATTATAGTGATAGGGATAAGGGAGGAGAGGAGGCGATGCATAGTAAAGATCTAGCAGGAGGCTTTTAGAGTAGCGAGGACGAGGCCGAGGTGGAGGAGGATACTTTTCATTCGAGAGGAGCCTCTTTCACATGAGGGAAGGGGTGATGAGTAGTCCGTTATGGGACACTAGGTGGATTTTGAGGATATTACGGTGAGCGGAGTTCTCATGATGGCTTCTCCACCACCGGATGTAGTCATAAAATCATGCACTTTAGACATTATTTATCCTAGTCTCATACTACTATTTAGAAGGTTCTTAAGTGAAGAAAGTAGTAATCAACCCCTATATTTTGGCCATATTTTTTATTTTATTTTGTTATTATTGACCTCTTGCACCTGTATTCCCATTTAGCTTATGTCATCCCGCATCATTTCAACCTTGATTGGGGTGCCTAGATTAATCTTGGGGTGCTCGTGGCACCCCCTGGACCCACCAGGGTGTCTCGTTACTTTTGCACTTTCCCACCACTTTTTGGGCTCTTTCTAGCCATTTGGGATCTTTATCTTTCTTGTATCTGGCCTTTTTAGGGTTAATTAAAAAATTAGACCAAGAGAATCTTATAAATATAAAGTTATGAGACCATAATGAGGGAACTAACATCACTTACTACTATCACTCCATCTAGAGTTGCATCCATCTATTGTAATGGAGATAACTTGCATCCACATAGCTCAATTATCAAGGAACAAGGATAGAATATCTACATCACACTTCATAGGGGGAGCTATTTTATTCTATTCCGTGCACACATTCTATTACATTTTCTACATTTAGCTACTTATCGCTACTTTACAAAGTGAAACTAGCATAAGAGAACCTAGGGAATGACATGCACACACTCACGAGAACTACATTTGGGTGCTGTAATGTAGTGCTGATGCTCAATTAACAAGCCCACATTTGTTGCAGCTAAGGTCATTCCAAACCATTCATTTGCATCTTTATTTTTTAGGCTTTTATAATTCTTTTGGTTTTTATAGGTATTTTCATCATCTTGGATTATTGGCAACATCGACACGGGACAACAAATCGATGCGACACACAACAAAGGAAAATACACACAAAAGATGTGCGTGTGGGAACATGGTGCATTTGGAGGCATAGAAAGATAGGGAAGGAAACACGCGCCAAAATAGTTTGGCTCAAGACTTAGTCATTTTTAAGGATAAGGAATATTTTTGGAGATAGTGTGCGGAGCACACATGGAGATGAAGAATTGCGCTACATGCAATAGTATTTTGGGAACGAGTGACTAATAAGTGTTGTGCATGGTTTAAACTAATAATAGGATTTCTTCTTAGAGTTAACTATAGGACCTCTATTATTAGAACACTTGCATGTATGTATGTTATTGTAAAGGTGCATGGCTATTATCAGCATGCGACCTATTTTGATAAATTCATGGGTGGTGAAGGAAAGTCCCCACTTCTATAAATATGTATTGAACTTCATAGCTTAAGAGAGACTAGATAGGTTAATGATTGTAGAGTTATGTTGCTAGATCTGATGCACACATGACTCATGGAGATACTTTATAGTGTAATAAGATTCTGTGTTTTACAGTGTTTAATGCAATGAATAATATTGGCTGGATAATGGTGTTAAACATAATTGAATATGGTAATTGTATGGTTAATCATATGATTGTTATTGTTTAGTTCATGATTCTCTAAGATCTAGATCTGGTTTATACACTATGAAATTTTTATGTTTAGTTATGGATCTGAATATGTTTTGTCATCATCACATTAACATCCTTCTCAAGCAACTCTAAAGAAGGGATTAGTACCTTTGTGTGCTTTGGGGGAGTGATCAGTTTAGGTTGAGTGATGTGCCAGTGCACCTAGGTTACTCAAAGAAGGTTCTAGGATGCATCATTGGTTCTATTTTCGGGACCTCTTTTTCAGTTGTATTCAAGATGTTTCATGATGAAGATGTATTGGTTGACCCTAGCAAGTATTGAGGAGTGGATAAAATATTTGGAAGAATAATATGCTTAGAGGTTCAGCATTGGATCTGAGTTTGACACATGCACATGGGTGGTGTAGAATTTTATATTTGTTTATATCGAGAGCTTCTTTTTGCTATCTTTTTGGTAGATATTTACGAGTGGCTAGTTTCTTATGCATCTAGAAGGATATAGAGGTATCACACACTTATATGGATGTAGGAAGAATTTTAGGCACTCTATGATGCTGATCTGATTTGGACACATGTTGTGGAAACTTGGTTGCATGGTGTTATGAATAACTATATTTTGGAGTACTTAATTTCCACTTATTACTCTTACAGCGGTAGATAAGTTCTAGTTTTTATGTTATCCGGGAGAACCTATATGCAAGAAATTCCATTAGCGATCAAAATCTTGATCATAACCCTGAACTTGGAAGAAAATTCGATGGCTAGCTAAACCCCACCACGCATTGAGGTAGGAGAATTTTTGGTGAAGGATGGTGGACCTAGCGGTAGCGAGGAAAAGAGAAGAAAGGCATCTTAAATACAATGAGGCATGCAAGAGGGAGATAGAGAAGCAATGTGATATTGCAGAACACATGACATTGAGGGGAGAGATGGCTCATGAAGGATTTGGATCTCACACATAAGACATGGAACTAGAGCATCTAGAACTCCCCCATTTGGGAAATCATGAAAGGAACCCTCCTCTGCCTCAATGGGAGTGTAACAACAGAGGCAACATGGGCCACAGGTGTGCATCTAAATCTACCTGGAAACCTAGCCCTTGCACTTGGTTTTCCAGTACCTAAGACAACTGGTAGTCAGCAAGATAGTTTAGGGAGTAGAATGACAACAGTAAATCAATAGAAAGTACATCTATGGCTGTGAAAATGTGTTCTTTGTTATTTGGAGGTACCTTGTCCAGCACATTTCTGACACAGAACTCAAGCAAATTTTGGACTCACTTCTGGGAGTAGTACCACCTCGCAGACTGTAGGAGTTCATTTTAGTACCACTATTGGGACACGGGAAGTACATCCACTGGTCCAATTTCAGCTATAGGTAGAGGATTAGGGGGTATAGGTGGCTCTAGTTCTAGTGGATCTGGAGGAAGAGGTAACATAAGAGGTTCTAGATCAGGTGGGCATGGTCCTAACCGACCCCAGAATATTTACAGGGAGATGTCACTTCATCTTCTAGAGTATAGGGGAATAGAAGATGTTGCTGAGCATGTGCACATGTGTGAGATACTGTGGTGTGCAAAAATAATCATGGCTTCTAAGTGCAAGGAAAGCTAGTTTACAACTACGTTGTAGGGACTCACACATTGTTGGTACATGAAGTTTGAACCTGATTAGACTTGCGTAGATTATCCAGCATTAAAGGATGATTTCCTTAAGGAGTTTAATATCCCACGAGTTTAAGCGGAAGAGTATACAAACACTCAAGGATATTAAGAAGAGCACTACCAAGAGTGTTTAGGAATGTGATGCCCATTTCAAAACACTATGATAGTCATGCAAGCTAGCATGCACATTGGTTCATAGGGGGTTGATCACACCTTTTAGGAGGGCGTCTGTCACATAAGACATATATGGATCCTTACGAAGCACTTGAAGCAACATTTCACGCTAAGGAAGTTAGAAGTATAGACATTGGAGAGAGCTAATTTCTAGAAGCACAAATTGCAGCTATGGAAAAATAGTTGGAGAAACTATCAGCCAATTTAGCTCATGAGACACACACTGGGATTTGGTGTATAGATTGTGAAGTGGAAGGGCACACTAAGGATAGTTGTCTTTACAGGTCAGTGTGTTTATTGTGGCTAGACTGCGAGATATGTCATTTAGACCATGATGTAAGCCACTTCCCATTATTAAAATTCGTGATAAGAAAGAATGTATCTTGTTATTGTAAGATTTTCCGGTCCACGACTCACAATATCAAGACTGCAGGTTGATTGGTTAGATCCATAATTCCATCGATATTGGTGTACAACAGACATGAGTATCAAATAACTCTAAAATTAAAAGTGATCACCATGATCGTGATCACACTCAAGGGTGCTATGATCGAGAATGAAGGGTGCTTTGAAGGAGGTCATGGCAGAGGTTGAGGATATTGTGGTGGATTCAAGGGCCAAGGTTGTGGTGGTGGACGAGGTGAGTTTCCTTGTGGAACATGTTTTACATGTGGATATCCTAACCACTACAGGCACAAATGCCCTCAAAATATTACTTGTTCTTTTTATGGGAAGAATCATAACTATGAGGAATGCCCAAAATTATATGAGCATCTTAGCAAGCAACATAAATAGGAGAACAAGGGAACATGGATGGTTCAAATACAGTGCACCATGGAAAATTGGTGAATGGAAAATTTGGAACGGGAACCTGAGGTAGTACCTGTGAAGATTACTACATGTATTGAAGTTGCACATGCTAAAGAGACATTACAACAAAATCCTACCATTACTAAGGAGGAGGTTTTACATGCAAGGTACCCAAATCCTACACATCAGAAGGAGGTTTATCAGGAAACCATGGAGGTACTCAAAAATCTTTAGGGTGAAATACAATGTTTAAAGGAACAATCACGAAGTTGGAACAAAATAAGGCAATAGAGACAGTCCAGTCAGATGTTGATGATTTGAAAGAGGTATGCAAGATGTTGCACCAAGAGAATATTATTCCATTACTAGGGAACTGATTAAAGGGAAACACTTTGTGTGCATGTCTTGAGAATGGACATAAGATCCTACATGCTAATCATCCCCCTCATAGATTCGATTATGATAAGGAAATTACTCTAAATGTTGTTGTGGATGGGTGGCTTTTGAGAAATATATTGATTGAAACATGCGCGAAATGAATGTGCTTACTTTAGATGCATGGGTGTAGATGGGCAAGACCTCCATTACAACCATCCTATAATGTACTGTTTATGGCTAATCGGACTAAGGCCACTCAATCGAGTTTTGAAGGATGCATCCATTACTATACAAGGGTTGTAAGCTATGAAAAATCATAGTAATGAAAGACAAACAAATAATTTACAAACCTTCCAGTAACCTTCAATGCAAACCTCAATAAGGGTCTCTTGTGAAACCTTGTAAATGAATGTCATAAATGATTGTGGATGCTCTTGAGTACTCTCCAAACTTTGAATGCAAATGCTACCAACACAGTGAATTCAGTAGAGTTTTTGTACTTCAGATTCAAGAGGATTTGTAAGGAAGGTAAGCCTGCAATTTATAGAGGCAAAAATTAGTTGAAATTGGTTACATACGGGTGAATGCATATGCTAAAAATAGCATTGTAGGAAGCTATAGTATTGGGGAAATAAATGAATTAATTGCAAAAATATGCATCTAGAAAGGTGGTTGTACGTGTAATTCAATTTCCCCACCTTTCTAGGATTCTAGAAGTGCAGTTAACTAGGATAAGGATAGGAGTCCAAGTGGAGTCTAAGTGGAGTCTAGGTGGATGTTTGATCAAGTGGAAGATGACTAGGATGTGCACACACTTAATTAATTAATTATTTAATTAATAAATAATAATTAACTTAGCTAAAGGGGTAAAAAGGATACATGGGATTAATTTAATTAATCAAATGGTAAAATATGCATGAATTAATCAAGTTTAATCAATTAATCACAAATGGGTGAATAATAGGGTATACTAGGATAATACTAGGAACAAATGGAAACATGAGTGCAATTTTGATATGTCTACAAGGGCTAAGTTCACTGGGGATTTTGAGTTTTTAGCACTAGTAAAAGCGGACAACTTCCTAGCTCTACTTGGGTGCCCTTGGTGTTATACAAATAATGTTGATCTATGGTTCAACAAGGGGTATATAAGTTTTGAGAACAAGGAAGAATGAGTTATTATCCCTTTGAAAGATGGGAAATATGCACCTTATGTTGAACCTTTGAGTGAGGAAGACTGAATAGAATTTATGTACTGCACCATTCGAGATCCATAAGTACTTGAGCCATCTAAGGAAGGAATCCTCTAGTGGGAAGATGCACAGTCTATTAGTGATACTACAAGTATTTCTTGTGACAATTGGGTGCATGACACCTATGAGATGGTTGGGCATGAAGTAAGAAGTGTATTTGCACGGAGGAGAAAACCTCATTGTATTAGGAGGATAGGTAACAACTCTATACCATGGTACCTTTGGAGAAGGAGGTCCTATGGTATTCTGTGTGCCATGGAGGAGCAAAGTGGACGGATCAAGTGGAGAGAAGAAATATGTTAGTATATACCCTATGTGGGATGACAACACACTGGTGGATGGTTCATAGGGATAATCTCATAGAATGGAATGAAGTCAAAATTTCTCTAACAACTCGGTTTCTCAGGAGAAATGTGCCTACTCAAATATGCATATATCATGGTAATCAACCTATTCAGTACCACATTCAATAGTGTGAGAGACTCTGGACTAGAGGGGTAGGAATATTTACCACCTTCACTTTGGGTGCACAAACTTTATTCCACTTTGCAAGGTTGTGCATGCACTTGGTATGTTTATGCGGAAATACATAGGGAGACTAGAAATTGGCAAGACTTGATTGTAGAAATGATTCAAACTTTTGACTACTCTACTAAAACTACGGTGAGAGAGGAATTATGGGTTATGGAGTTCTTGAATATGGGAGCAGTCAGCAAAGGTTGAAGATCTCATTCATGAATTATTTGGTGAGGAAGAACAAGGAGCACCTTTTGATGAAGTAAATGATACAAATGCCAAACTATTTAAGCGTGCTTGCTTTGAGAAGGAGAAAAGAAAGATGGTCTACATAGTGGATGATGAAGAAGTATAATATTTAGACATAGATCATTTCATTAGGTACGTGTGAGGTGTTAGATAGTGCAAATAAAGACGCGCATGCCTATCATAAACCTATGAAGACTAAGAAAGTGAACATTGGCACATATGTTGAACCTAAGGAGGCCAAAATTGGAGATTATTGGTATGATTTTGAAGTAGCAAATATAATTGAGTTACTACGGGATTTTTAGGAATTATTCCTAGGGATACCATGAGTTAAAGGGAGTGCATAAATCATTGGAAAAAATGAAGATTAAGCTAAAGGAAGGTGTGCGCCTAGTCAAGAAGAGACCTTACATAATGAACCCTAACCTACATGTAAAATTTAAAGAAGAAATTGACAAAATGTTGTAATATGGAATCATTAAGCCCATAGAAGAATCAGAGTGGGTTATCCCCATGGTAATCAGTATAAAGAAATATGGTCGGATTAGGATTTGTGTGGATTACAGGGAGCTGAATGCTGCATGTGTGATTGATCCTTTTCCTACACCTTTCACCAAGGAAATATTAGAAGGCATTGTAGGGTGCAAAATTTACTCTTTTACAGATGGATTCTATGAGTATCATGAAGTAAGAATTACACACGAGGATCAAGAGAAGACAACTTTCACCACTGAATGGGGAAGATTTACATATACGATTATGCCCTTTAGGTTGAAGAACGTTCTTGCTATATTTTCGTGCATAGTTGATCAAGCATTCCATGATTTTATTCAAAAATTCTTGCAAGTTTACTAGGATGATTGGATGGCATATGGGTTTGTTAAAGATCATTGTGAAAACTTGCGCTTAATGTTTTAAAAATGTAGACGATTCTGAGATCTCTTTAAACATCAAGAAGTGCGTGTTTCTACACCTTTTGGAACTCTTTGAGGCATATCATCTACAACAAAGGTTTGTTAGTAGTTCTAACTAAGGTTACTGATTATCATAGGCACGAATGAGCCTACCAGTTAGAGTGAGGTGCCTGATTATTGGGCCACACAGGGTATTAAATTTTTTTATCAAAGGATATGTGAATATTATCATGCCACTAAAAGAGTTATTAAAAGGAAAAGGGACATTCTATTGGGGAGAACCACAACAGTGCGCATTTGAGGCATTGAAGGAGACACCTTACTAGAACACCGATTCTATGTTTTCCCTCATGGAACAAAAATTTTCATGTACATGTGGATGCCTCTAGCATGACCATTGGAATAATATTAGCTCAACCTGGAGAAGGTATTATAGATCATCCTATTTGTTTTTCTAGTAGAAAGTTGAATCATGAAGAAAAGAATTATACAACTACAGAGCATGAGGCCTTGTCAATGATCTACGCGCTGCATAATTTTAGGCAGTACTTATTAGAAACACCCTTTTTATTTTATACAAATCACATGGCATTAAAATACTTGGTAAATAAGCCCATTTTACAGGGGCGCATATGTCGATGGGTTCTCTTATTCCAAGAATTTGATTTTATAATCATGGTAAAACCAGGTAAAAGTAATTATGGCCCGGACCACTTATCAAGGATTCAATCAGGAGAGGATGTGCATAAAATAGAAGATACAATGGTAGATGCAAAATTATACAAGTTACATTGTGTGCCTTCAGAATTGGAGGATATTTTTGTCTTTTTACGCACAAGTATGATGCCAAAAGGAATGAAAGCCTTAGAGAAAAAGAAACTTGCAATTCACTGCTGCACCCTTCATGTTGATCAGTGGTGACTTATACAAACTAGGCCAAGATGAAGTATTGTGTTGGTGTGTATTAGAACATGAGCACACGGATATCATGGAAGAGGCTCATGGTGGTATTGTAGGTGGGAATTATGTAGGTGAAACCACCACACACAAGATTCTATTCATTGGATTATGGTGGGAGACCTGTCAAGGATTGTAAAGAGTATTTTAAGGCATGTGATCACTTTGTCAATGCCATGGAAAACCACAGGCAACGAGATGAGATTCCTTTGAGGACTTTTTCTAGTGAAGAGCCATTGAAAAAAATGGGTAGTAGACTTTGTGGGTCCTATTTCCCTAGCCGCACATAGAACTGGATTGCGGTACATCATCACTTATACAAATTATTTTACAAGGTGGGAGTAAGAAACTCTAAACAAAGTTGTACAATGAATGGCTACTGATAGTCAGGTTCTTATGGGAAAATATTCTTACCAAGTATGGATGTCCGTTGAGTTTGAAAAGTGATAGGGGTACACACTTCTTGAATGAGACAATCATGATATTGTTGGATGAATTTATGGTCGCACACCACAAGAATACACCTTATCACCCTCAAGTAAATGGGACTACTGAGGCCTTCAAAAAATTATTGAGGTAGACTTTAACAAAAAATTGTGATGTTGGAAGGAAGGATTAGGATGATAAAGTTTTGCTATACTTTGGGCATATCGAACAACCTATAAAAGTTTGAATAACGCCACACCCTTTCGGTTGGTGTTTGGTGAAGAAGTAGTTTTCACATGGAATTCATGTTACCTTATTTACTTGCACATTGCTGGAGGTGTAGCTGATGAGTAAAGATTAGAAGAAATAATTGACAAGTTAATACAAGCTAGATGAGAGGTGTGCCATAACACGTAGGAGTTGGAAGAAGGAAAAGGCGGAGTAGAAGGCATGTTATGAAAAACACATTAGGGACAAGAAGCTTGAGGTTGGACATATGGTAATTATTTATGATTCCAAGTTTCTGTGCCATCCAGGAAAACTTAAGGTGCATTTTTTGGGACCAGTATGTTATCACTCACATACTCAAATCGAGGACGTTTGTTAGTTGAAGGAACTTGATGGAACACGGTTACCCAGATTACTTTAATGGGAGAAGGTGAAGCCCTACTATAAATAATTCTTCTTAGTGTTTTTAATAAGGAAGTGTTTCCATTTAGCATAGATTTCCCTTTCTGTATTTCCTTTAATGTATTTCCTTCTTCGTCACTATGCTTTGTCAATTTAGTTTGGTTTTGTGTAATAAGTGCATTTGCGTGCTAGAAGATAATAATGCAATATGAAGTATTTTTATGCGCAAAGGAATACACATATCATTGGTGTGGGGTGGTTGTTATTCAAAAATGCGTACGAATAAGAACATATTATTACGGGCACTATTCAAAAATGGAAGGGAGCTTTAGAAAGAAGAATGATTCTAGAGAAGACCATAGCTAGAAATAAATGAATGAACAATATAACGTGAGGTAAGTTGCGGTTGTAGAAACTACTAAAGGAAGGCACATTAGCGAGGTACTTTGATGCATGGATGTGCACATAAAGGAGGTTTGTAGCCAGAAGGTAGGAAGGCATGCTAGAAGGTTATAACTATGGAGTGTAGGTGTATCATGCGGAAATTAGGAAAATTATCAATTAATGAGATGATCGGTGGTAGGTAAAGGAGCAATAAATGTACTAACTTTTTAAAAATCTATATAAGGACGTGATGCGGGTTAATTTCTACCTTTGTGATCACAATTATTCAAGTGAGATAGTTGTGACTAAGCCAAGTGAAACATGTTGAGGTGCGGAGAGTTACTGAAACCAGACATGGAGAGTAGATTTATGCATAAAAGTGGCTTGCATCCCCATTGGAGGAGGGTTTGAGTGAAGCGGATGCATTGAGAAGGATATAGACATGTGGTTTCAAGATAGGGCACGAGATCTTACTCGGCGAGAGGAGAAAAGGTGAGATTTTACCATGACACCAAGGAAGGCACCTGGAGAAGAAATGAAGGGGAAGAAGAAGGTGGAAATTGAGGTCGAAGATGTTCTCGAGAGTAATTTTTAGAGATACTGATGATCAGGAAGATGTCATTATTAGGTGGGATTGGGATTCCCATTTCTACAGATGCAAAGTGACTAAAACCATCACACCAACGAAAATAAAGGGGAGTTAAATGCGTTATTGAATAAGGAGACCAACAAGAGCACAATGGATGACATTCCGGTATATGATGATCTTTGGGAGAAGTTACTCAAAAAGGTAGAGGTGTATCAACTATATGAACTCCCATATTTTGGAAAACCAGAAACCTTATACCAATGGCTTATGAGTAGAGTCCATGAGGACTTCTATTTTCTTCTGGACGATGGGTAAGAATCACAATGCCCTAATTACGATGTTGATGGGATTGAAGGTCACATGAACATAAGTTATTAGTGATCTAAATGATACGGTAGCTATTGTGGCCATAAGCAAGGAGTTGGGATACTCCAAGGGTGCACAAAATGAACATCTATGAATTAAGGAAGTACCCTATGGTTTAGGTAGCCACACATCTTCTCACCAAACTAAATGATCAGGAAAGGTGGTCACAAGTAAACACCATGTGGCTACATATCACGGATAAGATGTCACAAGGGGAAGTATACAATTTACTGAGCTACATAGCAGAAATAATTATTGAGGAAGCATGCATAGGTTAAAAGATAAGTTATAGCACTATCCTATTATCTCTTGTGTTTAAAGAAATTGGAGTTCCCAATGGGCGAGAGAACAAAACTTGGGAATATCCCACGGAGAAGAAGTCCCTCGCGAGAGAGGTTTGAAGTATCTATGTGAAGGAACAATGAGTGGCCTGTTGAAAAAAAAGGGCTGAAACATGGTATGATCAAATTCACATGGACTTTGAGGAAGAATGGCGTATTCCTAAGGAGCTGCCATCAGAGTAGTGGGTAAGAAAGTACAATTTTAGTATACCAACATTTCTACATTACGTAATTTATAATGAAATATGGGACATGGAGTCCCTCGTGAAAACTACCCTATTCCTTTCAAGCATGCTACTTCGGGGAAGCATTACAGGTTCACTTATGCATACCATTTAAGATACAATGTAGACAAGGTAGATTGTGACTACCATACATTACGAAAAACTTATGTATATCCAGGTCGATCTACCTATATTGAGAGGCTCATTTCTGATGTGATAAGTATGAAGCCGGTAATTTTGGCTATTAGGGATAGTGAATCCATGCTTTTTTATCTTCATCTCAAGCCTAGGTTGGAAAAGAACAAGTATGTGGAGAATGAGTTTATGCTCCCGAAGGGATGCCTACGGGAAAACACACGATTGAGAATGTGGCAGCTCCAAATCTTGCCTCGAATGTATAAGGAGATGAGGAAGAAGAACTAAATGAAGATAGTGGAGGCTTGGAACATAGAGGTAGGAGGAAGCCAATGAAAAAGTAGAGAGTGAGCACGTGGATACTCCCCCACAATAGCAAGGAGAAGAGGAAGACTTAGACATGGATACAGTCCAAGAGGAGCGCTAATTTAAGAAGGTGTTTAGAAGAACCAGGACCTAAGGTGTCGAGATACCTCAACCTTTACGAAGGTCACCTTGACTCTCCCCTCAAAAAGAAGAACCGAGAGAAAGAGAAGAATAAATATGAAGCTTAACGAGGAGGAGGATGAGTTTGAAGAGAGTGTGCTAGGTACCTTGGTTTAGCTTGAAGATGTGGAGGAACCCCAAGATGAAGAAATGAAAGATGAAGAGGAAGGGGTGAAAGAAGCAGAAGAAACTATTCGCAAGTAACCCAGCGCACCCGTTATGACTCAGATAGGAGAAGGGACAACTCTAGACCTTGGTGCCCAGGTTCCTAAGGGGCCAAGAACAAAAAGAGAAAGAACAAGTGAAGAGTATATTGTCCCTAGTATGGGCTATCTTTGTGGACACAAGAAAATTGTCTACACCTAGTTCCAATCTTTGTGGGGCTTAAGGAATTATATGGGTGGGATTTGATGGATCTAGACATGGCCACTATGTGCACAAGGAAGCAAGTTATCTGGTCCATAAAAACCCATATGGAAGAACCAAAATTTTATGTATGTGAAGAGTCCGTGTCTTGTGAAGAGTGAAGAAGGTGTCCCAAAGTAGGAACATGATAGTAAATCCTACTCTAAAAGGTACCTAAACAAATTTATTCTACTATGCATTATCTGCACACTTTGGTTGATTTGGTGTTAGAGGAAAAAATAATTCAAATGCCCACACCAAAATATGTTGAACAGGAAGCGAGAGAGAGAACAAGGGCCTCTATGATCAGAAAAATCTCAACTTACGAGGTGTTGCTCTAGACCTTGAAGGATGAGTTGAAGAAAGTCGACCAAGCTCTCAATTCATGTGTGGCACGTAAGAAGCATTCATACGGACCATAACTCTTATAGAAGATAATGAAGTTATGGCAGCGATGGAAGATGAAACATTAGGGCAAGCAAAAAAATTGTCCTTTGGTAAAAAAAAGCACGAGGCCCTCGCAGTGCAGCCAGGATCCACACAAAGAGAGGATTGATGAGATTGGGAAGCTCATAGTGTAGAAGATGGATCTCCTAGAAGGAATGATGTCAGGTATGGCCAATGTTGTCTAGGTACTATAGAATGAGAAGGAAAAGATCACTCAAGATGAATTAGATGCCATAGCCACATATATTCTAGAGAAGACAAGGACCACGCTAAGTGAATGGCAGACATTGGAGGTTGAAGTTAAAAATGAATATCTAAAGTTGATCCTCCCAATTGAAGAAGAGGGTGTTGTAGAGTAAAGATTCATTCTTTTGTATAGTGATTCTTTAATTCTTTCAATTCTTATTCTTTATTATTGGGAACATCATAAATAATTCCCATTGCAAATAACATCGAAATAAGTGCAGCAAGTTGGGGGACAAAAAAGGGGTCATAAGTGGACGTCATATTGCAAATAACAACATAATATCAACTTGTAGGGATTATTAGCAATGCATACACTCAAAATTAGAAAAACTTATACTAATATGAATCGTAGCATCTAGAATCTAGTTTCTAAACTACTATTTTTAAAAAAAAATTGACAAGTTTAGCTATATTAAACACTCAAAATTCAATGACTTGGTATTTTTTAAAAATGCCTATAAGATTGTAGTCCGTTTGCCCACAATTTGGATGACCAAAAATTGATATATATATTTTTCCTTTGGTGAGAAGTTAGATGTCGCTATCTATCTTGGGATAGATTTTATTTTGTATTTTTTGAGAAATATTTTATTTTTTATGATTTTTTCCGTGAAAGTGGTATGAAAACATAAAGAAAACAAATCACTTTCCATTTGCCGCCATAACTTCATCAAAAATATTGAAATCAAATAATTTTTTTGAACATGTATATGATTTCACCACGGTTGGGATGGTATAATTTTTATCACATTCTGACATGTGAAACAAAATTCTGATCTTAAAAGTAGAAATAAACATTCATGAGAAAAAGTATTGAAATACGTAGCTTAAGAGAGACTAGAGAGGTGAGCGATTGTAGAGTTATGCTATTGGATCTAATGTGTGCATGACTCATGGAGATACTTTTATAGTGTAAGAAGCTTATGCATTTTACAATGTTTAATGTAATGGATATTATTGGTTGGATAATGGTTTTAAACATAATTGAATTTGGCACTTGTATGGTTAATCATATGATAGTTATTGTTTATTTCATGATTCTTTAAGATCTAGATCTGATTTATGCATTGTGAAATGTTTATGTTTAGTTATGGATCTGAATATTTTTGTCATCATCACACTATTATCCTTCTCAAACAACTCTAAAGAGGGCACGATACCTTTTTGCACTTTAGGTGAGCACTCATTTTAAATTTGAGTGATGTGTCGATGTGCCTGGGTTATTCAAAGTAGATTCTAGGCTTCATCACTTGGATTATTGGAAACATTTGGCATAGGACAATGAATCTGATGTGACACACAACAAAGGTTCCAAATTATCTCTTAGCCTGTGAAGATTAGTTTCGAGATATTTTCACTGAGACCCGGGGTTCCCAGATTTTAGACTAGAGTGCTGAAGGCACCCCAATCCCTCTCAGGCACTCCAATCTAGCTTGATCCTCCAGATGCATCCTTTTTGGGACTTCTACACAGTCATTCCTGCTTCGATTTTTCGGTCATCAACTGTGACCTTTGTCTTGTGAGCATATTTTATTTAGTGAGTTCTTTCCTCTTCTCTCTTACACATTAGGGTTAGCATTTCCTTTTACATATTTTTTTGTTAATTTACATACCTTCTTTACTACATTTTTACTTTATTAAAAATTTTCATAGCCCATATTAACTATTCCCCATTTTAGTTAATTTTAGTTAATCACCAACAACACCAAAAGAGACCCATCCCTGACAGTTAGGAGATCGAGTAAGTGAACACTCTTCTCTCGAATCTACTATCTAGAATAGAAATGTTAGTGAATCATGCACTATGTGTGTGTGTGTGTGTGTGTATTTTTTCTCAAAAGTTTTCTAAATCACCATTTTTTCTTATGTATTTTACAACCACACGCTTTGATGGATGGTGAGATTTTATTTCTTCGGATCTGGTTGACACATTTCTCCTTCTAATGGGAAGACGTGAGAGGATATACTTGCAGATGTGGGGCACCCACGAGATGTATGGGCCCCACACTAATGTATTTAAACCATCCCGGTTAGCGAGTAAAGGTTTTGGTGAGATGAGGACCAAGCTTGTTGCATACCCGACTAGTTAAAAGGAGACGGCGACAAGCCACTCTCACGGTGAGACTACCCTTGTGAGAACACTTGCCCTATCTCATGGTAATTCTTCATTGTTATGTTCATAGAAGATCTCACTCACATCGTCGAGATCCAAAATAGATTCCTCATTGTATTCCTTCATTTAGATTCCATAGGGAGGGATAGGCTATATGCCTTATTACTTCGTTATATTTTTGGACACATATATCAATTTTTTTGGATTTTTTGCTCATTGTGAGCATTTTGACCACACTTGTTAGTGTGATGACATTGTATACAAACTTTATTATTACATATATATACATATATGATTCTTTTTTACTCGGATATCTTGTGTAAGAGTTTACTTGTTCATGACTTGCTTCATCTGTGTACTCTTAGATGTGTAGAATCTCTGATGTTTTTATTTTATTTTATGAATGCATGTATGGATGATGATGTAAATGTGTAAAAGAATGATTTCTTTTTTTTGTGTTTTTGATATATATGTGATGCATATGAGGACAAATTACAAACTTAAAACTTTGGTTTTCAAGAAACATTTGATATTCCTATTTTGTTGGAAAATTTGATGAAAGTGATATAATAAGAAGATGAACCCACTCCATTCTTAACTCCACACAACCAATAAGATGTGAGGGATAAACACCAAGATCCAAGAAATATGTGAGTTATATGACTTTGATTAATGAAAGTGGTGATATAAAGACAAGATTTTGATAAAGAACCAATTAGGAAACTACGACTTAGCTCTAGGAAAGGTAACTATCCATTTAGAATGAGTTCACTTGCAAGTTTAAATAGACTTAGATCTATAGGTGGCCTCCTAATTGACAAAATCTAGTTTTATGGATTTAAATCTCTTATAACTTATACATCTAACTCATTTTCTGATGATTTCAAAGGACTCAAAGAACTTTTTAAAGCGACTTGTTTACAACTTATTGATTTATTTTCAAGGAACCCTCATGTCTTGTCCCATGCTACTTAGTAAGAAGCATGGGTTGATCAATGAGGATAAGGCATAGGCAAGTAAGGGCACTTACATCCTTTCCTAGCCTCATCTACAGTAAGAAGCATGGGATCACCACCGAAGGAAAAAGGAAGTGTAGTTTTATTGGTAAAATGAAATTGTTTTGTATTATTGTTTGTTTATCTTTTATTTTATTTTATTGATTTTTAAACCTTGTGCTTTTTGGGAGGAGTACTTTCCCTAGTCTCAACCCCATGTAACTAGTAAGATGCGAGGGATCACCACTGAGGTTTGAAATAGGAAAACAAAGAAATTTGGGTGAAATGTTTTAGATTGATTGTCCAAAAGAGATATTTTAAGGAAATATGTGACACCAAGAAGCTTCTAGTACAAACCATGGGAAAAAACCTAAGCTAGAAGTAGCCATGAATAGAACTAAGTGTGTAGGTCTTAGTAGGATCAATGTCAAAACTTCATCTACTAGGATGATAAAGAGATTGAATAGTTTTAGAGATGATATAATGAATAGTTTGAAGAAGTATGATTAGAATGCTTTGCCAATTCTTAGAAAATTAAATTTTTCTTGAAAAATAAGTTTTTGTTTTACAATATTACAATATGATTATGCAAATGATATGCAATGGATGCAATAATGTACATGTGGAAATGTAAATGAACTATGCGTAGAAGTGTTTAAGGTGAAGTGAATTATTAATTCACCAAACTCCTCACCTTCTAAATTACATAGATGATACATGCCATTCTTATAGTCCTCCATGACCGATATGGACCTAACCACTTAGTTCTGAACTTTCTTCCTTCCATGGTCTTTTTGTCAATCATGATATCAAGTCTTAGCACTAGATCACCTATGTATATTTCATACTCATAAACCTTTTTGTTATATTGATGGGCCATATTTTTAGTGTAAATGTTGTGTGGTTTACTAAGCTCTAAGCTAAGCTTCATCAAGGGTTTTAAATTGAACTAGTTGTGCCTCTTAATATGCATCTTCATCTAAAATTCCTTGCAAAGATATGCATAGGATATGAAACTCTACTTCCAGTGGTAACACCACTTCAGATCCAAAGACAAAATAATAATGGGTTGGCCTCATAGGCATGTACTAAAGTCCTATAGGCCCATAAGGCCGAAATAGCTTTAAATTCCAATCACATTTATTCTCCTTGAATATTTTAAGGAGTATGGACTTTAATGTTTTATTTTTAGCCTCAACATGTCCATTAGCTATGAGGGTAATATAAATAGGTTGTGTGATGCAATATTTTGAATTGTGAGCATAACTCATGCACCTATTCATTCTTGAAGGACGTGCCATTATCCGAGATAATGACTTATGGGACTCCATACCTACAGATGATCTGATTCAAAATGAACTTGGTGATCATAGACCTAGGTATAGTAGTGAGAGGCATGGCCTTAACCCACTTTGTAAAATATTCCATGGCCGTAATGATAAAGTTGTGGCCATCTGTTGATGAGGGAGAAAAACTTCCCTATCAAATCTAGACCCCAAGTAGAAAAGGTGCACAGGTATCACAAATGGCTATAGATCTAAGAGAAGGATGTGTATCTCATGTGAGAATTCTTGACATTTATGGCACCTGCGTATGCATATTCTACAACATCATGCTCTAAGGTGGGCCATAAATAACCCATTTGATGAATTTTTTTGAAGTAGCATGCCCTCTAAAGTGACCCCACATACTCTATTGTGGGCTTCAAAGAGAATATTTTATACTCTTATTCATCTACACACCTCAAAAGCATGTTGTTGAAGGCTCTACGATAGAAATTTTTTACAATTACATACTTGGAAGTTATGACACATAGCTACCACCCCTATTATGAGGTTTCTCCCTCAAGATACGTATGGTCCATGATGTGATTAATGATATCATAATACCATGGACAATGTAATGGGAGGCTTTGTTTCCACGTAGAATACACACTCATCAAGGAAATATAGGTCTACTAGGTCTCTGTAATCTATTAGGTTGTCCAGACTAATTAACAATAATTTATCCTTTCAAAAAATTATGGTTGATGAAGGTGAGTTTGAATTCACCCATTAATGTAAGAAAACATCCATCCTTTTTAGATATAAGCACCTTGAGTTAGAAATGTTCGTAGCTTGTCAAACTTGACGATTACTACCTACTCTCTTGGTTAAGCATATAATGCCTTAACCTTTTGATTGCAAAACTATTACCAAACATTCTTTCTCTTCATGTGTATAACATGTCTCATATTCAAGAAGAGTGTGTTTGATGAATTAAATGGCATTCTCACAATTATCATCATCTTCTTGTGCCAACATGTAAGCTAGTGAGACCTTGGTGGCTTGAGAGTATAATATTAAGGGATAGTGGCCTTGGGTGGCATGATTGTAGGTGGTGACATGAGAAAACATTTGAATGACTCAAATGCTTCGTGACATTTAAAATTCCACTCTTTACTACACTCCTTTAACAAGTTGTTGATGGGATGGACAACACAAGTTAGATTGGGAATAAACCTATAGATTTCCCCAAGTTTACCCAGAAAAGACCTAATTCCTGATTCATCTGAAGGTGGAGTCATCTCTAGAACTACCCTAAAATCTTTACTAGATCTACATCAATTCCTCGAGAAGAAATGATATACCCTAGTAATTTTCCTCTCATTACTCGAATACAAACTTTTCAGATTCAACGTTACATCATATTTAATAAGATGAGAGAGGATGATGCGAAGCACCTTAGGGTGATTGTAAAATTCTTATCATTAGCCAAAAATCATCGACGTAAGATTCCACAATATTATGAATAAGATCATGGAAGATGT
Source organism: Taxus wallichiana var. yunnanensis (assembly GCA_018340775.1). Lineage (NCBI taxonomy): Eukaryota > Viridiplantae > Streptophyta > Pinopsida > Cupressales > Taxaceae > Taxus > Taxus wallichiana. The sequence goes on along the minus strand of CM031241.1, from coordinate 316,450,648 downwards.
ATGTCATCACTTGTTGATAAGTGGAGCCTGGAAGCATTTTCAAGCCAAATGACATGACAGCGTAGCAAAAGGTCCCCCAAGGAGTAGTAAAGGTAGTCTTAGTTTGATCCTCCTCGAGAGATCCTTATCTAATTATATGGAGAAGCCATCCATAAGTGACAACAACTCATAACCAACCATTGCATCTACAATGAAATGATGGAAGGCAATGGAAAGTCATCCTTAGGACAGATTTGTTGATGTCTCTAAAGTCGATACAAATACATATCTTCCCATTCTTTTTAAGGATCAGGATGATGTTAGACACCCACATGGAATAGTCCATTGGTTTAATGAAACCCACCTGAAGGAGTTTCATTACTTCTTCTTTAACCATTAAATCCACCTTTGGCTTCATGGGTCGTGACTTATTTTTATGGGCTTGACATCGGACTTTGTGATGAGGTTGTGAACTACCACATTAGGAGTGATTCCCATCATTTCCTTATAACTGAAGGAAAATGATTTTGAATGTTCTTTGAAGCACCTTTTTGTGTGCTTCTATCTCATCAGGAGTTAAAGAAGAACCGAGCTTCAAGATCTTAGGATCCTCCTCCATCCCTATATTGATATCTATGGTTCCTTCGATCAAAGAGGTGTTACCCTCTTCAAAATTGGTAAGGGATGGAGGTAGTTCTATTTCTTCTTTCTCTACCTCATAGATCTCAAGACCCTCGATGAGGAAGGATACATCATGTGATCTCCAAAGTAGGAGGAAGGGTGAGGTTTAAGAGAAAAGCCTCTCTTATGGTGTGGGATGAAGATCTATATAAGCATTGAGGAATCCTAGGATTTCCTCATCATTCTCCATGAAATCCATGGGGATCATTATTGGCCTCAACATATGATAAAATAGAATTGGTTAGCACTCTTAGAACCAGGGGTTCAGATCAGACTAAGATTGTAAACTCAGTTTCCTTCAAATCTCATTTTACAAAACCATGAGGAAGACATGGCCATAGAATTGTCCAGTTGATTCTTATTCTAGGTATGGCTTGATAGAGATGAAGTCAAAACCCTTAAAAATTTAGCATACAATGAACTTATAGAGTTGGAGGTGCTCATCACTTTCTCATAGACTTCAGATACTTGGTTAGCAACAAGTTGGGAGTCACCCAAAACTCTAACATTGTTGACACCCATCCTCTTGGCTACGATGAGACCAAGAAGAATATCCTCATACTCTATGGTGTTATTTGTACATTTAAAGTTTAACCTAAAGGAAAAATGCATGACCCTCCCCTATGGAGAAGTAAGGATCACCCCTACCTAGTGTTGTAGTGGCACTTCACACCATCATAGTTGAGAGTCCAACAATCATTAGGGAAGATGGAAGCTTGATATTTCTTGGAATCTTCTTCCCGAACTTCTAAAACTTCAACCATGCAGACCTTGTCAAAGACACTAAATGGGAGAGAACCAATCCCAAGAGCATGTCCTATGCCCAGAGAATTGAATGGGAGAACAAATAGGTGAATCATTCTCCAAAATCTTAACAATCTCTATTGTATTTTTTGTTGATACAATTTCTACTAAAATAGCCTTAACTTCACTAGAATTGACCCCTTTGTTTACCTTAGGGACCTCTAACTCAACTTTGGGAACAAGCTGGGACTCAATATTTGCATCCTGAGGCTTGTTTAAATGATTGGATGGGAGCTCAAACTCAGTATGAATCCTAAGTTTCTTCTTTAGATTGGCAAAATGGATGTCAAATGGATTTAGGTCACCCTGAGCTATGAAGACCTTACCCAAGGGAAAGAATCATAATTCTTGGAAAAACGTGGAAGGGATTTCCTTCATTCTATATGAATCCAAATTCAGCCAAGGATCATATTATAGTTGGTTTCCTGATCTATAATATAAAACTTAGTCAACACGGTATTTGGTCCAAGGGTAACTGGAAGCACTATGGTCCCAATGGAAGTTTCTTTGAGACTATCATAGCCTCTCACATGTATTTCACATTGAAGATCAATTGGTTTCTCCATATACGAGCTTCTAAAGAAATGAGAAAGGGACTATATTGACAACATCCCCATCATCTATCATTACACACTTAACATAGTTGTTGTAGATCCAAACCTAGAGGTACAATGTAGGATCACCTCTTCATGCCAACTCATCATCATCTATTAACATCTTGATAATCAAATAAAACCATACATCCCTCTTGGGCTTCCCTGGAGGATAGACATCAAAGTCTATATGATTAAATTGGGCTTCAGAGGAGGGGTAACATGAATTAAATGACCAAGGCCTAATGCCTCTTAATAAATCTACTCGATGTGCAGGGAATTATTCAACAAATCCAAAAAGGAAATGTGAGAAAAGGTCTTGGTCAAATCCATGATTAAATCATAGGCCCTACTAGTTTAGGAGCCAATGGTGCATTGTTTGACATTGAAGGATACACAAGAAGAGGTTGTGAGGAATAATCATGAGTGTGGGTCAGTATTAACCTCGCGTAGGATCTTTGACTCAACTCAACCAAACCTACAATATTGGTTTGTTTCAACCATCTAAAGGAGGAGGACCCACTAGAGGGTTTGATGATGTATATGTTTCGTGATCGTTTTTCCCTCATTATTTCTATGGGCATCTCCTATGGGAATCCCCTTATTAGTACCATGTGGATTAAGATTTCCATTCTCGGGGTGCGTTGGGAGAGGATCTATATAAACTAAAAGAGGAGAATTTTGAGGGGAAACAGCCCCATGTGAGAATTTTGCATTGGTGTTGTAGGATTAGCCAAAAACATCTCAATAAAGAGTTACCTTTGGTCCTCTGGAAGTATTTGTATAAATTTTTGCAACCGTGACACGTACGTGCATCATTTCCTCAGACCCTATGGAAACCATAGTATAAATTGGGATCATAATCATGAGGTATTTGATTCTGGTTTTGTTATGGTCCATAGTTTTTATTGTTATTTTTTTTTGGTTATTATAATTGAAGTTCGGAGGCCCTCGGCCTTAGTTACGATATTGGTTCGGATAACCACTTTGGATAATTGGGCCTTGGGCATAAATTTTTGAGGTGGAGGAGGTCACCTAAGTCAACCACATTAACAAAAGAAGTGAAGTTTTTACTCCTTTATTTTAGTTTTTCATTATTATTTCTATTATTTATATTGTTTTGCACTAATGACATTTGACTTTTGGTTTGATTAGTGACTCCATCTATCGTAGCACCATGGTTCTTATTAAGGACTTTGGGTCCTTGATTTTTGTTGTTAGAACCATTCAGGTAATTTGAATTACCTTGTGAGGGAGTGACTAGTCTCCCATTTGAACCATAGGTCTTTGATTGTTATCAATTGTTTTTGTTTGGATGCGGAGGGAACCCTCAAGTCCTCCTCATAACTCATGAGGGGGAACTTTTGTACTTCCTCCTTAGTCTCTCGGTTGAGAGAATGAAGGAATAAGTCACAAGAGCTCCGTTTGATCCATGTTGGGAGCACTTTGGATGAGAGGAGTAGAGGACTTTTCACCACCTCTGAATGAAGTGAGCAATAGATTCATTGTGCTCTTATTTGATGTGGAGGAATTCCCGTGATTCCGATTTACATGAGTTTTTTCATGTCAAAATCCTTTATAAAATCTAAAATGATTTGTTTAAATGAATGGATTGAGGATTATGGAATCATATAGTACCATTCAAGAGTTAATCCCTCAAGGGTCTTAGGGAATATCTTAGCAACAACTATGTCCCATGGGAGTATCTCTTTGATGGAGTTGCATATGCTTTAATATGAGTGTTCGGATCCCCCCCCCTTTGAATTTTGGAAGGTTTGGTAATGGTCATGGAAGCATCATGCTTCATATGGTAAAGTCAAGGGGCTCTTTGAGATATTTAGAGTATGTGCCCACCACATACAACTCTACCATAGATGACCCTTGATGGGGAGGTGGAGGTGGAACAAGAGTTGAAGAGGCATAACATAAGCATTTCTAGGAGAGTAAAGCATCCCTAAGGCTGAGCATATGAGCCAAGAAAAGAAAACATGTCCCCTTGAGGTGATTTAGAATACATATGAAGGTATGAGGGAGAATTGTTTTGATATGGAGTAGTAAGTGTGAAACCAAGGAACGTCGCATTACGAGTTGGAATGGAATTAGAGAACGCACTTATCTTTGGTACTTGTGGAGGATATATGTATGAAGTGTGAGGGCATACATAACATTCCCGATCTAGTGAGGAGGTCTCCAGGACTAGGAACACCCATGTAGATCAAAGGAGGAGATGACGAAGAATGCACATAAGCAATGTTTTGAGCATGGTGGGGAATCTTGCCTTTCCCAAAAAAAATATGGAGCATGAGAAGGTTGGGAAAGATCTAATTCCCTAACTTTGTCCACCAACATTGAAATAACATCACCAAAGATGGTGTTGCATTTTTCCTAGGTGGATATTGAGCCTTGTTAGGAGGAAAAGGCACATGATTTCCTGTTATAAATTTCTCTCTGGGAGACCACCCCTCTTTAGGTGTATTTTTTATTGTAGGAGGAGGGGTACAATTTTTTTCTGAAGTAGAGCATCAGTATACCCTTGCATCCTTTCTAAGGACTGGTCTATTGCATTGATATTATGCTCATCACTTCGGAGTGAATCATGTCATGAGTTCATCATTAGTTGAGAGAAAGGAGGACAAAGGATTAGACTACATGTTGATTTGGGGTCTTGACAAGACCCGAGGATAGAAACCTTGTTCTCTAGTGAATGTCATGTTTTTCAAGTTGGAGAACTCTGGTTGATCAATCTCCTCAATCCTAATAGATGAACCATTTTGGAACCTTAAGGAGGAGGAGTGTGAGGTGAAGGTAGGTTGGATGAGTAATTATCATCCCACCCAGATAATGAGGGTGATTGTTGCATACCCATATGGTAATAATACACTTCAAGACCCAAAATGGGCCTACCATATTCCTGACCTAACATATTTAGGGATATATAAATACCCTTAGAATAATGGGAGAAAGAGAAGAAGGAATGAAAAAGAGGAAATGAAAAGGAACTAGTCCTTTAAGTTGGGTTCACCAATTTTGTATGTCTTAAAATAAACATGTGATCTTAAGCACACGTGACCTCCTAAGGTTGTGTCGGGATAGACAATGTGATGGAATGGATAAATGGATATGTGATGGATAAATAAGGTGAATGGGAGAATTATGAGAAAGTGGATGAAAATTGATCAAGGCAATCTAATGTCCTCATGGCACTAATGGATCTATGCTCATCTAAGGTAGAAAAAGGCCTCTCTACTTGAGTGGGCATGATGAAACGGTCTAAGAATGGTAATGTGTAAAGAATTATGTCAATATCTAGAGTAATGGAATATTATTTGAACGGGTTGTGGAATAGTGTGGGAAATTTCTTATGTTTTCCTCGTAGAATTCTCCACACAAGGTCATGGAGTGTGGAAGGAAACATGTGAAGAGGAAAATGGGTGGATTGTGGAACTAGTTTCACCCAAGTTAGTTTTTCTAGAACTCATAAGAATTGTCTACTTCAACGTTCAAAACTAGAAATTATGAGATGATAATAGGTGGAAGTGACATGGACCGGAAAACCAAGACTCTAAGGCTGTGTCAATGTCTGTAAATAAGGTAAGTGTGTTTGGCTATGGGACTGGGGATCATACACACTTGGTCTCTAGGTTGTTAAGGAACTTGAAAGGTCATGTGGAATGTGTAAGAAACTAAAGGGAAGAAACAAACAATCTCACAAAGAAAATTGCAAGAGGGAAAGGTTAATCCTAAACCAACTAGGGATATGTGGGGAGATGTGTAATTCCTTTCTAATTAACTATATGTTCCTAATTTAACAAATGGAAACAAATAGATTTAAATTAAAATGATTCAATTACTTTCCTCAAAATTAATTAAATCTATGTGTTTCCAATAGCTAATTAATAAATGAAAGCTAACTAATTGAACAAGAAAAATAAGGCTAATCTACTATTTTTGTGATTTTCAATGATTTAAATGAAAGAAATAAAAAAAAGGAAACTAATTACTTTAATCTATGTTTTTGTATTTTTGGTGCTTTTTGGAAAACAAAGAAATACGCACATACAAACTAACCAATTTCTAAATTAATTGAAATTGCTTCTACACTAAAACTAAACAAGTAAATAACTAGATGTGGTTATTTCCATGTACAGAGTGGATATAACCTACCCTAAATAAAACAAATCTTTTTCCTATTTGTGATTGTGGATATAGAAGCTTCTTCTAACACTACCTCAAAGTCATGGGAAGAAAGCTTCTCAAAAGAAACCCTTCCCTGAAACTTCCCCAACAATAGAAGATTTTTAATTCTATGAACTTCCCAAATAATCTAATAATGAAGAAATATTAACACAACACTATAGTAGAAGATTTCTCTGAATCCTTCTCAGGAAAATCCACAGGGATAAGCTGAGGGGAAATCCTCAATGAAATATTTATGGATGCAAACTACTATAACAACTATTGCAATTGAATCTTTCTGAAGAAATGTAACTAACAAATTTGAAGCTTTGAATATATTCTAAATAAATGAAGAAACTTGTAGGAATTAAAAGACACCCCAACCTGGAAGTGTTGTACAGAGACAAATCTAGTGGTAGAAGTGTTTCTTGTTTTCCCCTCAACTTCTTTCCAAATATATGTTCAATGTATCCAGGGAAGTGTGTTGTTCGTGTGGAAGAAATGATGAAGAAGATGTTGGAGCTGGAATGACTTGCAAGAAATCTAGTGGCAATGCAGGTGAGAGAATAATAAGGAAATATAACTGAGCTTGCTTATATATTTCTCGGTAGGATTATGGGACACTTAATAGTGAAATTAAAATAATAATCTTCAACCAATACTTTGGGTAGAATCTTGGCTCTTATAGAAAATGGTAGGGAAATGGTCCAAGCTATTTGACAGCCAAAATATGCCACATCACTCAAAGAAGGGGGAGTTACCTCTCAATTAACAACAAGAGTAGAAGAGGAAGTATGTACGCATCTATTAACCCTAAGAACAAAAATTTGATCAAGAAACATGTGCTAAAAGTAATTTTAAAGGAGTTGACACTCATTAGAAATGCCAAAATATTCTTGGGTAAATGTGCACATAAACACCGGTCTATATAGACTAGAAATTTTGAAACTATCGGGCGGTTACACAACCATTGGTATGGTTACGCAACCACCACTTAGGGAATACTTGGAGGTTTTGTAACTTCCATAGTGGTTACATAACCATTGGGGTGGTTGCATCTGCAAGGGTGGTTGTGTCACTTAAAGTCAAAAGCTAAGGAGAAATCCTTTAAAATGAAAAAGGAAAGTGAGAAAATCATGGAAATGAACAAGGAAAGCATTTTAGGATAAAAATATACACTGCAAGTGGGAAATTGGAATAAAAACCATTAGAAATATATTTATTATCATTAGGTATTTTGAATCATTCCAAAATTCTAGCACGTGCAAAATTGGGTGCGTATAGTTCCAAACTCAAGGAAGGTTCCATCAATATAGATGACCTCAGATTAATGAACCTTAACATAGATGAGATTGATTAATCCATTTTGGATTAAATATACACTTATGAACACCTTCCTCCCCGACATCATAATAAGGTATTTTCCATGACTTTACATCCTCCCTCTTTGGAAATGAACATTATGATTCTAATTGTAAGGCCAAAAATATGACTTCTATAGAAGACCTTGACATTTGTAAAAATAAAGAGGAGATTTTGGACCTCCTGTAGTGCCACAAGATTTTTAAGAAGGTAATACCTCTATCATCGAGGATACCATCGTCAAAAATATAGGAATGAATGAAGATCAAGGGTATTAAAACTTGTATCTTCACTATCACCACAAGAATTTGAAGATCATAAGATATTTGTAATTGAATTATAAAAGGATTTAAATTTATCCTATTTTTATATGAATAGAATCCATATAGATGTCATCAACCACAATCTAGTCACAATACCTAAAACCAAGGTAGTCAAATTTTTTTACACTAATGAAACCTAAAATAACACTAATGGTAAAAGAGGAGATCAATAAAATCCTCAAAGCCGGTTTCATTAAACTAGTAGATTACACAATTTACTTATATTACATTTTTTCAATCTATAAAAAGAATGGGAAAGATTCAAATTTGTATTGATTTCCATGATATTAATAAATCATTTCCCAAATATGATTCTCTATTACCTTATATATATATATATATTCATAAAATTGCCAAGTCCTATTTTAAGGATCTTATGGCTACGGCCGAAAAAAGAGAATATCATGTAGGAATTTTACACATCATTCTTATGTGTCTCATTGAATATGGTATCAACCTAAACATAGGATAATTTTTATTCAAAGTGATAGGTGGAAAAATCCTAGGATATATCATATCCAAATAAGGTTTCGATATTGATCTTGAGAAAAAAATTTCTATTCTAGAGTTGATCCCACTAACTAGTGAATAAGAAATATGATTGTTTGTTAAAAGTTAGGGGCTATATGTAGATTCATTATGAATATTACCTACATAGTCAACCTAATAAATAATATGCTAAAGAAAGAGAATCCATTGAGTGGACCTAATAATTTCATGAAGCCTTTGAATCCACCGAGAAGTTTTTATCTCCTCTTAATCTCATGGCTCCATAATATAAGAAAGAACTTATCCTCTATATGCATGTGACTGATTTTCTCTAGCTTTGTATACTTACCAAAGAGAATGATAATGGTAAAGAGAATATTGTGTGTTTAATCATCCATGTTCTCTTGGATTATGAAACATGATGCTCTCAAGTTGAAAAATGATTTCATGCCATAGTCTTTTCATCAAGCGCTTAAGACAATATATGTTAAATCAAGAAACTAGGGTGATCAACAATTATCAAGGAATTCACAAATTTTTAACGCAACCAACCCTCTCGAAGAGGGTTGGATGTCTAATCACACTCCTCAATGAATTCATGTTAAATTATGGTATCAAAACATTAGTGAAGGTTCAAATAGTCACCTTGATTGGCTAGCTAAAAACTACTTTGATTCAATGGATTTAGTGGATGTTGAGATTTTCAATGATTTTTACATAAGGAAAATAGATATCACCTATTCTCTTTGGTATATAGATACAATTATCTACCTCATTAAGTGCACCTATCCAAAAATTCCAATTTTTAACAAAGTTAGTACCTCCATGTCCCTTGCTACAAAGTATGTAATCTTAGATATGGTTTTGTATAGGAGATCCTTTAACAACATGCTACTTCATTGTGTAAATGAGGAGGAATCTAAACACATATTATTCTAATGTTAATACGGGGTTTACAATAGTCACTTTGGTGGCCATGCAATGACCCGTAAAATTCATAGGATGGGCTACTTATGGCCCACCCTCAAGAATGAAGCGATTTAATATGTTTGAAAGTGTCAAAATGTCAATAAATTATGCACATTATACACATTTGAGCATAACACATTTGATGCATTGTTATGTCATGGCCCTTTTCTACGTGGGCTCTAGACCTAATTAAAAAAATGAATCCCACCTCTATAAACATGAGACACAATTTTATCATCACTATTGTTTTCATGGACACATTAAATTAAAAAAAAGAAAATTTTAAGTCATGGGTAAGTCTTTTACATTTTTATCATATTTTCCTCTGTGTTGGATCAATGTTGAAAAAGGAGTTAGTAATTTTTAGTTTATTGGACCTAAGTCGGAAAATAGGATCTTTAAGGAACATGAGGATCAATTCCTTTGTTACTCTTGTTCCCCAAAATCTCGTCATTTCCACACCATTGGTTTTAATTAGAAAATTCAGAGTTTGTTCTCTCAGATGGAGGCCTTATCCACATCCCACTCGCATAAAATTTATCGGGGATTGGATGCAACCTATATAACTTACTCCTTTGTTCCAATCCTTCCCTACAAAGTATCATCATTTTCATACACAACTCAATCGGTTAAGTCACCTTTATAGAGAACCAATGGAATGGTTCCCATGTTCCTCATGTACCCAACATGTTCAACATGATTGACGCTTCTCTACCGGTCGGTTAAATTTCCCCTCCACAAAACCTACGAGAATAGTTCCACCATTTACACAATTCCCTACTTCCCTATTTCTACCACCTTAAACCTCCAATTAATTAGGTAAGTAAGATATTTTTCCCCATAATTAATAGTTCCCTCGAGTTGCACCCAAGTTGATTCACCAATTTAATGGTATTTGGGACATTTAATGAGGTAATATATCCACATATTTGAAAGTTAATTAACCCTATTCTACTCATTTTCTTCTAATTTGCAAATGAGATCTATCTAGGATTTTTTTAGTGGTGAGTATTCGTAATTTGGTGAATATTCCATTTTAGGAAAATTTGAAAAGGCAAATTTTTTGGAGCAGGTCAATGTCCTATTCGCCTAAAATTTATAGTATATTTTTTTAGGGGTTGGCTTCACCAACCCCTTGAAAACATCTCCTATATAAACCTAGGTGATTCTCTGAGTAGTATACTACTAACTTACTACTAGCTTATTGAGGTACCAACATATCAAGTATTGTGAACTTGTAGGGAGGTTATTGACACACGACAAGAGGTTATTGACTCATGGAAATAAGTTTTTGACGCACAACAGGAGGTTGTTGATGTGTGACAATCTTGTGTTATTGACACATGATAGGAGGCTATGGATGCATAATGGGAAATTTTCATTTTGTAGTCATGCGACAACAACCTTGTTGTCGGTGTGACAATTGTTTCACTATTTTCTTAAAGTTTTTAGATGAAACAGATAAGGTTTTGGGCCAAGGAGGAATACCTATTGTGATGGTCGGTTGAAGGTTATTGCGTGCATTCTAACTTCTTGATCCAATGCTGACTATGAGAGCTTCCTTTTGGCTAGGAGGAACTACCTGAAATACACAACAAGACCAAAAAAAGAGGATTAAATAATATATGTCAGTGGGCTACCTAGCATGTGCTAGATCCAGGAAGTGTGATACTTCCTCGGTGGTAGTCAACCCACTATTTAATACAATTTAATGTAAGAAATAACGTAAGTAAATATAATCCTACTATAGTTGATATGATTTAGGTATCTCATCTAAATACAAGTAAACAAATCTAACATAACATGTTAGACTATGATCAGATCTGGAAATAAGGTAAACAAATAAGGTGTTGGAACAAGTCATGGTTAGATTCTAGGTCACTTGAATCACTTAAAAAGGGTTATTGGGATTTGCTATTGGTAGGATTTCTAGATACAAAGATCGAGGTCTGAGTCATGCAGTATGACCAACAACGGTTCAGGGTTACCGGTGTCGGTTTCGGGTCAAACATTGGTTAAGGAGGGATATCCTAGGTTACTTAAAATAGCAGATCCTAGATATCTTTTTGCCATCTTTGTTCATTGGTCCCGGGTCTAAATGGAACGCACTTAGATATGTGGGAAAGTGGTTAGAGGGAGAATAGGCATGTGCTTTTAGGGTTATACTAAGTCCTAGTTCATTAAGGTAAGTAGGGCTAATTCTTAGTTAGTTATGGAAGCATGTTATGAATAGGTCTATGGTGAGGTGTCTAGGTGAGGTGGTGGGGTGAGGTGGAAATTGGTTTTAATTGAGGTAATTAAATAATGAATGAAGTGAGGATGAGTATTAATTTAATTGTAAATAATTAAATTAATATTAATGTGGGGTATAAGGGTCATGGTTAGGTGAATGTGTTTAAGTTGGTTATTCAAAAGGGGACAAGGGAGTGTGACCCAGTTTTGGTGTCTACATTTTCTCCTTTTTGTTTCCCAAATTTTATTGGTAAGCGATCTTTGACAAAAATAGGAAGTGAATGCCCCATGTGTGGGTGAAGGTGATCCCCCTCAAACTGGGAACTGATGAGGTGTAAGATGGAATCGGTGAGTGGTTTGATAAATGTGTAAGTGATGAAGATAGGTGGGGTATGGTTTGAGTATGGAGGGAAAGGGTGATGGTCAACTCGGATAATAGGTAATAGGCCAGGGTCAAAATCGGGTCATGGGTAATGACAATCAAATGCACGCACATGTGTAGATTACAACGCACGGTACCGGGTTGAAGAGCTTTCAAACTCTACATCATCTAAGGTCGATAGGTTTATCTAAATAATGGTGAAGTAATTCAGGTATCCAAGGTATAGGATATGGTCAAGAAACACAACATAGGTTAGGTGTAGGAACATTTAGGTATGCTCCAGTACACCAAAGGTTTGGTCGGGATAAACGACACAAAAATAGGCAAGGTATGGTTGTTAGGATAAAACAACATAGGTAACAACATCGCAAGGTATAGAGAGTACATAAGGTCAATGGTCACACCAAGTAGGTCAAGTTTAGGAAAACATGTCATGGCATGGGTAAGGCCAAGGTATAGGTAAAATAACAACTCCTAAGACACAACAAAGGAAATGTAGGGGTAGGTTGGGTTTGTAGGTATGTTTCAATGGGTGGCTAAAATGAAGGAAAATGAAGGAAAAATAGGTTAGGATGGGGAGTGGCCGAGCTAACCTTCAAGGGCCCCATGCCCCATGAAGTGCTTCCTACATAGCCCCAATGAAAAAGGGGCCTCAAGCCAATGTGGTTCTCCCATAAGCTAGAGAATAATATGATGAATTAATGGGATGGGTTAGTATATTTTATGCATGATGTAATGTAGGTCATAAGAATGATTGAGTTAGGTCATAGGCATGGTTGTGTCTAGGTCAATTTGGCATGGGTTGTGTCATGCGAAAAGGAGGTCAATTAGGCATGGTTGAGTCTAGGTCATGTTAGGTATGGTTGGGTTGGTGAAAGAGGAATTCTTAAAGTGTAGGTGTCGATGGTCTGGTCATGTATAGGAGAATCAATAAGTAAGAGAAAGGTGAATGGAAAGGGAGACAACAAGATCCACCTAATTGATAAGGGCCATAACGAGTCTATCATACCAAAGATTGGATTATGAATGTAAGACCCTAAAGGCTTTGCATAATGGACTATTCTAAGGGTGAAGAAAGTCACATGATCATGAAATGTCACGATTCATGGAAAGTCCCTTGAGTAGAGAGGAAATTAGGATGAAAAGACAATGAGGTGAGAGTGGGTGGTTTAGCGTAACTTAGTGTACGACAACATGTTTTCTTAGCAAGAAACCCAGGATCAAAAAATAGGAAAATCCATGACGAAAATTTCATCATTTTCTACATTTGTTTGTTTTTAATAGACTGATCGGTGTGGTAAGTCTATTTGGGATGAGTATATTATCTCCTTGAGGTCTTCATGAAGTTGATTGATGCGAGAAGCTTTTGGATAATTTTATCATATTTTTGCAATAACTTTATATAGTTGTCCTTCAAGGGATCAGTCTATTTATAACAAAGAAATAGAGAGAAGAGATGTCCCTTTTTGAGGGAGTCATCTTTTGTTGGAAGTTTGAATCAAGGAGTTGAATCCCTTTTTTTTTTTGGACGTTTAAGTCATGGAAAGACTATATAGGAAGATTAGGTTCTTGTTTAGAAGACAAGACCATAGCACATAGAGGTTAATTATGAAAGAGGTGGTTTTGAGTGATGAACGACCATGGGATTCCATATTTAAGAAGACGAAAAGTATCCATGAGAATCATGCTATGAGTAGAGCCGTGGTACTCATATTGAAGATAAGGCTGAAAGGTGAGTAATCACATGATTCTTGTTTAGTTATGGATCCTAAAAAATGGGTAATATGGAAGGTGAACAATGCTCAAGGGATGAGCGATCAATTGAAAAAAGTGATATAGGACTTGATGTCAACAATAAAATGGTCGAAGATGCAAGGCATTGATGTGCTCAGGTTTGGGTTTACCTTTGAGTGAAGACAAATGATAAGCACATGATCCATAGGCATGGGTAATGATATAGGGTCCAAGCTAATTAGGAGAAAATTTTCCCCGTTTACTTTTCTCTTCTTTGGTTACATGTTGATTTTCCTTTAGGACAAGGTGATGACCTAAAAGGTTATTCATGGAAACATTTTTCATAGGCACATTTAATACATTTTTGGTAGATTTGGAGATGGTCAAGAGCATTGAGATGACATTCATCTAATAACTCAAGTTGCGCTAAATGATCCTGGTGAAATTCATCGTCATTGAGCATGTCTTGTAGTGAGATGTAGAGAGATGGAATCTAGACTTTGAGAGGCAAGACAACCTCGGTACCATAGACCAGAGAAAAGGTGTGGTAGTAGTGAAGTATGAATACTAGTGCGATAAGCCCACAAAGTGAAAGGAATGTGTGAATGCCAATCCTTTCTAGTATCATCAACTAATTTCATAAGAATTTTGTTTAAGGTTTTATTGGTTGATTCTACTTGGCCATTGGTTTGTAGGTAATAAGGTGATGAGAAATTGAGTTGGATGCCAAAAGTGCCACACAACTTATGTAGGGTTTTGTTTTTGAATTGCTTTATGTTATTAGTGATGAGACGGTGAGGAACACCAAAGTGAAAATGATGTGATGGTTGATGAATTCACATATTTTCTAGGCTTTTTAGAAATGAGGGGAATGGATTCTACCCATTTAGTGTAATATTTAGTAGCGTTATAATCCATTGATGACATTGTAAATAATGGGGATTTATCTCTCTGACAAGATCCAAGCCCCATTGAGAGAAAGGCCAAATGTCTCGTGCGACCTGTAAGGCATGACTAGGTGTGTGATGAAGATTAACATGTTGTTGGCATTTTACACAATGTTTGACATAGTCAGTCACAATGATGTGGTTTAGGATTCATAAATAATAGCCAAGGTGAAGAATGTGTTTTGCAACAACTAAACCACTAAAGTGACCTCCACAAATTCCATCGTGAACTTCCTTGATAGTGTAGGAATTTCAGAACTTGTAAGGCATGTAAGAGAATACCATGAAGCTGCATGCTTATAAAGGAGACCACCCATGATGACATAACGAGAGACACTTTTAAGAAAGGCATGTTTTCCATTATGAGTGAGATCAGTGGGTAGAATGGAAAGGGAAAGATAGTCTACAAACTACTTATACCAAAGGTCACGTGGGTTAGGTGCAATGGTTCTGATGGAGTAGACCTCATGAGGTAAATAAGAGGGTGATTGTAACCTTTGTATTGTGACAAAGATTTTAGAGTCGGTAGGGTGAAGAGGGTATCTGAGAAGCCAAGCAAGGCCATGGTATCACAAATTTATTGGTAGAACATGGGGTGGTTTGAAGTTTGTAATGGTCAAAGGTGGTCAAAAGTATGTCTACATGATGTTTATACTTTTGAAGTATCTCATTATGACACTAGTATATACCATTGACTTGGTTTATGACTAGTTGGGAATCACCAAATATATTGATTGACTTAACATCTAAGGCATAAGAAACCTGGAGACCCAATATGAGTGCTTCGTATTCAAAAATATTGTTTATACAATCAAAATCTAGTTTGAAAGATAAAGGCATAGGTTCACCATCAAGAGGAATGAGGATAACACCAGCCCCACCTCCATGCTGACACTTGGAGCCATCAAAGAAGAGTGTCATTTGGTAAGTGGGTTCGTCTAAGGAGAGGGTAGCTATGGATTCATTTGGGAAATAAAGTTAGAGGGTTGATTCCGAAAAGAGGTGTGTCTGCTAGTTGGTCAATGATATCCTGGCCCTTGATGGACTTTTGATGAATGAATTCGAGGTCAAGGTCAGCAAGAAGCATAAGCCAATGTGTGACACGTTGATGTTGATAGGGTTTGGCATACATATAGTGTAGGGGTCAGTATTGGTAACAATGAAGGTTTTGTGGTTGAGTAGGTAATGGTGGAGTTTGGTGGTGATGAAAACTAAGGCTAAGTAAGAGTTTTTGGCATGGGTGTATCTAGTTTCATAGTCCAAAAGGGTATGACTTATGTAATAAACCACTTGCTCTCTATGTTGCTCATCACGATGAGAAAGCATGGCACCTAAAGAATGGTCAGTGGAAAATGTATAGGTAAAAGGGTTGGTCATCCTTAGGAGGAATGAGCCTTTGGTGGTTGAAGAAGGTATTGTTTTAAGGTGTCAAAGGCTTTATGGCATTCATCATCCCATTTGAATGAAACATCCTTCTTGAGAAGATGATGAAATGGTTGACAATGGTGGAAATATTTGAGATAAAATGATGAATGGATTACAACTTACCTTGCAGGCTTTGAAGTTGATGGAGATTAGTAGGTGGAGGCATTTCTAGAATAGCCTTTACTTTAGTAGGATGACTTCTATGCCACGTAAAGAAATGATGAAACCAAGGAGTTTTCTGAAAGTACCACAAAGATGCACTTCTTTGGTTGAAGATGAACACAATACTTGATGAGGTGGTCAAAGATGACCTTAAGGATGGTCAGGTGTTTGATCGATGTTTGGATTTGGAAAGAAGATCATCTACGTAATCTTCAATATGTGATGCATGATGTCATGGAAGATGTAAGTCATGGCTCGTTGATATGTAGCACCGACATTTTAAGGCCAAAAGGCATGACTTGATAGCAGAAGGTCCCCAAGGAGTGATGAAGGTAGTTTTGTGTTGATCTTATGGAGAAAGTAATATTTTATTATAACCGAGAAACCATCCATGAGTGATAGCATTTCATGGCGGTGGTGAGATCAACTAGTTGGTCAATGCTTGGTAGGGGAAAATCATCTTTGGGACAAGCTAGGTTGAGGTCATAAGTCCATGAAAATGCAGAGTCCCCCTATCACCTTTGTGACAGGAATGATGTTAGAAATCCATTAGGGATAGTCAATGGGTAGGATGAAGAAACTTGAGAGAAGGCGTTGAAGTTCTTCTTTGACTAGAAGAAGAGCAATGCGAGGATGCATTTTCCACAGCTTTTGTTTGATGGGTTTGGCATTAGGAATGGTTATGATATTGTGGACCATGATTTTGGGTCAATACCGGGCATATCGGCATAGACCAAGAAAAAGTGTTGTTATGGTCTTGAAGGAAAGAGGTAAAATCTTCATGTTTAGTAGCATCTAAAGATTGGCCTATCTTTAGAATGTGTGGGTCATCCTAAGTGTTAATGTTGATTTTGATAGTTCGATTCATTCAACATGGTTTGTGTCTCGAAGGTAATGACCGGTGAATATAAGAATCTTCCACACCAAGGTAGGTGAGGATGGACTCATCATCCTGACATTGAATGACGTTAATAGAAGGTGTATCATCATCGATCATGTCAGGATATAGGAAGGGGAGAGAAGAGGGAGCCTCGCCATCAGCGTTGATAGGTTAGAGGTCCCAGGAAATTGTGTTTATGAAAAAAAAAGTTAGGAGGAATAGATTTGGGATCTATGGACTCCGTGGGTGAAGATGGTGATGTGGGTGAATGAGGTGGAAAAGGTTTTCTTCCTTAATGAGGTCAACGCGAGCCTTCTTGGGAGGTGGTGTGAGAAAAGACAATGCCACTACGGTCATTATGTTTATAGGTGGTAAGAAATGATAGTATGATGGCCTTGTTCATAAAAACCAAAGCCAAATCCTTTCCATGTGCAACGGTGGAGGAAAGTGTGAGTGAAAAAGCGGTGGTTAGTAAGGGATTGTAGGTAGATGAAAATGGTCATGTTTGGGATGGAGGTTTGGGTGAATAAGTGGCAATATCAAGTCCCCATACATTAGATTAGTGTGAAGGTGGGGAGGACCATAAGGAAAAACCTCACCTACCTATGTAGTAGTCATAACTAGGGTGTTGGCGCAGTTCCCATACTCTTGTGGAGTGAGGAATGTGTCGATATTATATAGGTGGTACTCCCAGAGTGAGGCATTGAAAAACACCTTCTAAGGGATCAATAGTTGATATGTGGGTAGTGGGGATAGATGACTCACCTAGATGATTGGGAAGTAGATGAGTTAGTTGTAGAGGCTGTGGTGGTAGTAGGAATATAGGGTTAGATGTGGGAGAGGTGGTGAAAACATTGGTGGATGGGATTATGGGTGAAGGTGAAGTGGGGGTAGTGGAAGATGCCTTGATTAGTACAAGTACATCGTTGGGCGGTACAACATGTTATAGGTCTTGAATGGTGATAGGTCGGTGGGGATGGTGTAGTTATGTCCCTCATGCTCGAATTTTACAATGGTGTAAAGTTGAAGGGACACAACCCATGACGTGAATCCAGGGTCTTCCGAGTAATAGGTTATATTGGAATTCCCCCTCTAAGACATGTAGAATAGTTTTGGGATAATGTGAGGGCCTACATGAACATGAAGGATAATAGTGCCAAGGGTGGAGGTGATGGCATCGTTGAAGGAGTGTAGCATAACTGGGTTATTATGCATATAGTTAGAAGGAATACACATTTGATTGTATGCGTGGGAGGAGATGATGTTAATGCTAGCACCACCATCAATCATGACATCATGTATGCGTATGTTATCGATATAAACAGAAATGAATAGGGTGGGATCAGGGTCATCTGACTGGAGAGGTATAATCTCCTCTTCAGAGAAGTTGAGGGTGGTGACTTGAGGAGTGGTTGTGGGGGTAGAAGGAGGAGCTGATTTGGTTAGTGAGGCCACATGGTGAGGGGTGATAATCGAGGCCACTGGTGTGGGGTCATTGGGTAGAACTTCAATGGATTGTAAAACCTCGATAAGGGCTTGTCTGTGGGATTCAGAAGTCTAGACGAGATCATACAAAGACATCTTTAGAGGAGACTGATGTAATTGTTTTATCATTGTGTGATGGGTGACCCCATCAAGAGATAGGGTATGTAGGTCCATGGATGGTGATTTTGGGAGTAGGTGTAGATGGTATATTGGGTACAGGGTTGGTTGATGGGCTAGTTGCTTTTTCTTTTCCTTTGTCTTTTTGAGTGCGGGTAGCAATGTGAACCATGTTAATCTGAGGGGAGGTGGATGGAGAGGGTGTGTCATGAAAGGTATAATGACATGAGGGGAAAAATCCTAGTGGTGGATAAGAGCCTTGTGAAATGAGTAGGGCACACTGACATTTGGGTGGTGGTTTGGCCAACTCTCTAATACTGGACCATGTTGATCTCAAATTTTGGAGGTGGGAAAAATGGTTGTGGGGGTGGAGATATTGATCGTTGAATGGGTAAAGGATGATGATGTATGGTGATAGGTGAAGGTGGAGCATGGTCCTCATCAAGAAGGTCATCATCATCAAAATTTTTTTCAGGAGGAAAAGTTGAAGAAGAATGGTCTTCAGAGCCTTACAATTTTCAACATCATGTCTTGGCACATGATGATAGGCACAAATATTGGTTTCATCAAACCCTTTTGGTTTGGGTTTGAGAGGATTGTAAGGTCGAAGTGGTGGTAATGTGATGATGGAATTCTCTAAGAGATTGGTTAAAATGTTGGTGTAGGACCCACTAATGGATCACAATGGGAGGTGAGTGTGGGTTTGGGTATAGGTGTGGATGATTGTGAGGAAGAGGCTTTATAGGAGGGGAATGGGTTGGTCTACTTTTGGTATGTGGAGTGGTCTTAGGTCTTTTTGGTGGCATTGTTTGGGTAAAGGTGGGGTAGAAGAGCTGGTGATGGAAGGTTTGGTTGGTTTGACTACCTTATTGGAGGGTAGTGGATTCTTAGCTTTGGGTTGCACCTTCTTGGGTAAAGGTGACATGGGAGTATGGGATGTAGAAGGAAAAAAGATGGTGGAAAAGGATGGGTTACCCATGGGGGAAACCGAGTTGCGGTGGAGGTGGTTGGTAAGAGGTTGGGTAGGTGGCATTGGTTGAAGTCGTATAGGAAAGGTTGGGGTTATAGTAACTGGTGGAGGTATAGGTGGAAAGAAGTGCATGGGTGAGGGTGAGGAGTTTGGTTTTGGGTGAATGAGGTGTAACAAAGGCTCATGATGTAGTAGTAGGTTGTTTATCTTTTGAATGGATTTGGGTGTGAGATTTTTGGTCAAGGTTGATGGATGAGGCCCTAGGATGGATGGAAGGGGGGAAGGTGAAAAAGGTGTAGTAGGCGAGACCGGTGTATGCGGCCTAGAGGGTTGGGTTTTCTTTTTTAGGTGGGAGGATAATGTTGTTGTGGACTTTGGAAGATGTGGCTAAGTCAATTTGAGGTGGGTGAGTAAGGCTTGATGTCGGCATAACACCCAAAGTAGTGATGGGTCTAGATACGGGTGGGGGATAAGTGTGGGTAGGTTTTTAGGTTTGGGAATAGTTGTAGTGATGGGTAGAAGTTTGGATGGAGGTAGGGATGATGAAGAGGAATCCATTTCAATTGGCATGGTCAGTGTAGTTTTGGTTTTTGAAAATACCTTTGGGTAGATCGTGGAAGTATCTTAGGAAACATTTACATTTGGGTTGAAATGGGGAGCGAAGATGTCCCCAGAGCATGGAATGATCAACGTAATCCAAATGATCGACCAGCCGTGAAAATGGGACTACTGAAGAAGAGGATGGAATGGGTTGGGTGGAAATCCCTGTAAAATATGTTTGTGAGATAGGGAATTGGCTAGCCTCAGATTCTTGTAGGTAAAGACAATCGAGATCATGTCAATAGGGTCTGGGATGCTAGGGGAGAACTATCCCCGATAGGTAGTGACATGTCTGAAGAATCTCCCATGGGTAGGAGAGATAATAGGTCGGGTGAGGTATACTTCTCTCGGTGGAGGAGAAGGTGATGATGATTCTCTTGTGGATGGGAGAATAACAAGTGTTGATGGTTCAGAAGGTTGGGAAGTAGATGATGATAACACACATTCGAGTAGAAAGTGTGGGTTCCTCCATGAGAGAAAGGGGAGATGAGGGGACTCCTCTGTGGGTGGAGGAGTAGAAGAGGTATGCTCCTCTATGGGTGGAGGAGCTCATGCCAATATTTCCTCAATAGATGAAGTAGGTAGGTTTTGAGGAACAGTTGGCATGATATCAAAAATTGCGTGAACCTCACGGACATTTATTGTCACTGGATGAAGGTTCGCTATTTTGATTAGATGATGGTTTATGATTAGGGAATGGATTTTTGAAGATGTGAAAATTTTGATTTGTTGGCACATTTTCGGGTTGTCTACAATAAGGTCTCCATTTTCTATCATCTCTTGAATAATGTTTTTAAAATTTATGCAGTTACCATCACTATGTCCTTTAACGTGATGATAATTATAGTAGTCGTGTTCTTTATACCATGCGGGCATAGGATGAGCGAGGATCAAAACCTTGTATGAGGTTTTATGGGAGGAAGTGTAATGGCTCTGGATTTAAGAAGTTTTTCCAAGACTGAAGAATAGGGCTCTCGATCAAAGTGTACTTCCATTGCTCTTGTTGAAGAGTTGAAAGGCTGGATAGGAGAAAGATTGGAAGAAGGTTGGGCCTGATTAGAAGGATGAGGTGGACCCACCTTGAGGACTACCACATTGGTAGATCCTTTGGGATTTGAATATTTATTTTGGGGTTTTGAAGATGAAGAAGAATCATTTGATTTGAATGGGGTGTTCTTGTTCCGTAATTGGATTTTCTTTTCTTCAATGGCACGAATTTCAGTTTTCGGGCCATGGTGAATGCTTCATCAAAGGTTGGAAGGTTTGGACTTGCAAGAGTTGGTGAGATGTGTCTGGCACAAGCTCTAGTGAACAACTCAATAAGTTCAATCTGAGGTAGTTGGAACGTCAATTGGTTAATAAGACTCTACCAAGTGGGAAACGAAATCTATGATAGATTCATCTTCATACTGTCGGGTTGAATAGAGATCGGTCATGGTGACTTTCTTGGTAACATTGATTGAAAAATGATCTAGGAAAGCTTGGGATACTTGATTAAAGGAATAAATAGAATGTCGAGGTAGTCCATTATACCAATCCAATGTTGGTCTATCAAGGACATTGGGAAAGTTTGTAGGAGCAAAGCATCATCGTGGGTGATTAGGTAACACCCATGTTTGAATGACTGCAAGTGTTGTTGTGGGTCTTCTTTACTATTGAAGTGATTGAATTTAGGCATTTCCCAATGCACTGGGTAAGGACGAATGGGAATAGATGGATGGATAGGCTCATTACAGATTTCATCATATGTTAAAGAATTATGGGATCTAGAAATAGATGCTTCTAAGGTCTACATCTTCTCCATCATCATTTTAATGAGGTCATTAGTAGGTTGGGATGAATGGGTGCCCCTTGTAGAAAAAGGGGTTGATGTTGAATGTATGAGGTGGGTGGTATGCTAGTGTATGGTGGTGTTGAGTATGAGAACTACACAGGAGGAATAGATGTAGGTGGCACATAGCCAACATAAGTGATAGATGAGGTCGGGGTTGTTGGTAGTATGTGTAAGTGGGTGGGGTAGTCGTAACAACTCTAGTGGTGATTGGGGGTAAGGATTGTGGGATAGAAAGGATGAGGTTTTGGAAAGGGGTGTAAGTTTGCTAACACCGGAGGTGGTTGCGATGTAATGGGTATATGTGAAGTGGCGGGTGCAGATGAAGCTATACTCATAGAGGTTGTCAGAGGGACAATCGATGTCGCGGGTGCGATCGATGATGTAGATGTTGTAGTTATAGTGGTTGTGGGATTTAGTTGAGACACCATAGGTGATAAAGTGGATGATGGTAGTGTCGAACTAGTGCTAGCTGACACAAAAGTGGGGGCTAGAGCAGGAGGGATAGATACGGGCATGTCATATATTAACTATCTGAGGAATCCGGGTGGAAGAATGAGCAAGGTAGTATTGGAGGGAAATGGGATTCTAGTCGAGGAGTCTCATGAACTCCTCATCATCGGTAGTGATGGGGATAAGCTGAGTTGGATCCATAGGTGAGAAAGAATGAATGGAAATGATGGAATAGGTGGAAAGGGTGGATGGCTAGTGTGAAATATGAGGGCATTAGTTTGGCTGTGAGTCAACACCATGTGAATCAGTGTATATCAGGTGAACTATACTCTATAAATGACACAGGGAACAATAAAGATGGGGAAAAAAAAATTATGGGAGGGAAAGTTGGTAAATGTTTTGATTAAAATCAAAATAGAGTGACCGACGCTTGATCTAGCTTACTAATGATGGTTAAGGGGTGACCGATGTCGGTTATAGGAACCGATACGATTACTGTGAGAAAATGATAGTTTCAGAAAATGAGGTAGAAACTAATGAATGTCAGACAGGAAAGGTGTAGTTGATGATTGTTATCAGAGTACATAAAGTACAATCATACAGAGACTCAAACCAAAAGAGAAGATGAGATAAGTTTCTTTTGGGTAAATTAACCAAAATAACAAAGAACCAATCTTTAGTTAGTTAAAGTGATGGTGGTGAGATGTAAACCAGCAATGTGGTCTTTGGTGATGCGATTCTTATGAAATTTGAAGAATAAAGAAAAATGAATTTTTGTGAATTTAGATTAGATGAATAATCAACCTAGAAGTTTGGGGATGATAAGATGAGGTCTTGACACACTTATGAGAAATTCAAAATACTCCAACTGTGATGGCGGAGTGTGAAGGAAGGAAATAAAAATGAATAATCGTATCCTCACACCTCAAAACACAAGTCAAGCACAAAGCTAAGAAAAATACGTAACCCAATCAAGTGATTTTAATGTGTTTAGCTTATGTTATTTAAAATATTGAATCATGAATTTAGAGAAGAGTTTTTGGTTGGGAAGGCTTCCTACGAAGAAGGAAATTTTAAAGGTGAGGTTTCAGGTTATGTTATGGCGGGGGCGGGCCGTTCTATGAGGTAACGACTAGATAAAGATAACTAGCTTGGTGCCCACTGTTAATCCTCCGATCATGTGATCATTTGAACTTCTTTCGGGTGGGATGTTGTTTAAGAAGATGTATATATTTCAATTTGTGTATTTTGGCAAAGAGAGAGATGAAATAATGTGTTTTTCTACGATTGATTATGTCAACCATCAGCTGGGCATGACTTTCAACGTATAGGTTGCTCTCATTTTTAATGTGATCTATAATGCAAAAAATCAAAATTTAATGCAAGTTTTTAAAACCTAAATAGAAATTTGATATTTAATGTAACAAGTGATGAATAGGAAGAGGGATGCTCTTTTACTAATGTAATGCAAGAAGGAAGAAGCAATTCATTTTAAGCACCAAATGAAAAATGTTGTTTAGACAATTAGAAGAAAGGAATATTACCAGGGAGAAGATTAAATGTGTAATTTTTTTAAAATAAAGAAAACACAAGAAATTTTTCCCTATATGAAGAAAATACAATGAACCCAAGAGAGGGTCCCACCGGGTGTGCCAAAATGTTTCACCATTTTCTTTAATTTTTTAGACGAAACAAATAAGGGTGTGGGCCAAGGAGGAATACCTATTGTGATGGTCGGTTGAAGGTTGTTATGTGTGTTCTAACTTCTTGATCTAATGCTGACTATGAGAGCTTCCTTTTGGCTAGGAGGAACTACCTAAAATACACAACAAGACCAAAAAAGAGGATTAAATAATATATGTCAGTGGGTTTCCTAGCGTGTGCTAGATCTAGGAAGTGTGATACTTCCTCGGTGGCAATCAACCCACTATTTAATACAATTTAATGTAAGAAATAATGTAAGTAAATAGAGTCATACTCTATTTGATATGATTTAGGTATCTCATCCAAATACAATAAACAAATCTAACATAACATGTTAGGATATGATCAAAACTGAAATAAGGTAAACAACTAAGGTGTTGGAATAGGTCAAGGTCAGATTTTGGGTAACTTGACTCACTTAAAAATGGTTATTGGGATTAAGTATTGGCAAGTCTACCGGATACGTGAGACCAACGTTGGTTACGGTGTCGGTTTCGGAGTTGGTCGACGTTGGTTAAGGTGAGATATCCTAGGTTTCCTAAAATAAGCAGATCTAGCTATCTTTTTCCATCTTTGTTCGTTGGTTCGGGTCTAAATGGAACGTTACACTTAGATGCGCGGGAAAGTGGTTAGAGGGAAAATAGGCATGTTCTTTTAGGGTTATACTAATTCCTATTTCATTAAAGTAAGTAGGGCTAAGTCTTAGTTAGTTATGGAAGCATGCAATGAATGAATAGGTCTAGGTGGTGAGGTGTCAGGTGAGGTTTCTAATTAAATAATGAATGAAGTGAGGATGAGTATTAATTTAATTGTAAATAATTAAATTAATATTAATGTGGGGTATAAGGGTCATGGTTAGATGAATGTGTTTAAGTTAGTTATTCGAAAGGGGACCAAGGGAGTGTGACCCAATTTTAGTGTCTACAACAATAAGGTTGTTATCACACGATCGTAATTTTGTTGTTGCACAAGAAAAAACTTGTTGTCGTATGATAGTAACCTTGCTGTCATAAAACTTGAAAATGAAAGCTTCTACCAAGTGAAATTGTTGCAGAAAAACCCAAAAAAATCACCTATTTTGTGAAAGTGGTTCTAGGGATATTTGCCAGGGATTTTCCACCTTCAATTTCCTAGAGGTCTCTTAAAATGAACCCTAGAGCTAGTTCTACCTTGTCTATTTTCTCGTCACCTAAAATGGTTTTTCTATCATTGATCCTCCATTTCCTATCCATTCTCAATTTTTTAAAGTACATTTTGATCATTGGAAGGGAATCTTCAATCTCATCCAACTTGTGAATTATTTCATCATAGTTTTCCCTACTTTCAAGGTGTTTTATTGTTACGTTGACCTTCATCCCTAGTTTGTCAAAATTTCCTTATAAGAACTTCTTTTTTGAGTTTCTAAATTGATCAAGATGAAGTTTTATCATGAATAAGATCTTATATTGTATTAACAAGTAAAATGATATAAGATAATTCAAAAAAACATGGGTGGTATGCAAGCATGCCCTAAAGCCAGAAGAACAAACTAGGTAAAAATTTCTAGGAATGAAGGAGTGCATAAAGTATGAAAATATCAAAGACAAAGAAAATTAAGACACCATTGTAAATTTTTTTCCTGTAGGGGTGGGTCTCGATCATGCCAACCATAGCTAGGTAGATATTTTCTAGAATTCGACACATCCTATCTTGAGCCAAGTTGGATTCCTTCTCCAGTTTCTTGATAGGGGCCGAAGAGGGTGAAATGATAAGAATTAGCCTTGGATTTTTTTTTGGGTGGAGGAGATAGGATCCATCTTTCATGAGAGTTTGGATGGGAATCCAAAGATCCCCAACCAATATTGCTAGGTGGTGGGGACATCCCAACCCTAGTGGTGATCTTAATGTGGAGGAGGGAAGCTCCTCTAAGGAGGTTAGCTATGAGGGGAGTGGAAGGCATGGCTGAATGAAACATAGATGGTAACAAATTCTATGGATAAAACATTTTTCAATTGTGCGACACTCCCACGTGGTGGGAGTGACAATAGGGTGACATCAGCTCTTTAGAAACATTTTAGGGGATCGCCTCATTGTTGTTGAAGTGCCCAAAGATGCTCCACCTCTAGTTCCACCTTATTAACTTAAACTTGAATCTACAACAAGACAATTTTAATAACCATAGACTTGTCATAAATAGATAAGTGTTTATGAACATCAACATCAGCAAATAAAAATGTATTCCTATTTTTCCAAAACCAAAATAAAATACCCTCTCGAAAGCATGCCAAATTTGGGTAAATTTTTGTGGAATTCTAGGATTGTATCATATGAGAACATGATACCAAGTGAATCATTCTTGAGGAAAATTATGGAATAAATAATGAATCTAACTCCACGCCTCTAGGATTTATGGAGGTACCGAGAAGAGGTGTGTGAGAGTTTCCAGATACCCATAAAAGGGTAATTTTGGAGTAACCAATACCACTTACACCAGATGCGATCCAAGTGGAAGGCCTTGATGAAGAGCACACCACGAGAAAGTGTGCAATTTCAGGTTCCACATAGGTGGAACAAACTATATGAAATACCCTTTTCCATATTTATGTTGAGGATTAAATTCCCCCTTTGAGCATTAATATTATCCACCATAGGCGAGATGTGGAAAAATCCATGCATTTCCTTGGATAAATGATAATTCCATAAGGGGTTTCCACATACCACTTCTACTCCATCCACCATGGAAAAATTTGAAGAATAAAAATCTTATGGATCATGTGATATGGAACTAAGGAAATGATATCAGTTATGTGGGATCTATCTGGTATAGCCAATTTGAATTTAAATTAAAGCTCTTTCGGGGAAACCAAGATTGAGTCTGCTTGTAGAAAATGTGTTGGATAGTGTGAATTCTACACTTGACGTTGACAGGAATCCAAGGCACTTCTACTAAACAACAATCTTGATATTGAAAAATGGGGGACCACTACATAGAGTGGAGATTAAAGTAAGGCTCATCACAGAATCCATTACCATTTCATATAAGCAAAGGTTTAATCCACTCCCAATATTTCTAGATGCTTTTGATCACAAATGTACCTACCGATTGGATTGGAATAGGGAAATGAGAATTTTGGTGAAGCTAATGTCTTTCCATGCAATATGGCCATAAGGGGTGCCTTTGACTATGTCATGTCATAGGAGCACCTTCCAATATTCCTTTTCATATGTGCTTTGAATGATCCATTTGGTACGAATCACTTTCCCTTGCTGCAAGATGTCAATAAGACTGTTGGTACCCAAATTTAATCTCCTTGAACTTGAGAAGCATCATGGATTTTACAAGACACTCAGAGGTAGATAAATGATTTATATTTCATTTTATAGCCAGGGAAGCAATTTATCTGACTTGTTAGCACTCAGGTTTTGAAGAAGTGGGTAGCACCTTGAAAGGATTTTGGTCTAATCCTCACTATTTTAGGTTGTGCCTTTCAACCAAGGTAAGAGAACCCTGCATTGCAGCCTTTGTTTTGTGAAGGAGGTGGAGATATCCTTATACTTGTGCATATTGTATGGAAATGGCCTTGGGAAAACATGATCAATTTTACATTATTCAAACTCAACATAGCTATCACTACTAAATGATGGAAATGTTTTCAAGACAAGGTTGAGGCTGCTAGAGACATGGTATGATCCTGATTTGCTTTGTGCATTTTTGTAAATGGATTATGTTCTTTTGTTCATACACAATGCAATGTAGGGGTAGTATGGGGTAGGATTAGTTATTCGAATGAAATTTTTGGTGGGAGATTTTAGACAAGACTAACCAGAATTTTCCAGATTCTTTGAGGACCTTTGCAAGAAATTTGTAACACCTAAACAACATAATGCTTCAAAGGGGTTAAGGTACTCCTTTAACCAGGATATGTGCACCAAATGGAGGCCCAGATCTACACTCTTCCACACAATCTTTGACAACCTGCCATAAAAGCTTGAAGCAGATGAACTAACAAAGTATCCAGAAATCTCTATTTTATCATGACCTAAGGTGCACCCAAAGGTTTACAAACAATCTTAGAATTCAAGGAAGGTAAAGTGATTTTGTAACATTCCCATTTTAAGACTTCAGAAACAAGGGAATTTTTTTTTGAGTAATGTTCCTTGTTCTAAATACGTAATTTAGAACACACATTCCAAAACAACCATTCTATAATGAGATAACCATATGCAGTTGTAATGACTCGATAACCTACCGATATATTCATTTCATGACTCAGTAAACTACCGATCTATTCATGTTTAACACTAAGTATTGAATAATTTTTGTATACTATGTATACTTGGTTCTCTTACCCTATTCTAGGTATTGAGTGATCTGTCTAAGGAACCTAACTGAATAGTTGTTACCAATATTCATCTGCATCACGATCCTTAGACTAGGTGACATAGGACAACACAACCAATAACTTGTGATACTTTGGCCAAAGTTTTCTAACATATTGTTTGTATTACTTATTCCTTGATGGCATACTTGTCAATCCGGAATACATCCTTCACCCCACTCTATTGTTATCTATAATGTCCCCTATTGACTTCTGTCAGTCCTCTTGCCCAAGGTTTATCCCTAGTTTTGGTTAACATCGTAGGTTATGATAGGAAGGAGCTCCCAAAGACTTAGGATAGATTGGCATACTAGGTCAACCTAAGTCAACCCCGTGTGCCAAGATACCATGAGTCCTAGAGGAATACTTTGTATCGTAACTACGCTACTGCCCAATCCAAGAGAGAAACTAAGTTCAAGTCCAAAAGTGTGTAGATCTAGACGATCAATGCAGAAGGGTGTTGCCACATGTCAACTACAGTGTTGTATCCTCAAGAAGATCCTAATCTTCTTGAAGGTACAACCCTATAGTTGGTGTGTGCCAACATCCTACAGAACAACCTCGTCGAGATATACATACCCTTAGGAGATTATTAAAGTTAATTAATTTGGATTCCTAAAGGTAGATTTCAGCAACCCCTGTCCAGACTCTAATCCAACTCTCCCTAAGTTCTTTTCCAATCAGGTTCTATTAACCCTTGCAGAACTTCCTTAAATTAAGATTGCTTTCGATGTTTGCTAACATTGGCTGAACAAACAACCACCAAGAATTAAGGACAACAACCTCTTAAGTTTCATTCAATGTGATTTAACTATTCAAGGAAGTGTAACAACCACCGAGGTTGTAACTTAGTAGACTTTATTAAAAGAAGTCTAATGATTGTATTCATATATTCCTTCTTGTTTACTTTTTCTTAAGAGAGGAAGAGTCTTCCTCTTCATAGTTAAGTTCTTAGGACTTACACACCCTTTATATCCTTTATAAATTCTATAAAGTTCATTGTAAGTTCATCACACGTTACTTTAATAATATGAATTGTTTAGATAAGAACATTGATTATCTGTAACTTATTTAGTTGCTTCACGTTTAGGGATAATACTCTAATTCCCTTTTTCCTACTTATCCAAGAACACTCATTGAAACATATAAATAACATGAAGAACATCAACAGAATAGGATTCCATTTCTTTTGCAAAAGTACAAGATAATTTACATAATCCATGCAAGTAAATTCTCATTCTACATTTCCTTTTCAAAACTTATACATTTACAACTTATGCATTTCAAACATACTGCATGACAAACAACCTTCATTCAAAAGAAAATAACTTTTCTTTTCAATACAACTTAAGAACAGATCAGAATTCTTCACAAGAACCAACTTAGATCAGCCAATGCATCATATAATTTTTTGCCTTCTTTTATCACTTACGAAGTCCATCTGCAAAAATTGCTAGCATGGGTCACTCAATGAACCGAGCATGATAAGCACCAAGCCTTAAAAAAGTGCATTCCACTAATTGTTCCAATAAAACAAACACTCTGCTTTAATGAACAACAAGTAATTCATACTCCCTCAGCATAAGTAATATCAATAAAAAGAAGAGCAATACTAAACAATTTTAACAAAAGAAGAACAAAATATAATCTATATTACCTATCCTATAAATTAAAGTATAATTGATTCCATCAATTATCTTTACCAAACAACAAAACATAACATATCACTATTTCCAATCTACCAAATATAATACAACTCATATCTTTACTATAAGATACAGAAGTATTTACAACATATTCCTTCTTGGATGATTCATCTCACTTTCAAGTAAGGAAGAAAAGAAAGCATTCCATTTTCCAAAGTACATAATCATCACCAGTAAACAGTGTATATCATGATTTAAACAGTTCCTTTAAAGTAACTCTACTTTAAAATTTAACAATTTAAGGTATTCATCAAACAGATTCATATGAAAGAAATCCAAGGAGAAGTGATGGATTAACAGTCAACAACAAGTTACAATTTCATTTTCCAACCTAACTTCCATCGGAAACATTGTAATAATGGAGTTCATACAGTCTAAGGACTAGTAAGTTTCACAAAGTGTATTCTGTCAAAGACTTAACAATATTTTATTGGACCAGAATAGCCTGAAGAGAGCACACTAGCATTTTTCCTTCATAGAACACTTTACCATCTAACAGTGAAGTTCCATCAATCCTTTCCATTACTATTCTCTTTTTAAACTCGATGATAAAATAGTGAAGTTCAAACACAGTCCGCAATGGATTTGAATCACAATTAAACTTTCAAGACCTAACATTCATTTACTGGACTCAACAAGAGGTAAGAAGTCTGAGTAGATGCTGAACACTCAAAACTTTCCAATAGTTCAGGTAAAATAGAACTATCTCAACAAAGTATATCACTACAAGAACTACAGGTTGAGATTCCAAATAAAAGACATCCAACAAGTTGTTTCCAATCAATATCTTTAAGAGTTTATCTAATCAACCTACTAAGCCATGCTTCCAATTTTCTCTTACATATGTAGTTTATTAAAAAGATTCTGAATCTAGAACCACACCATCCAAGTAATAAACTCCTTTTAAAAGACAAGATCAACAAATAGTACATTCAGTCAAAGACTCGAATACAAATCCGAACACAATGTACAACATAAGCTCCCAAAAAGGGTCAAATCATTCAAATGCTTTCAACCAAGTTCAGGTAACAACATGTTCCCTCCCTAGTTTATAAAATAATCAAAAGATTATAATATCTGAACCAACACGTCATTCAGGTTACCTTTTAAAATTACAAACACCAAGTAACAAAATGATTGTACAGGGATGTATCACAATATCACAATCACAAATCCCTAAATACACCAACATCGTAAAGCTAGATTGAGTAAGAAGAAACTTCTTATAAAATAGTTCATTCTACGAACAACTAGCTTCCATTTCAGTTAGGATCCTTTCAAACCCAGTTTCCCATACTGAATGTAAGATACTTAATGAGTCGGTCCAAACGACTACAAAACATGAAAGTTGGGTTCATAACGAACCTACAGTAATAGTTAAATAGTCACAAAGAAATAGTTCACAAGCACCATGCCTTAAGCGGCTTCGAACACAGTACAAATTATCAAAGATAACAAACCCAAGTTTCAAGTTTGATACTATTCCAAAAACAATCAAGTTTGCGCAGGATGAAACACAAAACTAAACCATATATGGTTTTTCTTGTGCATGCAAGTTTCAATAACAGTCAATGTTTCTTGCAAGAAGAAATACAGAAACCAAACCATATACTGGCTTATCCATAGTGCCTATGAATTTCAATAACAATCAAAGTTTCCACAAGGTGATACAAAACAAGCCATTTACAGACGTATTTATTCACAGTCCAATTAACCATGAAATAAAATGCTAACATCATAGAGAAAATAATCTCTACAATGGTTCCATCCACCGAAACAAGTTTCCAATCAAATAGCTCAAACCAGTTTGTGAGTTTCCATAAGTACTAGAGTTGCTTACCAGCTCGGGTATATAAAACACAACAAGTTTGCAACACTAAACTCAACAAATACAGATAGATCTCTATAACAATTAAAGACCACAAAAGAATTCGAAACCAACAACAATTTCAAACCACTGAAGAAGCCAAACAAAGTGACCAGGTTTTGTTCACATATGCATAGTTCCTTGGTGAAAAAGGCAATGCAAAACAAGCTTCCAATGAATCAAGTAAAACACAGTTTCAAAACCCGAAATACAAGTTTTACAAAACCCATCAATAAATTTACCAGATAAAGCATGAATGCACAGAACTCATCAGAGAAAAGTTGTTTTAATGAAAACAGTTAGAGGAAAGCAAGATATTTTAACAGTTAGGGCCTATCATGCCTGATAGTGTCACTGTAAAATCGAAGAAGACCTCTAGCTGAGCTCGCTTCTTCCCTTCTTCTCCACGAAAGATCAAACAACAAAATACTTCTTCCACAATGCCTCATATACTCTCCACAAAACAAAAATAGATTTGAAACCTCCAAAATAGCCATGCAGTGCAGTTTAAACTGTTGGTTCAAAAAACAGAGCGCATGAAGAGAGAA
Organism: Taxus wallichiana var. yunnanensis; assembly: GCA_018340775.1. NCBI lineage: Eukaryota > Viridiplantae > Streptophyta > Pinopsida > Cupressales > Taxaceae > Taxus > Taxus wallichiana. Next base: position 316,417,871 of record CM031241.1, on the reverse strand, counting down.
AAACGGAGAGCATGCAAAATGAAACAACCAAACAAAAATCCACTGGCATGCCTTCCAAAGCGGTTCAGGCTCGTGAAACAAAGTTCATTAATTACATTAATTCCATATCTCCCGCCCAATCTTCCTTGCCACCACCTGCCAAGTCTGGTGAGTTCCCAATCAAAAATAACATGTGTTTCCATTTCTAGTGATACTGCCACCTAGGCCTCTGCCAACCCAACTAGCCCCTGCCAAAGTTGGCAGTCCCACATGTCCTTTCATCCTTATCAACAACATTAATGCCTTAGGAACCATCACCCAATACTTGCGACCCCTTAGGTTCCCCTTCATGCCATTAGTTTAGGGTAGATTACTGGCTTAGGTTAGATCTTAGGTAGAATTAAAGTTTATACCTTAGGATATAACACTAACCACTAACCCCCAACATAGGTCCTTAGCAATTAGGTTAGATAACTCCACATAGGTAAGTAATCAAAAATACAATAGCTTTTAGAAACTAGGTTAGATCACTAAATAACCTTGTAGTGTTAGGTTCTAGTTTTTATACCTAGCAACCCTTCTAACTCTTTAGTACCATTTTAGGTTAGAAACAAAATTGTATCAAGTAACATAGCTTGGGTAGGAAATACTTTCACCTAGCTTAGGATTCCGTAAGTCAATCCTCAATAGGGTCCTGGGTATCCCTTATGCCGTGTACAGGCTGCATGCCTATTTTATCAACAATGACCTGTCTTGGTCGATCTTCAAAGACCCAAGCCAAACAACCTACTGAATGGAAGTTTGTTCACAGAAATCAAAGAACTTGCAACAACAAAGTTCAGTCCAGCGTGTGCCTTAACTCATGGAATGTCGATTTTACCATTCATTCAACAGAGCATTTTTAAAACATTCCTTGGATCACTGAAATTGATCCAAGGGTGAGTTAGATAAAAAGACAAGTTTACAACTCTTAAACCAGATTGCAAATCACCTACCAGAAGTGAAAAATGAATTCAAAGAAGTCATACCAGTTCAATCAAAGGATCTTAAGAGCAGAAAAGACTTATCCATATCAAGCATGATTTCCAATAACCAGAAGAACATATCCATATAAGGAAAATCACATATCAACACTTGAATGCAAAGGAGGAAAATAACAACAGTCAAGGGTGTTACAAATTTTAAATCTGTTTATTTCTTTATCGGATGAAAGCTCTTCGAATGTGAGATTGCAGATGCCACTAAACTATCATCAAGAAATGAGACCATATATGATCAAGAGAGATTTTAAACACAAGATTGCAACGGGAGCAAAAACACAAATTGAAAACATTCGAAACATAAGTGCATGCAAATTTTGCCAAGAGACAACACAAAATAATCCAGAATGACCAAATTTATCAGTAGGGGAATGTTATAAGAACAATCTTATATATTTTTGATGGCTTTACAACTAAAACCAACTCAACATGATACAAATATGATGCAAAAAGGAATTAAAAATGGTTCTTAGGTGGTTTCTCAGAGAATGAGCTTCTTCCCATATTTTTCTCGTGAAATTCTAAGTTTCTCCAACCTTTTGTATGTCTCAAAACATGCATTATATAACTTTCAAATACATTTAATCCTTCTTTCCCAAGAAAATAATATGCCTAGCATCAAGTTTGTTACAAAATTCCAACATGATTTGCAGATAGGGACATTTAAAAATTTGCAACCAAGGTTGCCAGGTGTTTCAAAAATGGCGAATCATTACAAATATTTCATCATTATCCATTGTGGAGGCATGTTTTTCATTCTCCAAGCATGCAGACCTCTTTCATTTCATCCTTATCATTCCAAAAATTTGATTCTGCAACTTTATAATTTGATATTTCACGTTTTGCACGGGCCTAAGTAAAAATTTATTTCAAAAACACCTCAAATCTGCAAATTAATCCCTAAAACCACTTGCATTGATCTTTACAGGCACAAAGGACACAAATTCACCAAAAATTGATGAAAAATGATGCAAAATTCACATTTCCACACTTCTTAGAGCAAAAATGGCAGCCAAAAATGAAAATGTATAGTTACCCTTGATCTGCTCTTTCTCCTTCAATTTGGGCCCTCCACGTGTCAAAATATGATTGGGAATGAATTGGGCTCACTTTTTGACTTTTTAACATTTTTGGAAAAATGGAAAAAATTGACTTTTTTCTCCGCCCCTCCGCCCTTGAAATTTGGTGATGACATGTGGCATATGGTGGGTCCCATTGGGATTGTGGCTCAATTATGCGCATTTTGACCTTTTTTTGGAATTTGGAAAAATTCACTTTTTTCCCCATGGGCCCACACCTCCGCCTCTGTCCTTGACACGTGTCATGCTCTCTATCGCTAAAATTCGCGGGCTTATTTCATGTTTAAACCCCTTTTTCACAAGGGAAAATTTTCCATTTTTCTTCCATGGGCCCGCGCCTCCAATTTCTACCTTGACACATGTCCCCCTGTGGTTCATTCGCAGGCCAAGCACTTCAAATTTTCCATTCTAAGTCTTTTTGCAAAAGAAAAAAATTCCCTTTTGCCTCTGTTGGTCCACTGACCCACTCTGCCCACCACGTGTCCACCTGTGATTGGCCATGGGGCCGCGCTTCAAAATTTCACTTTAACATTTTCTACCTCCAAAGGCAAAAAAATTCAAAAACCTTCGCCATCCACATCCCCTCTACCCTTGATTTCTGCCACGTGTCCTCCTCTGATTGGAGCGGGCTGCATCTCATTTTTTAACCTTAGAAAATAGAGCTAAAATCTCTAAGTCCTCCATCGGCCCACTCCTCCTTTTTTGGTTTTTAGGACATGTGTCCACTTGTGATTGGTGATGAGCTTCAAACCATTTTGTGACTTTAAATTTTTACAAAATAAAGTCTAAAAACTCTAAGGAAATCTGACCACCTGCCATCCTCGGCTAATCAAAACATGCCACGTAGGCAAATTTGAAAAAACGGAGCCCTGGGCCTAAAACGCCCCATTTGCCAAAAAGGCAAAAATGATAAGTTATAACACTTCCCTACTTCTCCTCAGCTAATTAGATGCCACCACATACCCTCTGACTTCTCAGAAATAATTTGACAGGCTAAAATATGCCCGTCTGACCGTCAAAAACATAGAATTTTTCCAGTTGTGCCCAGAATCGATTTTTTCACCAAGGATGGATTTTTTTGAAATAGAATCAGATGAAACATGATTTTGAGCATTTATCGACCATGGGGATAGATTTTCAAAGGCATATAGGTATAAAATGATCATTTTTAAGTTTTCATGATCGGAAAATGGAAAAAACAACATAGCCCACAGATTTGAAGAATTTAGGGCAAAAATTAGGGCAAACTTGAGTATTCTTGCAAAATGGGGCATGTCAAATGATTTTCAAATGGATTAAGGCATGGGAACAGAGGCAAAAACTTTATTTTACCCATTAAAACTGTAGAAAATGTTTCAAGAAATGCAGAGTGAAAAGAGAATTAGGGCAAAGGTGGTGTAAGATCAAAATGGACACCAACAAGACCTAAGCCACTTGATTCCTTGGGAAAACAATAGGTTTCCCAGAAACTTTGTGGAATCCTTCACCGAGAGGTGGAATTGTCCCAAAGGAATTTTTAAAGAAGTTTTTCAAGTTTGTGCATGGAATTATTAGACAATATCTAACAACAAGACTAATACACATGCGTGGCTTCAAGAAATTTAGAGAAAATATTGAATTTTCTTGCTAAATACAACAACTTGGTGATCAAGAAGTCCAATTTTCGAGCCACGCATTGAACAACATAATTCCAAATCTTAGCAAGTGAGGATTTAAATGTAAAAGGAAAGCCAATTTTTTTAACATTTCCCCATGATTGAGTTTTTTCAATCATAGGATTCTAACCAAGTAGGCGCATGAATAAATAATTGTCTTTAACATTGCATTTTAACCATTGAATGGAAGAGCCAGAGGCCAAATAGAAAACTTCCAAGTACTACATGACATGATTAATGTTTCACTCCTCTTCAATTAGAATGAGGAAGTATTAATCAATGAAGTGGAGATTTATAAGTTGAGAGCCATCACCATATGGCAAGTAAATACCCCTAACAAACCCCCGATATTAAGCTTAACCAAACAAGTAGCCAAATCCTTTAGCCGCAGGGACATAAAGAGTGGGTGTAAGGGGGATGCCTTGTTGAATTGATATGAAAAGATAAAATGAATTTAAACATTTTCCATTAATAGTGATGTGAGAAAAGGCATGCAAAAATAACATATTAATAGTCTAAATAAAATTTGATTGAAACCTAAATATTTGAGCATGGCTAAATGAATGTCCATTTGATTCAGTCATATGCCTTCTCAAAGTCAATTTTGATGAAGAGGGCTTTCTGAATAGATCTGTGAGCCCATTCCATTCCTTCCCACACAACAATAATTTTGTCAAGGATATACTTCCCAGGATAAATCCAGTTTTTTCTTGAGATGCGCTATGACCGAGAGGAGATACCAAAGCTAAATGGAAAGAGATTTGTTTGTGATCTTGTATGAAACATTTAACAGATTGATGGGACAAAAATTACTAATTATATTGGGATATATAGTTTTCAAGATGAATTTATTATTCCCTTTGTTGATATGGGGGCCAAACCTATGGGTATGGAATCATTCTATATAAAGTTGATGGAGGTATGGACCAATGGTGTCCCAAAGTTCCTTTTACGGTAAAGAATTTTGATGAATAAAAGAATGACTTTACCCTACAAAGCACCATCCGCTTCAACCTAAGGAATCAATTCTGGATATTCTTCTTTTATTTCCTCCTCTAAAGTCTGCTAATCATTGAGCACAACTTCTACATTTTCTAGAATATCCAATGCAATTGACTCTATCTCATCTTTTGCAATTTCTCCTTTCTCATTCTATAAGACCAAAAAAATGTTGGACATTGTAGTCATTCTTGCTTCTAATAAGTCCATATTTTATATGATGATTTTCCTAAGCTCATCTATCCTTTCCTTGTGTGGTTCTTGTGTTGTTGTAAGGGCCTCACACTTCTTCTTGACAAGTGCTAATCATTATGTATGGCCCAAGGTCTCATATTTCATGGCCTTCAGGACTTCATTGTCTTCCAAAATGGTCCTAGTTCTTATAACAACTTCTGGGGCTGTATAAATATTCAACGCTTGATTCACTTTCTTCAATTCCTCCTGGAAGCTCTAGAGCAATGCCTCATATGATGCAATCTT